>JAFBJR010000235.1:57379-387450 GCA_016785285.1 Brachirus orientalis | reverse complement strand
AGAGAGAGAGCAAGAGGGAGGGAGGGAGGGAGGGAGGGAGGGAAGTGTTAGCCAGTCACAGCATCTCTCTTTCTCACTGCACCAGGGCTGAGGGAGTCTTCATCCCTTTGCTTCCCTCGCTGCAGATTTTACCCATTTCCATCAGTGCTGTCATCTTTTTTTTCCCCTTGCTTTTTGCTTGCAGCTTTTGACAGATGCATTGCATCCATCTCCTTTTCTAAACCAGGATCTAAGGATTTATTTATTAATAATATTTTGTCCTGTTAAACGGAATCTAAAGGGAACCTTTGCAGAGGACAGTGCTTCAGACTGGGACTCCTGCTGAGACTTCTTCTTGTCTTTATGCTGCTAGAGTGGGTTCCCTTTTTTTGTTTGCGCAGCCAATGTTTTGTTCATGCTGTAAGACATACTGAGAAAGGATACTGTAAAATCCCTTACCTCTAAAACAAATGAAAAATATACAAAAAGAGCTCATACTTAACAGAAATAATGCAAGTTAAAAAATCTTTGTTTGCGTTAGGCACTTTAGGAGAAAATTGCTAAACCTCTCCCTGTGAATGCCTCAGAACGTCACAGCATTATGTATATGGGATAAATGAAAGGATTGTCAAATGATCCCCTCATCTCTCTCTCTGTAAGTGTCTGCCACAGGATTGCTGAGGAGCCAAAGTGAGTGGAGCGCTGAGTTATTCAGCTGGCCTCTCATCATTGCTCTTGGAGAGTCCTCTCATCTGCCTGCATGGAAGGCTGACATTCAATGCTTTTATCAGCTACATTTGTTAATTGTTTGCAAATTGCAGTCCAGAACACTGAGAGGCAAGTTTGCAAATTTGGATTTAAACTTTACATCACTTAAATGACTGAACCATTCAGACTCAGCACTCAGTTGGTATTCTGCCTGGGGATACCTTGTAAATACATTACCCCCCAGCACCATGTGTGCTGAGAGCTGTGACATTATCTCCTGTGGAGATCCCCTTGTTTTTCCAGCCTGTGTCTGTGTTTTGATTCAGACAATAGCTGGGCACTCATGAACTTCACACACTTACCCAAGGCCACCAAAATAAGGAAAGCCTGCTGTAACATAGTAGACTGTATTAGTATTGAAGGTTTGACTTGCAAAGTTGAATGTAATCATACACCAAGACAGATGCCCAAGAAACTTTCTTTCTCCTCTAAAGTGTGTTTTTTTTTTTTGGAAAAGTAATCTAATAATTTCCATTCATTTCATCTTTTGTACTTCATGCTTTCACTCTCCCAATGGCAACCCTCATTAAACTTGGAAATTAACGCTACTGACTGGCAGGAAAAGCAGCAGGGAAACTCGCCTTTTGGAGTGACGCTGGCCACAATGCTATCGCCACCCTGCCTTATGTGTACCAGTGGAATACAGTTTTTTTTGTCCTCTCTACTTGTGACTGTTACCCACCCACTTCTTCCACTAACAACGAGTGATTGGAGAAGGAGAAGTGAATGGGTTGTCCTCCTCTCCCAGAGCTTGTATTGATTTCTTTCAAATCAGTGTTCATTTGATTGAGACCCAGCTATGTGAAAGTAAGGTGGAAGAGGTACTGAATTTGCAAGACATGCTATTGAGCTCTGTTAACTGAGAGCGGTTGCAGATGCCCAGTAAAGAGTGGGAGGGGGCAGACAGTTCTCCAGTTTCAGGCCAGTTGCCTTATGGGTGGCACACCACAAACCTGACCCACCTGGACAGCACCCAGAACAATGAACCAGTCTGAATTTACAACGGACCCGGTGCTCACTGCCAACAGCAGCCATGGAGACTTCTTTCCTAGAAGGCCATCTAACCACTCCTGTCCCCTGGGCTGGGGGCTGAATGAAGGCCTAGAAACTTGTGTACTGGAGACTGCTGTCATTGTACTTTTGACAGCACTCATTATTGCAGGGAACCTGACAGTGATCTTTGTGTTCCACTGTGCCCCTCTACTACATCATTACACCACCAGCTACTTCATCCAGACCATGGCCTACGCTGATCTACTGGTGGGTCTTAGTTGCTTGGTGCCCACACTGTCTCTGCTTCACTACCCAGCAGGTGTCCAGGAGCCCATCACATGTCAAGTTTTCAGTTATGTTATCTCCGTACTGAAGAGTGTTTCAATGGCCTGCTTGGCTGGTATCAGTGTGGACCGCTACTTGGCTATAACTAAGCCGCTATCCTACAACCAGCTGGTGACGCCATGCCGGTTGCGAGCCTGTATCGCCCTTATATGCGTCTATTCTAGCCTGGTTTTCTTGCCATCCTTCTTTGGATGGGGCAAGCCAGGATATCACGGCGACATTTTTGAGTGGTGCGCTCACTCGTGGCCGACCTCTGCCCTGTTCACAGGCTTTGTAGTGTGCCTGCTCTATGCACCTGCTGCACTTGTGGTCTGTTTTACCTATTACCATATATTTCGCATTTGCCAGCAGCACAACAGGGAGATAAGTGAACGGAGGGCACGTTTCCCAAGCCAGGAGATGGAGGCTGGTGACGGGGGAGGCAGCAGTGGGCATCAGGGAGGACATGGACCAGATCGGCGTTATGCGATGGTGCTCTTCCGCATCACCAGTGTGTTTTACATGCTTTGGCTACCCTACATTATCTACTTTCTGCTCGAGAGCTCCCATGTGTTGGAGAGTCCCGCACTTTCTTTCATCACCACCTGGTTAGCCATTAGCAATAGCTTTTGCAACTGTGTTATCTACAGCCTTTCTAACAGTGTGTTCAGGCTGGGCATGCGTAGGCTCTCGCAAACAATCTGCTCCTTCAGCCACTGTGCAGCAGATGACAGGGATTTTGTGGAGCCGAAACCAAGGAAGAGGGCAAATTCATGCTCAATTTGAAGGGACTACTTCTACACGTTATTCAACTCCTGGAATCAATGAATGGGAAATCTCTATCTTAACAAGCTTAACAGCTCGTTAACTTTTAGTTGAGGTGGGAGGGCTGTACCAAGTGGACACTTACTGTTGTAACAGCCTGTTGGCTTGCTGACACCAATGACTTTACCTTGGTCACACTAAACTTTGGTTTATTGCATCTTAACCTTTTCAAGTTGATGTGTGCAGCATCTAAGCAGAGAATTGATAGGAGGTTGGCAACTTGTTATGGCTTTTGCTCTATGTTATTTGACATAGCTGAGTATCATTAACCATATCAGACCTAGTGAGAGGGCGAAAAATGTAACTTGTAAAAGATAAGCAAAAATATTTCCTTAGACATTAAATGTGACCTCTCTTTTCAGGCCAGGTATATTTTGTCTTTGTTTTTGTAAATTAGTTTGACCTGCCACTGGATGTCTCCTAACTTTTTATGACTCTCATTAGCAGGTACAATCTTATACCAGTTTTGTGAGGTAATTTTAACTCACAAAACTGTTAAAAGAAGAGAGGAGAAAAAAGAGAAATATGTTTGTATTTTAACCATATGAACGCACAAAGCGACGATTATAACAGCCATTATGTTGTTGTTAAATAACAGTGTATGGCCTTGACTGTTTTCTGTAGAAAAGCAAGAAATATTCTTCTGCTTTTTGTATTTTGTGTTGGGTTTGTGCACACAATGACAGTCGGTGAGCAGAAGACGGAGCCAAGAAAAATTGACATGATGTATTGTCAGGTCTGCATCCTTTATAGACACAGTGATGGATTAGTCAGTATGACAGTTGGGTGAATCTGGATAAAGCTGATTTTCAGACCATCTACAATATATACCACATAGTCTAACAGTGTACAGCACTCTTTAATATTAAATCTTAAATACACTACTTAGAAATGGCAAAATATGAAAAACTGAATACAGTTTGAATCTCCCACACTGGAGGGATTTATAAATCTCAACTGTAGTTTTAATGAACTCATATTTTAACACCCTGCAGACTGCAGTAGTGTGACCTTTATCAGATTTTTTACAAATGACATGCTGCTTCTGTTTACCAATGTAAATATAGTGATTATTGTTAGTCATTAATGAAGTGGTGCACCCTTCTCAAAAATGCACCTTATTTCCAGCATTCAGATTTTGGATGTATTTGAATTAGCCTGGTTTGAGACTAAGGCCTCTGTACCAAGGGTAGTGCATTGAACTCTATACAAAGACTTTAGTGTTGAGGGCAGTGAACTGATGCTCTCAGCAAATAACTACCCAGCACAGCGTTTCTTCCCAAGGGTCCCCACAGCATAAAATAGTTTATCAAAGCCAGGCTTCTTACAAATGGCATGTAATTTCTGATATGGCTGTGTCATTAGTATTCTATTCTTTATTTTTTCCTCCGTATATGGACTGCCATGTATACTATTATAGAGAAAACATAATTGGTAAAATCACATCTTATCAAAACCAAAAAAAAAAAAAAAAAATCAAATGATGAACTTCATATTATACAGTTTGTAAACTTCCCTGTGTCAGATAGGTAAATGATAAAAGTGCCTGATTAAGGTGCTTTCCATCATGCTCTCCAGTGACACCGTTATCTGTTATTGTTAAAGATGATGATGGTGGGTTTTATTTCCCAGCAGCAGTTAACAGGGGCTCAGGTTAATGTGACCTGATCCGTGTGGAGGTTGCTGTGAGGTTAAAACTTAACTGATCTGAAATTACATGCTTAGTTGTGATAAATGTTTAAGGATATCAGTAGCTTATCTTGTATTGTTTTGTTGAGCTACAGGCTGGATGATGTTCTATATTATTAATTTAGCCATTTTTCTTTAGCTCTACGGGTTTCATTAGTTACATTAAAATGTACCCCTCATCTTCATAGAACTAAGCCTAGTTGGACTTCATGCCCAACATTTGTGGAACAGTAACAATTGACAATTGAACAAGTAGCTGGTCTCATAAAATGTAATCTCTTGTCATGATGTTTGTATCTAAGCAAGAGATAACAAAGAGCAAAGTATGGATGTCCTTAGTGATTTTTTTTTAAGCTTTCCTTTTGCTAAAAAAAGCTTTTTGTTCTCTTTTTTAAAGCTTGGAGACTGTTTTCAAATCTGAAAGACAAAAAGCAGATGAACTGCTTTTGGCTATGAATCTCATTCTTTTCTCCAGCACAGTACTATAGTCATTCCAGTCAGTTTACCTTGTACATTCCCTGATCATTGGATCAATTCAAATTGTAATTCTTTTAATAAGAATACAGCCACGTACTATCGCCAATGATTTCTCTCTTTGCTCATGCAGTATTGTTAGTCATCTCTGATTTAGGCCTTGCGTGTTGTGTAGTGTTCCTCAGCCTGCCCATTGGTATTGTAACTGTTGTTCCATTCAATGCTGCTTACCAATATACCCAGTGCAAGTCATGTTAAAGCTGCATTAAGTGATATTCTTTTTACACCTAACTGAAACAGAGCTACATGAGCATTTCAGAAGTCTGTCTGGCCACCATATGAATGTAAGTAAGCATTTAAGCCAACAGAATTAGGTTATTGACATGCTCTGCTTTCTTCACCAGCCACTTGTTTACTTTAACTCTTTGTAGTTTTGCACGAGATGTTAAACCTACAGTCAACATGTATTGGCCATGTGCTCTGAGCGGCTACCCAAATCATTGTTTTGGTTTCTCTTGGTTCAGACAACTAGGAGAAACAAAACAGTTAGGTAGAAGCACTTATTACATAATTCTCAGAAAGACTTTCATTTATCATCCTTTAACATACTGTAATTAGGATATATTTGATTCAGTTTTTGAATCAAAACCTTGCTTCATGCAGCTTTAATGCAGTACAGATTTTTCTGTATATGTGCCTAAAGATGTATTTTGTAGGAAAAGTGAACAAAAGTGTTGAAGTAATTTATTTTCCATGGACATGCTGCACTTTTTAAAAACATTTTTCCAGCTCCATGAAAAATACCTTGTGAATATGAACATTGTCATTTCAGTTCATTTTCAATGACTGTGAATAATTCAGAGGGTTTTCCACTTTGACCATTAACAGGTCAAGTCATTAATTTACCTCAGTCTTGTGAATTCCCTTTTTCACTCATATGACCTGTCATTAAAGAAGAAATACACTAGGAAAACGCACAGTTTAGCCATGTAAAATATTAAATTTATATTTATTATTTTAATAGCTTGTGAGTTTGGCCTTCTTTTAAGTAGAGTGCTGTGAGGTGGTAGATGAAATTTAAAGGATCTCAATTAGCGCTATTCACAGTTTGGTGACATGCAATTACAACAACATACAAATATAAGAGAAAACAAACTTCTATAATTGCTTACAATAAAATAGCTCAGTTAATTAAAGTTAAAATATTACATTACAGGGGAGGTCACATTGGTCACAAATTGCAAAAAATATTCTGCCTTTAGTTTTGTATTAATTGTAGCAGGTTTTGTGAGGTACATGTCTTGGCCACAGGGTCTCAAAAAATCCAAGACTCATTGACTGGATATTTAAAAAAAAAAATGTTGTTTATGTGTCTGTATTACACTGACCATACTGAAGTGATAGAGAATTAAAACTGTTAAACAAAGTTGTCCTAATTTGAAGTGCAATGATAGAGGGGGTAGTAAAGAGTTTAATTACAGATCAGTACAGTACGTGTTTATTTATTAAATTATGTTTATACCTTTACACAATATACTATATATGAGTATACTGGATGTAAAGTGTGTGTATCTGTTTTCAACCTGGTGTACAGTCCAAAAAAAATCTGACAAAGGTATGGCACAACCATTTGTGTTCATTCAACTAGGCTGCTAATGTTTTGATTAGTGTTAAATTACACAGTATCTATTTTTTTATTTTGAAATTTTGTCAGAGGCTATGAATTTGCTGTTGCTGCCAACCCAATAAAAGTAAAATAGTCTACATCCAACTTTTTGTGGTGACATTTTTGAAATATGTGTACTTAAAGCTGTAGCGTTTAACTTGAATGTAAGCAAATGTCGGTTATATTCAAACTATTGTCACGTGAGTTGACATAATGCTGATTAAGCAGCTGCATACAACTAGCTCTTTGTTGCCCAATATAAAGACATGGACAGATTTGTGGATAACCTTCCATTAAAGAAAAACCCACAATATTCACTGAAACAACAAAACTGACAAAAGTAATAATAAAACTTTTAAAACTATAAATTTACTGAAAATTAACTAATAAAAATCAGACATTGCTTTTAAATTGTGGTTCAACGGAATTATCTTATAAATACTAATGAAACTAGACTGGTCAAAAATGATATTTTGTTGCACAAACTTTTGAGGCAATCACTGCAATCAAGCGATTCCTGTAACTCTCAATGAGACTTCTGCACCTGTCGACAGGTATTTTGGCCCACTCCTCATGAGCAAACTGTCACAGTAGGTACAGTGTTCTTTTCTTTGTATTTTTCATTTTTGCCTCTGTGAACGTAGAGCTGATGTCCAAAGGACACTCTCCCAGAAGCTTTTTTGCTCGTCATTATGTATTTTGGCAAATTCCAGTCTGGCTTTTTTATGATTGACTTTCAAAAGTGGTGTCCTCCTCAGTCATCTTCCATTAAGTCCACTTTGGCTCGACAGCGATGGATGGTGCGATCTGATTGATGTACATTGATTGACCTTGGAGTTCACCTCTAATTTAGTTATTCTGGGCTCTTTGGTTACCATTCGTATAATCTGTCTCTTCAATTTGTCATCAATTTGCCTTTGAGGCCACGTCCAGAGAGGTTGGCTTCATTCCTATGGACCTCAAACTTCTGAATATGTGCAACTGTAGTCACAGGAACATCAAGCTGCTTGAAATTATAGATAAGCAGGAGATGGTCTTAAAGGATTTAAGACCATCTCCTGCTATCTATAATTTTGTTTCTAATCTCTGAAAACAACTCTGTCCTTAGCTTTCTGTGGTCCATGTTCACTGTGGTGCACACTATGATATCAAACAGCATAGTTACTGCTTTTTACCTTTAAATAAGAGGACTGGCTGCAAGATTGAAGACAACTGTTATGCTAAATACAGGGCACACTTTAGTTTAACATGTCCCTATGGTCACATTATTTTCAATCATTTCTAGGGGTACCATCGCTTTTGCCCATGCTAGTTTCATTAGTTTAGTTTTTAAAATGATTCTGTTGAACCACAAAAGCAATGTTTTCCATAAATATTTATGTATTATTACTTTTGTCAGTTTCAAGTTATTTCAGTGACCATTGTTGATTTTTCTCTCTCTAAGGGAAGGGTACCAACAGGTTTATCCATGTGTGTAGCAGTATTTTGATTCTGTGCCTCAGGTGAGGTAGAGTGATGCATTTTAAATCACAACCGATGGAACGAAGGCAGAAAGCATAACAGCTATGGTAGTAAAGCATAATGGCATTAAACTTTAGGTTTAGGAATTTTCTACAGTTCGCTGAAACATACATGAAATGTAAAATGTTAAAAGAGAGCTTCAGGTTAAGGAATTAACCTCAGTCTTCTCAAATATGCGTGAGGAAGTGAGATACCTAAGTGAATGTTGAGAGAGAGCAGTTGAAATATGGAACCATACTCATCCCTTCTAAAAACTCCTCTCCTGGGGTTTGGGGTAAGCCTGTCGGGATAGCAACACTAACAGTGTTCCGGTGGCCGAAGTTATACACTGGAGCTTTGAAGTGACACTTACCCTTTAGCCAGCTTTCATTCACAATCAGTGGAGCTCCACTTATCACTACTGGAGCTTATTTCATAGACTTGGGCTAGGAACTGGCTCTGATGTCCTTAAACAAGATGGTTTTCCATTGAAAATTTTCTAGTGAATGTGTAGGAGTTGAATTGTAGCGAATATTTAGGAATCAATGGAGATAGATGTGTTTTTAGTGCATGCATGCATGTAAATCTTGTGAAAAACGAAATAGGTTTATTTATTTAAATAGCAGATAAAATGTCCCCATCACATGCCTCTTTCTTGGACAGAATCAGTCTGCAATAAAAATTCCCTGTTCCTTTATAGCCGTTTTGTCAGTGTGAAAACCAAAAAGCGGGACTCTCTCACTCATTTTCCTCATGATTCAGTTTATGTTAAAAGATCCTCCTCCTGAGGGCTGCTCCAGATTTGTACAATTTGGCCTCTTTAATTTGTGCTTAGCAAGCTGTTGTCCAATCAGTTTGAGAGGTAAAAAGCTTTCCCCTTACTGCGTTTCGGAGCTCATCCACACCATTGTGTCCTCTCTTGGAGGACACAATATCCTAATTATTAAAAGTGATCCTTGCTCTTGGTCATAAATTGGCATTTGCACTACAAAATAAATCACAGAGTGTATTCCTTCATGTTATATATACCTTTTACTATGATATTTATCTGCAAATATTACCTCACAATTTGCATGTTTAACTGTCAGCAGTGAGAAACTCACTTTTGCTATTTATGCAAAGTTTATGAAAGGTTTATGAAAAGTGCTCATTGTCAACATTTATTAAACATTCTTAAGTCCTTTTATAATATTTGTGTAGATCCAGCATGTTTGAATTTCATGCAAGCAAACACTTTCAGTCTGTATTTTTCCCTGGATCTGCTTACAGTCTTTCAGCTAAATCATGAGCATCATGCTGGTCCGGGCCTGCTCATTATTCATAGCAGGCACCATATCAGGAATTCCCTTTTATTTCCACAAATGGCAGAACTTCGCTCACTTCCTCTTTCCCCTTCCATCCTGCCACTCCTCCTCTTTCCATCCTGATAGAGAAAGGACCACCTGACCCTCTTTTGAGGTGGGGAAGTCATAATTGGAGGGGAAGCCAGTTCCTGCCTCAGTGGATGCTCCAAGGCTCCACCATTAACACAATTGGTGGAGCCTTGCAGCATCCACTCAGAAGCCTTTGAAGGCATAAGGAGGGCACAGTCATACACCCACACACCAGCAGCACTCCTTCATACATCTTGCATGGCCTTAGTCTTTGAAAATGTGGGCTTGCAGCCTCAAAGCTGACAGGTGTTAACCTAGTTGTCACTGACTGTGTTGTTACAGCCAGTAATGTGCAGTATCAAACTTAATTTTAAACTTGGATATAACCATTTACAGAATTGAGGCTTACAATCACTCTGTGACTCTCTGAGCCTGTCCTGCAGTTAAAAGGGGATGATTAAGTCATTAAGATTCATATTTTAGGACCATGGACATTTCTTCCAAATTCTGATGCAGTCCTTCTCATAAATTATAATGGGGATTTTAATCTAGTCTGAATGTAAATGGTGGTCTAAATAATTGCCATGCAAGTGAACCTGCTTGCAGTTCCTCAGTAACAGCACATGATGCTCATGCCTTCACCTTGTTAACACAGTCTTTTACAGGCTAATTGGGTTTACTATCTTGTTAAAACCAACAGTCAAACAAACGAAGAAGCCTGTTAATGCAAATAATTGTTTTCTTAAATATATAAACCCCTATGTTACATATACGTGTAAGATGTCGTTTTCTGTTGACTGCTCTGAGTTTTATGTTCTACTGTGGGATTTTGTCATATTGTTAAAGTTTCAGTCAGTGTCACTTCTTTGTGAGACAAATATACTGTATATACTTTGTAGTAGGCTACTGATGACGCAAAAAATACAGCAGCAGAGCATACAGGTGGGACAAGACATTTCCTCGCAGCACTGTGTCTTTGTTTAATCAGTGAAAATAGCTGTCTGTAATTATTCAGACTGCCAAGAGGTTACAATGTCTATCAGGTAACAAAAAGATAGAAGGTTCAACCTGAACAGCAAACCTGAATCCTGTCACAGTGCCGCAGGCCAAAACATCAATCACAGACGTGCCCACTGATTACAGTGTGATGCTCTAAAATGCAGAATCACATAAAATCTTCTTCAGTAGCAGTAGCATTTCCATTTCACCATCGGACATGGTGATAACGATGTGTCCATCATCTCAACCATGCTCTTTATTCTAGTTAAACTTTAAAAAAATGTTCTTTCTGCAAATTTAGCTTTTTGTTCTTTCAGTCTCTGTTTCATCATCACTCTTTTTTTTTTTCTTGTTGATTATGTAACAAGGAATCCCACCTCACATTTGAGCACTGTAGCATATCTCTGGCAAGTGGCAACAGGATTTATGTGTTTCATGTATGTAACAGAATCCTTATATTTCAGATTTGTGTCAGTCTCTCGTGGACGTGATTGATCCTCCATTTTCTCCCATGGTCAACACTGTCAGATAGCTGAGCTTGCCACAGCTCAATTTTATCGCATTCTTTCCCCTGTTCCAAAAGAATTATACTGTGACATGATCGTGATCATTTTTTACACCATAGCATTAACTAAACATCACATTTTTGAGAAATTATTTTCTACTCGTCTTCGTAGGTTTGATTTAATACTCTGTTAGCACCAAAGTTTTTGCTCTATAGCTCTATGAAGGACAAAGACAAGTCTCTTTACAGACAGTGAAGGACAATATTTTATACTGTTAACCTGCAGAGCTCTAGTACTAAAACTTTGGCAGCACCCAGCAGATGTACAGCCAGCTCTTGTAAGTTTTTTGTCATTCCATTTTAGATTACCCCATTGGTTCCTGAGCATGTTTCTTCCTGGTTCCTACATGCCTTCCCTTTATACCGACGTTGAATTACCATCAGTAGTGATTGTCAGGCACTTTTCTCCAGCCATGATTGTTATGACTAGTTCTCTCTCAGGCAATTAAATATGAAAATTTTCACTGATCATTTATGTGAATTGATGTTTTTCTAGTTTTTTTTTTGTGTGAACACTGATTTTCTATATATTGATTGTCTATATATTGTCAGTCTTTAAACTAGCTCCAAAGTCCTGAGAGAAAGGGGAAAAAAAAATACATTACTGAAACTACTTTAAACATAAATAATGTAAATAATAAAATGATCCACACAGTTAATTTTAATACTATACTAACCGTTTTAGATTGTCGTCAGGATGAGAAGAGAAAGTAAATGTTTTTTTTTGGTCCATTGCTATATTGGGAACATAGTCTGGTCTGTTGAATCAGATGTTTCGAAGGCACGCAGACTGTAGGGTCAGAACTTGCCAATATGGCGGGGTCAGAACATGCATGAATTCATGCTATCATGCTAAAACAGACTCTGCTACACATGCAGACTCAACAAAGCACATTAAAATTAGTGTATAACTTTTAGATATTAGTTAGTTTTCCCCAATCTGTAATCCAAGGTATATGTTCTAACCAATACCAAACACATTTTCAATTATCAATTTTCTTTATCAAGTTTTTTATCTAATGATGATAATTTTTTTAAATATACTTCCTTCATTTAAAAAGAGATAAAGAAAGGTTTTGACTAATGCTCTAATCCAAGTAATAGCTTTGTTACTAGTGGTACTAGAGTTTTGTCATGTCAAGTTTTTCACCGACCACTTTGCTTGTCACCAGTTCTGCTGAAAGCAAATTAGTGTTTTTGCCTTTTTTGCTCACTGCCTGAATGCTGTGCCTGCACTTTCAACTCTACAAATTGAAATGCAGAACCAGACAGACCATTAAAATGCCACAGCAGCGATACAGAGTCAGATGAATTTGCAATCTGCCAAGTGGGCCAGCTGTTGTACCCCCCCACACACACAAACCTCCAGGGAACACTCCAGAAACTTCCTCGCCAGCAGCCAAGGACAAAAGCCTCAGGGGGAGCTGGTTTTTAATTACTGTGCTTCCGTCATCTGAGTATCACACCAATAGATTATCTCACCGTGTCCCACTGAAATGAAGAGAAATGAGGAGTGTATGATAGAGCCAGGTGTGTGAGCAGCACGCGTGGCTGTTGCCTGTTGTTATGAGTAGAAGATTAACACTAAGGATTAGCATTTGTTGGGATCTAAAGAAAATGTGTTTTTTTAAAAATCTTAGTTATCGCTACTCTAAAACAGGTAAATAAAAAACAGGTATTCAGTGACGCTAATAGGTTTTCAATTTATTGAGTTCCAGGACAGGTGGGGATTTGTATGGGTCCCTGGGAAATTCAATTATTAATTATTTCTTGAGAAGTTGGAGTGTTAAACCCCTGTTTGATGCCAGTATGCTATAGATATAATTAATAGATATATTCATGTATAAGGTTTTGTCTTGGACTTTTTGCAGTGGGGCAGGACCAAAAAATATGGGCCATAAAGCCCAAAGGTCTTTAATTCTGACATTGTATTCATAACGTATAATAACTGTTAGTGAGTCAAATCAAGCTAGCAAACACAAATATTAGAAATAAGCAACTAAAGCTGAAACACTAGTGCTTTTGTTGAAATATCTCAGGCCCAAAACTTCATGAATACTCACATGAATAAATTAATTTCCCTAAAAACAATGAAGATAAGCTCTACAGTAGTTCATGGTACCTCAGTACCCCAGTCAGCACAGTGGAACCATTCTTTTTTTTAAAGAAGCCAGAAGGTGCCTCAGTGGAAAATAATGGCAGACCTTTAAATTGCCTGAAAAGCATTTTATTTTAACCTTCACAAGGAAAGATTTGCTGAGTGCCCATTTCCCCTAACAGCACTCATCTTCATAGAAATGCAGTTTCACTGGTCAACAAAGGAAAAACCACATGTATTGGCCAGTTTTACTGCAACTCGGCAGTGAAACTATAGCAGGTGGTGTGTAAAAGCTTTGCTCAGAGGCTCATATTTATCACAGTTCTTCTTTCTTTAGATTATACCTTCCCCTTTTCTTTTTCTTAAGACATATGTTGTCATTTTTGTGATCTACTGCCTTTGTTGTTGTCATGTGTAATACTGACCCTCTCTAACTAATGAAGACATTCTGGCTGTCAGTCATATAGCACCCTCTCCTTGTGTCACGCTGTCTTGTCTCTTTTGATAGTTTTTTTAGATTCCTACCTCTTTTCATATTAGTACCATTGTCTATTATCTACTGTATATTCTCATAGAATGTTATGGAGCTCTGTGTTAACTGAACCCCTGCTTTTTAATGTCTTATTGATGTCCATAGCAAAACAATCAATGCAACTTCTTGTAGACTCACCTGGAGGAGCTCCAGGGTGCAGCTCTGTAACAGACGTGCTCTTCAACACACCCTGCTGTTGGTTCATCAGGGCCTCTTTTCTCCAGCATGGCTCATAAATACACCACTCCCCACTCAAGTTGATGCCAGGCTCAGATGGTACATTGCTAGCTTTTGTTTTCTTGTTTCTATCTGAGACGTTGACAATGAAGTGCATTGAATTTGTTCAGTTCATCCGTCACTGAGAAAGTCCTCTGAGCCCATTGACTGTGAAACAGATCGATAACTGGGTTTGACAGTGAATGGAGATGAGTAACACATAAACAATACTATATTGATTTCTCTCATGGGCTTTGTGTGTGTGTACAGTAAAACCTGCTGTGAAATTGGCAGCTGGGAGCTGTTAATCCACTCTAAGAAAATTTTATTACTTTCTTTTGTAATGTTGTCATGATATGATGCTGTTTGCTGTTTTATTTTTTTCCCCAGTCCTGACAACAGTCATTAATATTCAGGAAAGAAATAATCAAAATTTAAATGGAATTAAAGGAAATATTTTGCTCCTCAGTAGCTACAATCCAGCTCTGTCATGAGCCCCCTTTTCCTTCTCCTTCAGCTCTCACACACTTACCCTTTTGCTGATAATATTCCAGATAAATAATTTCAGCTGGTTTCAAACTATATTAATTTAGTGGCATTTATTCTTGATTAGAGATATTATTTATATTGACACATCAAGCAATGCTGGGATGCTCTAATAGGAAATTTTTTTGCAGCTTCCCACAATGCTTATTTCCAGTCAATATGTCTGCTATGGTGTAGTCATTTTATATCTCCATAATAAGTTTTTCATTTTGTGATTTTTGAACTGAGTTATTTTATCCATGGATGCATGTTTCACTGCTAGTGACTATTGCTGACGTAGTTTTTGCTGCCCAGTTGTGTTCCTTCTGTAATTATTTTATTAATTTATACACACGGGTTAACTTTGCACCCAACAGTCTGTCTTTATGGTTGCCTCTAGTGGTTTAACACTAGCAGCATCTTGTTTGATTGGCTGAGCGGTCACTTCAGGACTATGTCCACTCTGTGTGTTCAGCTGCATGAACCTGGCATTTTTCACTGTCATCTTAATGGTTTAGCAAATCCTGGTTGCCTCTGTGTCGAGGGGTTCACCGGCAAGCAGCCATGGGACCCAACCACACCCTGGAATTGCGTAACAGTCAGCAGAGAAGGGTAACTGAATAGCTCACTTTTGCAAGAATAGAGCTGCTTTCAAGATTCTACATTTCTATTTTAGCTTTTAAACATTAACCATCAATTAAATCTAGAGAGAGTGAGAATGTCAAAGCAGGTAGGAGGTTCATTATGTTGCTCAAGGGCATTTTGACAGGATTTATTTCTATTGATGGACAGACTGACTCATGCTTCTAAAGCAAATGCCAACATATTGACCTTGTGCTAAGAAGCACTCAGAGGCGTTGGTATAATTTGTCTGAATTTGGCTCATTTACATGCAGAAAACTCTCCCTTTAAACACAAGTTTACTGTTCACCACTGTTTAGAGGTGATAGATTGTCTGCCTCTAGTTATAAGCTACCATCATCTACCAGATTTGGTAGATATCCAAGTTTTTGAATATTGTGTTGATCTGTAATAACCAAATACCATAGAAAGAGTCTTTGTGTATATGTTCCCCTATGGCTTGGAAGTAAAAACGTCTGCTCTTATTTCCTGATAGACAGACTGCGATAGACTTGTTGAGTCCTGATACTGTTAACCATTTTAGTTAGAGCACGATATTCTTTCACTGGAAAAACCTGACCTGTCCACCTGATACTCTGGAGTCTTGTGTTGGGACAGCATGACTAGACTTCAGCAAGGTCACTGGTCATCAATGTCAGCTTGCCTCATATGAGTGACCAGTGGTCCGGAAGCTCTCTGGTTTTATCTTTCTTCCCTATGGAGATAGGGAAAGCTAACAAAGCCTAATCGCCTGGAAGGCAAACACCAAGTGGACAGAGGAGTTAAACTGTTAGCTGCAGGAACACACTTGACATGGAACAACTCCGGTGTCAGCTCAGCTGTACCCGCTCCTGAAGGAATAGTTTTATCATAAAATGACAGGTGTTCGCTTGTATTGCCTTCAAGTCCAATATAAATGAAGGCACAGTTCCCAAGGCAGTGATTAACATTTAAAATATCCCCTATTAAACATCTGCCCTTTTACTACTTCCCCCTGCCAAAGCAGTTTAGTTTCAGCCACTGAAGTCTGTTCATGTTGTGGCTCGAGTTAAAAACATCTCGAACGCAGAGCATTTTTACACAATTAAGTGTCTGCATTGATTAATTCATGTGTATATTGTCAGTTTTTAAATATCAGACAATTACCAAATAATTCATTATTGGGGAAAAAAAAACTTTTGTTTAGGGTGAAAATACACTCACACACATATACGTATATACGTATATGTGTGTGAGTGTATTTTCACCCTAAACAAAAGTTTTTTTTTCCCCAATAATGAATTATTTGGTAATTGTCTGATATTTAAAAACTGACAATATACATTTTTCAACTTGACATAGTGATTGACAATTGAAATATTACATTTCAGTGTGTCCCTCCAAATAGGATCTCATGATTCTCATGAGATCCTATGCAAATTTTTTTGCATTTATACAAATAATAACATGCTAAACAAACCATGTATGAAAACACAATAGAGACTGATTCATACATTAATCATTCTTTGTTGCTCTTATAAAGCGTCTCCAGAATGTTCCTTTACAGCAGAAAAACCTCTTTGATTTCTGTAAATGAAATATTACTGAATGTAGTGGGGTGCGGAGGTGGCGTACAGGTTTGGACACGTTGGACACATCAGCAGATTTTATTTTTAGCTGCATGTGTTAAGTAGGTTACCTGTTGAAAAGGTCTGAGTAATGGACCGTCTGCCCAACAAGCCCCAAGGCTACAATTAGAGGAATCCTCTCATTCCCCTCTGTGTACATTCCCCTCTCTTTATCTCTCTTTTTTAACTTGTGTCTCAATCTGTCTGTCTGTCTGTCTGTCTGTCTGTCTGTCTGTCTGTCTGTCTGTCTGTCTGTCTGTCGTCTGTCTGTCTGTCTGTCTGTCTGTCTGTCTGTCTCTCTCTCCCCTCCCCGCCCCGCCCCACCCTTTCTTTTTTGCCTCTAACTACAATTCAAATCTAGCTTTCTGTCTGCCTCTTCCTCCCCCCCCCCCCCCCCTCCCCGCCCCACCCTTTCTTTTTTGCCTCTAACTACAATTCAAATCTAGCCCAAAATGAACCACTCACTCACTCACTCACTCATTTTCTACAGCTTTATCCTCCAGTTCCACAGAAATGAGGTCCTGCCTTATTAGGACCAGATTATGGTCTCCATTAGGACTACTGGTCCTAACAGGGTCAGTTTTTGTGCCAGAAGGTACCACTACAGTAAACACTCCCTCTCTGTGCTAATTCTTTTTTCAATCCTCCCATAATTATGTCATCTACTGAGTCTGTGTTGATGTTTAGCATTCCTGTAAAAATGTGTCTTCGTTTGTGTACCAGTATTTGCACGTATGTGTAATATTCTATACTTTGAACTGACATATTATTGTTCTGACTGAATACAAGCTGAGCTATGCTTAGTTACACAGTTTTCTACACTCTGCAGTTTACATTTGTGTGTATGTACAGTATGTGTATACAGACTGGTTGATGCTCTCATAAATATGTGTATCTTGCTTCATTTTTACATGGGCTTTACAGTCTATAAGTCACTCTCATGTCATCATTCCACAGGGGAAGCTAACTGAAATTTGCTGGCTTTGTGGTCAGTAGTTTTGTTGGTTGTGCAATTCAACACACCACAAACCAATCAGATCACATTTCTTCATCCACTGTACATGGAGTACAGAAGAGTGCAGACTTTTACTTCATACCGGATGCTGCTTCCCTGATGCAGCCACAGATCCTGTCCTCACCCCCTTCTGACAGTGGAAATACACGCATTCAACCTCCTGCATCCATCTCTTTGTTTCCATTCATTTACCTGTGCTGGCAGTGGAAAAATAATCAAGTTGAAAATCTTTTGGATGATGGAAACAGTGTTCACAATGCTGAGCACACTGCTTCAGGCTTTCAGTGACAACGTCAATCTCTTTCTTGAGCTTACAATGGAGAGATGATGAACTAAGATGTTTCACAGTGCGGGGGCTCGGCCCAAGTCATAGCAATAAATGCCAACACCGTTGAATTTGCCACATTAAGTCCAAAGAGACTGTTAGTAATATACATATCCAGATAATCCACATGGAGGAGAGGCGTTCACACCCATTAATGGTGTTGTACTTACAGGCATTAATAGCTTCATCCTGATTAGCTAAACTATATTTACTGTGGACAAAACTTTTAGCCTGTTTTAGAGTTGTGCCATTGACCTAGAGCTTTTTGTAAGGTAGACAGTAGTGTGAATAAGTCTGGGATTTTTTGTTTTTTAGTAAAGGTTTACTCTAACACAGTTTAACTGGAGCACTGTGAGTAGGAACCGATGTTACTGATGAGGCTGCAGTTTCTCCTGAGCACCTCAGCCTCCTGCAACGATCAAAGACCTCTCAGCTTCAACACACACACAGAAAAAGAGAGAGTGAGAGAAAGACATACATACAACCCAGTGCAACAACTTACTCATATTATATTTACCCAAAAAAATTATTAATACTAGTAACTATGCACACTATTCTATGGCGGGTGAACAGCGTTTTTGTCCTTTAAGAACTTTCAATTAATCAGCAGGAAAGGCAATAATATTTTGGTGCATGAAATATGAGTCATCACACAGAACAACAAAAACTGGCCTTGTTAGCCTGCATACTGAGACCAAAGAGCTTAAATGTATTTTTATGTTTGCTTTCTTCTTTGAAAATAAAAAAGGCAAATATTTAGGGCACAGTAGAGGTAGAACAAAGGGAAGAAGCAGAAATGAAAGGGGTAAGAGAGAAGGAAATTAGTAATACCACAGAGAGGGGTATATAACTGAACCAAATGGAGAAAATAGAAAAAGTCGTTGAGTAAAAGATGGAATGGAAAAGAGGGGAGAATGTGGAAATAGAAAGGGGAGGAAATGATTGAGAGGAAGAATAAATTATTTGAGAGAATGAAATATGCAGATAGAAAATTAAGAGGAGATATAGAAACGCTTTTAGACCAGAAGGAAGAAATGATTATGTAGAAGAGAGGATGGACTACTCAGCATTTTTTTTTTTTTTCAATTTTGAGTAATGAGGTTGTTAATTATTAGAGGCATGTGTGGTTTATTAAATCATAATGTTTACAACTTCTATTGTCAACCAGATTCTGAGTGGTCCTTGCTGATGTTGCCATGGTAATTATAGTAACACTAACTGATGAAGCAACTGGTAAAGAGTTTTACATTAATCATGAGTCCATAATTATTTAAAAAACAAAGTTTTTACTTGCTTAATAATTAATAAATCTTTTGTGTGGCTTTTCTCTGCTGTCTTCTCGAGTTGATGACATGTTGAATAACCCACACATTGTAAATGCTCAGTGTTCCTCACTTCCATTACAGAACAAAGTAAAACTTGTTGAATAAAAAACATCTGCTTACCCCAGTCAATATAATGTTTCAAACTTAGGTCTTCCATACTGTATTTAGCGTAAGCAAGCCTACAGCTGATAAATACAAGTACACATACTTTATATACATTATATTCACAAGAACATTGTGAAAACTTCAAAGCCCATATTGTTCAAATACTTTTTTGTCTAACCAGTTTAAAATGAAGATATTTAGTTTATGGTTACAAATAAACACAAATGAAATCAATTCACACAAACAAACTGTGGGAGATTTTTGCCTAGAACGCTACTTTTACAAAGTATCAGTCAGCAAATTAATTGCTGGTTATTTTCTGTTTATCAACTAATTTATTCCTGTATGTAAGTTGACACAGACACTGACTTTATGGAACTATACTGCTATCCTATATGAATCATTGTAGCCAAATTTATGGTAAATCTTCCATCAAATAAAAAAACAGACACAATTTGAAATGTATATAGTCATTTATGTCACATTTTGGAAACAACAAAGACATGAGAAAAGAATTCAGTTGAAATGGCCCTCATTCCTGAAGAGCTGCATCTTTTTTTCATTGTAAAACTGTTAGTTCCATTTCCAACACATAATACACAGAGGCACACAACACCTCCACACTACAAATCTCATTAACGCATTACACACTGTTATGCCAGCAGCATCTATCAAGCCTTTGTGTGTGTGTAAAAGATGCATGTAAAGCATGAACCAAGCTTGGGATGCAAGTGACACACTAAAGAATAATTCAATTTTGCTGATTATATCCATATAACCATCAAAAAGTGGGAGACTTTGGGGCACATATTATCACTGACAGTTAATATTCTGTCATCAGATTATTTTATGATGATGACAGAAGTGATTTCTATCTGCTTTTGTATACATGTTGTATACACCGAAGAGCAGCTGTCCTCTGATTGGGCTGTTGCTTCAATTTTAAGCAAAATGTTCCATGGAGCTCCCCAGGGCAAAATATGTTAGATGCCTATACTAGATAGCCATTGCTCCTAGACAACTACAACAAACACATTTGTTGACACACTTTCCATGGCTCTGCGTATGTCCTCTGGATCTTTGCTGTTATTGGTTGTTGGTCTGTTCAGTTGCATACAGAGGCATTTTGATCTCACTTGATCTCAGATGAAACTGAGATGCAGTTCTGCCATTTTCACGTAAGGTGCAACAGACTGACTTTTTCCTCTCTGACGCACTCCTTAAATGCCCACATCTTCTCTCTATTGTCAGGAAATGAAGAGTGGGAAAAAAATGCAAGATGACATTTCTCAATCTCCCTTTTTCCTGTGCACACAGTCTTTCACGTTGTCTCTGATCCACACAAACACACATCAAGGTCAGGCAGGCTCAGGTTTGGTTTATCTGCAGCTTGCAGTGAGTTGTTGGAAAATGCTGTGCTGCCAGTCTTCTCCATGGTACTGTTTACAGAGCGTGTGTGTGTGCATGCAACTTGTTGTTTGTATTAGAATAGAGAGCAAGAGGGGTAACGGTAAATTGCCTGTGCATATATATGTGTGTTTTTGTTTGAGAAGGAAAACAAGTAACCATGTTTTTTTATGTGTGTATATATGTGTGCACAGCACTGGTTTAGGATTAGATGGCACAGACGTGTGTGTGCTGTTACAGCAGGAATGTGACAAATGCTAACACACACAACCTCTGTAATGTAGTAAATGTGATACTGCTTTGAATCATAGCTGTGAATTAATACAGCTGGATGTCAGTGATCTGTTCTGTTAAGGAAAAAAAACATAAATGATAAAAGAGTGTAATCTTTGCAAACAATGAAATCCTGTGCTGTGCTGAGTGTAAAAAAAAGATCTTCTCCTGTATCTCAGTAATACATGCAGAAATCATTTACCTAAATAAAGACATCAACATCAAAACATCAAAAATTTAATGTGTTGAAGTTTGTCACGTTTGAATATTGCTTCATCCATGTGTTTTACAGGACTCCGCCCAGGAAGGAGTCATCACACGTGACATCCACCGCACCTTCCCTGCACATGACTACTTCAAGGACTCTGACGGAGATGGACAGGATTCACTGTATAAGATCTGCAAGGTTAGTGTGGGATTGATAGAGTGAGTTGCCAGATACTTGCAGTTTGATCAAATCAGTGCTGGATTATGTTACTGTTCTTTCTGATTGGCATTGTGGGTAAGAATGTTTGTACATGGGAAATGGTCTAAACATTTTAAAATGTGTGCATATTCCTATGAATCCAGTTATTAGTTTTCTCTCTGTCTGTTGTCTGGCAAGGCTCTGTAGGAATTTGCTTGGCATTTCATGTTGGCTCTACAGTATATGACTGACGGTGCCTACTGCGACAGAGACATCACCAACTCAATATACAGGATGTATGCGCCCATCACTAGACAGTCATTCGTTTTTTCTTCCAGTTTTCTAAGTGTATTTCTCAGTATCTAAAAGAAATATTTCATCAGATCTGAGCAAAGAAGTGGACCAAATATGAATAATTTTTCCATTTCCAAAGCATTTTTTAAATTGTATAATATTGCTAATATGCAGCATTTCATTATTACAGTTATTCATAGGTCTTTACTAGTGGTGGCAGCCAAATAAATATGATAACATATGTGCTTATATATTGTTCAGATAATTAAAAGGCATTATACATACAGTAAATATACTTTATTATACATCTATGAGTAAAGTCGAGAGTTATATCCACTTATGGTTCTTTTAAAGCACCCAAGAACACATTCTTTAAAAAGCATCTACATCATAAATCAAAACAAATGAGTCATCAGTAAATAAAATTAATAGGTATCAAAACTCACCATAAAAATAGCCAAAATCTGACCAAGTGAGACAAGTTTTGAAGAAGGTTCAAGGAGTTAGATTTAGTGTTTTGACTGTTATGTGGGAGAAAACTGCAGAGGTAAGGGGCAAGGGGCAGAACGACTGAAGCCTCTGCACACCATGGTAGTTAAGTGAGCAGATGGTGTGGTGAGTCGCTTGTGAACAGGAGTAATATATTCTGTGGAAGGAGTTCAGATAATGATACAAGCAGCTGCAATCTGAACCAACTGAAGCAAATGTAGGGAATTAAGAGTGAGACCAAAGAGAGTAGTGCAACAGTACAGGATATAATCATGGTCAGGGTCACTCAGGACCTGTCCGCACGAAAATGAGTCCACGTGACTCCACTTGAGTTTTTATGTGTCCCAGAGTGGAAAAAATGTTAAAACGCCACCCTTGCTTTTGTGTAGACAAACAATATATTCCATTGGGAAAACCCTGACTTACAAAATGATACACAATACTTACTTTAATTAAATCTATTGAACAACATTTATAGTTCATCTCTCTGATCTGCATTTAACAGGTCATCAATAACTTTGTTAAATATATTTTGATAATACAAATTAAGTTTAACTGCTCTTAGCAACATATTTAAAAGTATTAGGAACAAAAAATGTGTAAACTTAGATAAGTAATAATAGGCTGTCAGCTGATGCCAATTATTAAAAAATGTCAAAAATGGGACAAGAGAAGGGATTTAGTTTACTGCGAAGATTAAGTATTGTACATGCCATGGCCATTACCCTTTTTATCTCTTGTAAAAATGTAGAGAACATAGAGAGATTAATATCTTTCTTAAGATACAAACACTATTAATGAAAAACAAAAAAAATTAAATTATTTAGATGCTTAAAGTTTGCATGAATTCATTATGTAATAAACTAAAATATACACACAAAGCAAAACGTGCTGAGAGGAGTATAAGAAAGCTATACATTAAACAGAAATATGCTTGTTTAGATTTTCATTAAATGTATAGTTATAGGTAATAAAGTAGAACTGTTGCCCCTTTTGTGTTTTACTGGTACTGCAGAAGTAGAGTCTGGCCAGTCAGTACTCAGGGAAAACCTGTCAGGAAGGGTTAGCATCCTGTCTAGACCCAACTAGGTCAGTGGCGAGCCAGCCTTCATTTGTATGCAAATCCATGTAGATTTGCTGCTGATAAGGTTGGTTGGATCTTAAGGCACAAATGGGTTACAGATACAGGGATCCAGGACAAAGTTTATATTCATCTTCACATTTTACTCAGTCATAAGCCTGGAGTCTTATTTTCTAACCTTTCCTCTCCAGGAAAGGTCACCTGAGCTCCATGTAACCTTTCAATGATAATATGCTTTGTTCTGTTAATGTTCACACTTCCAAATAATCTGTAATGCCTCATACTGTATGTACTGGGGGTCCCTTTGAAGGTCTGCTGCAGCAGTCAGGGGTTAAGTGCTTTTCTCGTGGGGACACTACATACACACTGCTAGTGTTTTCTGGACAAGGAGAAGATGATTCTTCCAGCTGGTGTGGGGATTCAAAACCTGTAACTCTCACATACATGGATGAAGAGAATCTATCCTGTATATCCATGGAAACTGAACTTAAAGCATGGGAAAAAAGCAAACACACTAATGCATTAGTATGCCTCATCAATCAAGCTAATGTTGCGTATCCCTGTGCACACAGTATTTCCATGAACATGTTATTCAGGATACTAGTTTATAACCTAGTGACCTCGTAGACAAAAAAGTTGTGCTTTGCTGAATCCCATCCTGTTGTGTTATTTGACCTATAAAAGCAAGATTTGTTTCTGCTACACTGAACAGTAATGTAACACACAAAAAACCATAAATATAGATGTTAATTTTTATATACTCAGTTTGAAATAAAATCATTTCACTGTTTTCGCACCTTTCCTTATTTAGTTTCACATAAACAAAAACCTTTTTGTGTTTGCATACAGTTAACAGTTGGATGAAATTATTAGCCCCCCGATGAAAATTTTCAAACTTTTTCAAAGTTATTTCCAGTGTGCTGTTTAAAAGAGCAAAGAACTTTTTAACACAGATTATGCATACTGGAAGCATGTCCTTTGGTCAGATGAGACAAAACTAGAGCTCTTTGTCCATAGAGACATTGCTTATGTTTGGAGAAAGAAGGTAGAGGCGTGTAACCCAAAGAACACTGTTCCCACAGTGAAACATGGTGGTGCAAGTATTATGCTGTGGGGATGCGTCAGTGTGTCTGGAACTGGGAATCTTGTCAAGGTGGATGGAATCACAAAGAAAGAAGGATATGTGAAGATTTTGTAAGAAAACCTGAAACAGTCACCAGCAAAACTGGGTCTCACTTTATCTTCCAACACAACAACGACCCAAAACATACATCACTCCTGGTGAAGAACTACCTCCAGAAGACCAAAGTAAATGTTATTGAGTGGCCTCCATGAAGTCCTGACTTAAATCCCATTGATAATCTTTGGAGTGAACTGAAGACGAAGGTCCATGCCAGAAGGCCATCAAATCTGGAGGAGCTTGAGAGATTTGCCAAAGAAGAATGAGCTGGGTTTCCTCAGGAGACGAGTCAAATAATGGAAGCATCCAAAATAAAATTAGGATGTAGGAAGCTGTATTAAAAAGTCTTTGCCCTGTTTAACAGAACTTGTGAAATACTTTTCAAACAATTAAATTTTCATGGGGGGGATAAGACCAGTGAATAGTTTAAGAAATCATATCTTACTTATTTTGTTGAAGGACAATTTGACCGCACAGATGTCCACTGGTGTTCATTTTGAGATTTCAACGTTATGACCTCTCATCCAGAGCAGTAGCTCTGTAACTCCTTGCAGCTTTTCATTCAGCATATCTTTCATTGCTCTTTCTGAAATCAAAGTCTTTTTTTTACTTTTTGTGGAGAGGAACCTAATTCAAAATTACAAAACAACTAAAGTTTTAGCCTTGAGACATAGCCTTTATTATATTATTTCTGTATT
Source organism: Brachirus orientalis (assembly GCA_016785285.1). NCBI lineage: Eukaryota > Metazoa > Chordata > Actinopteri > Pleuronectiformes > Soleidae > Brachirus > Brachirus orientalis. The sequence continues at coordinate 362,098 of JAFBJR010000235.1, read as the reverse complement.
CCACACCCTTTAACAAACTCCAGTAGATGCCATGATGTGATGGAAAAAAACATGGTTGATTACAATTGCAAAGTCTGAAAACAAAAATACTAAAGCCAGCATTAGCCTGTATATAACACAATATAGAATTTGCTCTCAGGGTCTCCCTACAGTTGGTAAACGGTATTATTTGTTAAAACTGTCATAAAATTTATGCCATGGTAATGTGCATTTGTTGACAAGCCAACAATACTGATGAACTGTGAAGCAGGACTTCTTAAACAGATGCCAGTTTTTTTTCCTCTGGAGCAAAGCGTGAGAGATGTGATTACACTTTGTTGCTCTACAGCAGGGTTAACCTATGACCTACATATTTGCTGTCAGTGTGCCCCAATTAAATGACACTTAACAGGATTTTTATTGTGTTGAAATAATAATTTTCAGAAGATGAATAACTAAAGAGAGTGGCAGGGTTCTAGGGTCAATGATTTACATCCACCAGCACATTCACAATGGCTTTTGAACAGTATAGCATATATATTTTACAACTGCATAGTTGTATAAATATAAGAATAAAAATGGCATTTATTGCTTATTACAAACTAGACATATAGTTTATAGATTTCATCCCTCTGAGCCTCTTATCTGCTCAGGCTAACAAATTTAGATTTCACCCACCAGGGCCTCCCCCTTCCATCTGTCAGCACACTTCTCCCACCTGAGTTGGGGAAGTGTGAATGCTACACTCAATCAAGCATGTCAGCTTGTAGATTACTCTCCAGACAGCTCTACAAGACTTCTCCATTACCTCCACATCAAACCCCAAATTAGCTGAACAGATCAACAGTGGAGATCTGGGTGTCCACACTCATTTTTCAAGCATGAAAAAGGGTAATAATCTTTTAATCCAACCTGGTTTGACTGCTTATAAAGATAACATAACAATTAAAAACAGCCAACATGGAAACAGGAACCATTTTACCTGCCAACACCATGTGGTTTTTGGATTAAAAGTGGAAAATAAAACATGGTAAAATAGTATGTTTTGTTTCAATAATAGAAGTGCTTAGGAAAGGGTGGATAAATTAAAGATCTAAATCTTCTGTGTTCTCTGCATCTGTGCTTATTTATGGTTTTGGTGACCTTTCAACCATTTTGAGCTGCTGTACTTGCTGCTTGTGAGGGTGTTAATCTCAAAACTCTACGTATTGTGATGATTCCTTTTTAATGAGGTGCAATATTGGAAAAATCCTTTTTAATTTCAATGCATTGTTACTGTATGTTAATGTTTCCTCAAACATATATGTCTTGTAAGAAAAAACTTGTGTGATGTTGTCTTCACCCGGTTATGAATAATGTAAGTCAAATGCTGTAGACATTTCTTCGACCTGCCTATGATATTGTAGAGTCATCTGAAGTAATGAGCCAGCAGGGCATTACTACCTGTATCTGAAGCTTCACTGCAGTTTGAGCGAGCTACTGTATGTAGTGAGTTTCAGATCACAGCCACTCCATTCTGAAAAATCCACTTTTCACTCCATTTTTAGCACCAAATGGCAGACAGCCCACACTTAGTTGTTGAACATAATTTTATAATTTTACAGCCCAATAGACATATATTCCTTTTGAATAATTAACATAGTAACAACGTGCACTGTTTGATGTGTATACAGGGGAAGGGAATGATACATCAGTGTTGTATTTACAACTACTTTTGCTGCCCACAATGTCATAAAACATGTTTTATTACAGGTTTCAAGTCCAAAGTCTGTTTAATATGCCACTGCAGTGCTTTGAGCAGTGACATGTCCTTGTTATGTTACCCATGAAAATGTAAGCAAATATTTTCTTAACTTTCTAGATACATTTTGATTATTTTTCTTTACATGTGACACCTTGGTTTTATGGTATTAAATAAAGAGTGAAAGAGCAGGGCATGAGGCTTACACTAACAAAAAGAAAACCAGGCACCGAGACGGTCTCAAGGGAAATTTCTCTTGGTCACTAAGGACATGTATTCTGTATATACTAATACTGTGACAACCTTCACATTAAAGTGATAAGACCACTGCTGGCTGGAGGCTGAATAAGGCTCTGGGCTTTTTAAAGATAAAGTGAGATGTAATGTCATGACTAAATTTATTAGCAGGGCTCAAATTCTCAAGGGTACTGGAAATATTACCATGCCTCTGGTCACAAGATTATTTTTTTCAGGATGAGTCAAGTATATTTGACCTGTGATCAGCTTAACCAGCTGTTATTGAACACTTTTAATCAGTTTTAAGGACTCATGGAGGTTGATAAACCATCAGCTGAAGCCAACCTCACTGCTTAAATTCAATGCACAAAATACCTTACCTGTGTCACTGTAACTGCCTTGAAACTGTGCAGTTCTTGGGTGTTGGTTTCTGTGTAACTCGGAGGCAGGAAATAGCACTAACCTGGTCACATAATTACTCTGTGATAGACCTTTATGTATTCATGTATAGTCTAAAAATTTAGATATGCCTCTTACTCCTCATAGTAGCCCTATGCATTTTCTAATACTAGTGAAAAATATGTAATTATGAGTTGCCTCTGTCTTAGTATAAGTAACACTTATTATATTATCAATTTAGTGAGCAAACTGTATTCACATCTGCATCCATGGTCTTTGTGAGTCCCAGTGTTCCTACAGTATGTCTTCAGCAGTACTTGCAGTAGTTGTTCAAAACACACACAAATCTTTAGCTTTGTAGGTGTTAGAATTGGTCAGACTGTTGCTGATCCTCACAGTGTATTTAAAATGAGTTCAGCTGTATGAACCACTGTTATCATATTACAAGTCACTGCTTTGTCAGTTCCAAACAATATCGTTGCTAATTTATTATAATTTTGCTTAGTGTGTGCTCCATCTGAAACAACGTTTATGTCAGTTATTTCTAATGTTTGGCTAAGTGAATAACGAAAATCATTTTTTCCCTTCCCTATCTGTCTTTTCCTGTGACAGGCCTACTCTGTCTATGACGAGGAGATAGGTTATTGTCAGGGTCAGTCCTTCCTCGCTGCTGTTCTCCTGCTGCATGTGAGTAAATATGTCTTTCCTCCATTCATTGAACTGATGTGCACCAGAGAGATGTAGGCATATGCACATTGCTGATTAAATCAACAATTCACAAGAATTCAGAATGTAATTAATACAGCACAAAATATGGTCTCAACAGTTGGTTGCTCTCTCCTTACGTACAGTAAATATTGTACATAGAATAATTTATCAACATTGTTGAAGCCTAAACATATAATCTTGTACATTTTCTTCCTATACATTTGTTGTCAAAAGTTGTTCTGATGCTTCTCCTTAGTCTCCTACTCTCAAATAAAACTGTAGGAGTAAGTGGAGTGTTAAAGTTTTAGTGCAGAACCGCTATTGCCCCCTGTGGACTTCTTAGTAATTACCAATACACTGCAGTCGCTACATGACCCAGATTTTCCTCCCCCTTGTCCATTCCCAGTCACACTGATAGCACACTGATTTTCCATTGCACAGTTCCAGGATGGCTCGACTCAGCACGACACAGCACGTTTTCTTTGCTTTTCCACTAGCGATAATACCTGGTACCGTGTACTTTTTTAGTAGCTGCTCTGGCGAGGTTCCAAGCAAGCTTAGCCGATACCATACGTGACGTCTCAGCCACTGATTGGCAGTGAGTGTCGTCACTGAAAGTCATGAGCACAACGTCCGACACACGAATCAAACTGAACAATGCCATACTGTAGATCGGTTTATAAAGATTTAAAAATCTCAAAAACATTCATTAATCTTCAACATTCAACAAGGAAGTTTCTAAAATCTTAATATTTAACAGAGGACTTTGGTGTATTTAACAACAGCGCTGCTGAAAGCCGGCGATTGTGAGCCTCATCACAACCTGCCGTTGAGGAGGTACTATAGTCATGGACAAAGGACACCAAACTGAGTAGAGTCGAGTCAAGCCATGCAGTGCTGGAACTGTGTAGCGGAAAAGTGCCACTAAACACAAACACAAACAAACACAGAGTGGCAGAAAATGTAGCAGACTGCTTTGCAAGACAAGTTTTAGTTTTTCAGTTTTTTCAGTATGTTTTGTGTTGTTCATCTGTCTTTTACTGTAGTGTCACACGCCCAGGCTGCGGAACACTGTTGGCTGAGCAGGCATTGTCAATATTTTGCGGCCAAGCTTGTTACAAATTAAAATTGTGATTAGAAATACAATTGTGAAGTCCCACTGAATGTCCAGGTTTGTTTTAACTTTAGAATACTCTCCTGACATTATTTGTTTTTAGCCATAGTTTTGCTGTATGAAGTTGTCAGGATTTATTTGTGCTGTGTGCTTCTTCTATCTTCCCTGCTCAGTCACGAAGTAAAACTGTGCCACTGTGTGTAGTGCGGGTATGTCGCCACAGATAGAAAAACAAAACTGCTTATGAGCTCCATATGAGTCATATGGAGCTCATAGGCTTATTTATCTGAACTAATTTGACAAAGATTTGAATGTAACAGACAATTTATATTTAAAAGTTATACACTGCTTTAACTTGGTACTACTGAGGAATTTTATCAAGGCTAACACCATTACAAAGGAAACATATCAACAGTATGCACCTTCACCTCACATTTAAATCTGTGTGTGTGTGTGTATCTGTTATTCCTTAGGTTGTGGGGACCTAAATCTGTTTATACAGTCTCATTATGGGGACTATAAAATTCCTGTTTTAAGGTTAGGACATGTTTTAAAATTAGGCTGAGGTTAGGGTTAGTTTAAGGTTAGGATCAGGGTTAGGGTTGGGACACTAGTAATTATGTTTAAGGTTAGAGTAAGTCTCCAGAAAATGAATGTAAATCATTGCAATGTCCTCAGAAGTCATGGAAGTCAGTGTGAGTGTGTGTGAGAGAGAGAGATAGAGAGAGAAACTGAACCATGGCAATATAATTCACTCAGTTGAAGTTGAGGGAGAGTGAGAGAGATAAAATGAATGTCTTTGGCTAAATGGATGGCTGCCGACCACTTAGGATGAATAGAGAAAGTGAACATTTCTGAAAGAAGGTGAAGTTGAAAGCTTAACACATTGTTGTATCAGAAAATGGAGGGAAAAAAGGAGAAAAGATTTTCATTTCATTTCAAGGTCACTTGCAGTTAAAAACTCAATATTTCTGTTTCTCATGCTTAATCATGTTCAGAGTTGGATGTTTCTCCCTAGAACACACCTGAAATTTTATTTGATGAAGGTATAAAAAGATAAATTAGTTGAAGCGAGGAAGCTGGAGTCCCTAATGGTGGAACAAGGGCAGTGGAAGTTTGGTTGATGTCCAAATGACAAGGGCAGAAAAAGGTTAAAGAGGCGGAAGATGGAGGGAGAGCGGGATGTGAAGAAAAATGGTAGGAGAATTTTGGCCAAATGCCATGGATGAATGTAGTGAAGATGCATAATGAAGTACAGAAGAGAGGAGTGTGGGAAAACAGAAGGGAGTGGAGAAAGAAGAAAACAGGAATAAGTAATGGAGAAGGAGGCTGTAAATTTGAAGAGGAGCAGTAAAAATAGAGGTAATAGTGGAGGAGGGAGCAGTCAGGTTATAGAGGAGGTAGAGGAAGAAGGGAGAGGTTATAGAAGAGATGTCAGGAATATTAATAGGGGTTCAGCTTTACCTGCAGGAGCTCATTCAGCCCCAAACACATACTGTCAGTCTGATTAAATATCACCTTACCCTGTGTGTGTGTGTGTGTGGGGGGGTAAACCTGTACTCTTTCACGGATGCTCACAAACACACAGTTGATTTTTTCTCTCATGCTTAATTTCTTTTATTCGCCACACATATGCTGAGACCCACATGAACACTGACATCCTAACACTGTGCTGAGTTCACTTCCAAACACATATACTGTACGTCTCTCTTCAAATTTCTGGTAAGCCAGTAAAATATGTCATGAAATAAAATATGAATGTATCATATCGTTCTTTTAGATGCCTGAGGAACAGGCCTTCTGTGTGTTGGTGAAGATCATGTATGAATATGGCCTCAGAGCTCTCTACAAGAACAACTTTGAGGATCTTCACTGCAAGTTTTACCAGCTTGAGAGGCTAATGCAGGTTAGTGTTTGTAATGCAGTATTTTCTCAGTTTTTAAAGGTACTTAATTGCATCAGTACTATGCCATAACATATTTCTAATGAAGGGAGATCCTGACTGGATGGATGAACAGAATGTTGGTCGAAGTATGTCATGGGAAGTACTTCTAGAAATGTTTTACACCCCTTTTTGTACTACCTTTTTCTTTTTTTTTTTTTTTTTTACAAATAAGTAACTGTCTTCGGTGTTGCTAAAAAAATCTGTCTGCCTGTTTAGTTTCTTATTCTTTTAATCCAGTCAGACTCATCATGGACAGTCAAGGTCAAAATTGATGCAGCAGAACCACAATCATAGTCTCCTTTGTATTTTATGCATTTTTCTGACTTGTCAAAATCTACCCTCAAGAAGAGAAGAGAACTTCCTTTCTTACCCAGATTTCAAAGCTTGTCCAGATTTTGTTTTTGCTAGAATTACTCTATAGGCAGTAAAACATCATAAAGTATAAGTAAAAATAAAGAAATTCAAAGAGAAATGAGGCCATATACCAAAAGTGTTGGAATTGTTGAATGAAACACGCCTCCCTTCTATCCTCTCTTTGCTCTGACAGGAACAGCTTCCAGACCTGTGGTCTCATTTCCAGGAGCTGAATCTGGAGGCTCACATGTATGCATCCCAGTGGTTTCTCACCCTCTTTACTGCCAAGTTCCCCCTGTGCATGGTGTTCCACATCACTGACCTGCTGCTCTGCGAGGTACGTTGTCCTGGGTGTACTGAGACAGTCTTGTCCGTGTTGTCTTAAGTCTAGCATTGTTCAGATCTACTTAGACAAATCTGTAGTTTGCCAACATCATTTCAAATTCATCTGTATTCTGCCCTTCAATCTGCCCAACATAATCAATACAGACACAGTAAGAACACTTTTCAGGGAAGATACAATCACTGTTTTAATACAGTATGGATCTGAACTCTTCCAACCGATCACACCAATCACAACGGGGATTGAATAGTCAAATAGTAAAAACAAACAAAAAAAGAAAACTGTAAGGAAGATCAATGAATTATGAGGTTTTGCTCTACCTGCAGCTACAGTAGAAACAGCTTTGTCCTTGTGGGAATTATTTTCAGTCACTGTTTCTCCTTAGAGGAATTATTTTTGTATATTGCTTTTACAGTATTCCATTAAAAGAAAATGAAGGGTGGCGGTTTATTCAAGGATAACATTTATTTGTTTTAAGTCAGGAGTTCTCTTCACATTCTCCCTCTTTCACTTCTTTTTTCCACCAACCCCTCCCCCCCATTTGCCTTTTGGCCGCAAGCAAAACAATTAAAACTTTCCCAGGTCTTTCTCACCCAGTGAGCCGCATGATGAGAATCTGTTCATTAAACCAGAATTCTTATCTTCCACACCCTTCCTGTCTTGGTTCTTCTTGGATTACTTGGTTTTTACTCCTATTATTCTTTTCCTACTTTATACCAGCACTGTCTTTGTTAACTCTCCTCCATCTTTTTTACTGTTATTGGCAGATCAAATCACTTGAAAAGGAATAATTTAGATAATTCTTTTTTCAACTATTTATTAATTTCATCTCTCATAATTATGTCACATCATGGAACAGTAAGCAACCAGTTTTTGTGTCATCAAATCTTGTAATGTTATTTGTTAAACTTTTTTGTACTCATCAGTCTGAACCTTCACACATCCCTCTGTCTTGTCCTCATCTCCTTCCCAGCCCTTGTCATCATACATCATCTCTCTGCATTTCCCGTTTCATTTTCAGTCCATCTTGCTCAGATACACTTGCTCTGTGATTATCTTTTGCTCTCCCATTCCTTTGATCCTGCCCCAGCTCTGTAGCTCTAGCTCCATCTTGAGGCCTGTAAACGTAGGCATATAATAGCAGGGCTCCCCCTCTTTTCTCTTCCTTATGTTATTTTTAGAGTTGTCCAGCTTTTTTTAGCTCTTTGTTGCCATGTGAACTGGTTGTCACGGAGACCAAGGAGATGGGTGTTCCCATGTAGTGTTGACATCAGCCTTACATTTTCTTTCATGCTATGTCAAAGAAAGAAAGAGAAAGGGGGAAAAAGTGATCATTTTATGCGCATATATCATTTCAGTTCTTAACACAATAATGTAGCTTTTGTCATTTGGCTGAGAAACCTATATCAGTCATTTGTGATGTTAAACACAAATATCTGTCTAGCTATATGATAGATATGTTTTATCTGCGGTCTATCAGCAGTCTAATTGAGTTAAATAATGTTCAGTAAGAGTTATATGTTTACATTTTAAGCATTTCTGTAATTTTACGGCTTTACGTGGTAGGTTGGTATAGTTGATGTTACCAATAGGTTTCAGGTTTCTGTAAGAACAAAATGTGTAAACATATGTGACTTAATGTTATTCTAAGAACATCAGTCTGTAACAGGTTGGTCTGTGCTCTGTCCTTGCCATTTTTCCCACACACATTTTTGCTGAATGTTTTACTCTCTAAAAAAGATAGAAAATGCCAAGGTCATAATTCTTGCCCAAATAGTGATAGCTTCCTTTGTACTGCAGAATTTGGACTATCCTGTTTCTTTATATTGTTTTCTTGGTTTTCTAAGTCCAGACTCCTTATCATAAACTATGACAATCTGGAGATATTTCCATCTCTTTAACCCAATATACAAGATCTTGGTATTAGCAGCAGAGGGATAAGGAATGCTTATCCCTCTAGCTCACTTAAGTGTCCCGTGGCGCTGAAGATATAAGTAGAATTTCTTAGGCTGCCTTTACAGTGCCGCCAAACCATGCTGTAAACCTCCAAAAACTTGTTTTGGTGCATCAAAAAAATTAAAAACAACAAAAAACACCAATGTGCTGAAATGCGTCTCTTTGCTCTTTAAACAGGCTTTTTCACGAAATGCTTGTCTCTCTTTGTCCTTTTCTTTTCCAGGGTCTGAGCATCATCTTTAACGTAGCCCTGGCCTTGCTCAAGGTTAGTACTCACGTCATTCATAAATATTGGTGTATATTAGGCCAACTATCATGTTGTTGTGCTAGGAATCCAATTATATGTAATTTTACATCTACTCAAAAAAATAATATAAGTGTATTATTAATTAAATACAGTCTATGGGTTTTGAGGTTTGTGTGCAAAAGGTCAAACCATCACAAAGCAGACCTCCTTGGGTTTAATGAGATTGTCAGGGGTTAGATACTTTGTTAGCTTTTATAGCCCCCTAGTGTTGGCATCACAAACTTCATCTAGAAGTAAGGAGCTGAATCATGCTCATCATGTCTTTTAGAACAAAGATTGTATGTTTGTAATGATTGTTTGATAGTGACACATGCCTCACTACAAACTCCTCCAAAATCTTCCATCCCCTCAGGTATATACTCTGTGTGTGTGTGTTCAAAGAATGACTTGTGTTAAAACAAAACTACATGTTTTGTTTGTGTGATCAGAGCAGTGGTGTAGAGTTTGTTGTGTCATTAGATCTGCTTGTGGTGGGATAGATCAATGAATTTTAGTCATTGATGGCATCACATTCAATCAGTGCGGGGTAGCTCATGTGGGCATTATTTAATGGGATAGTCTCTGTGGAAGTCAGACTGAAACTTAAAGACTCTCAGTCTTTGTGCACTTCTCAATCATGACAAAATGCACAATTTTCAGCACCATGTTTATGGTAATTTTCTTTTTATTCTTTAATTGTTTATGTCAAACTAATGTGTTTTGTGTATGTCAAAACCAATGTGTTTTAAGTAATTTTCAAGATTATTATTTATTTAATTTATTATATAACACCAACATTAATCAGTTTACTGGTGCTGATATATATCTATAAAAATGGTAAACAGTACAGTACTGTATTGCACAGTAATGCAACCACACTTAGGCTTTCTGCTTAGAATAAATGATACATTGTTGGTCTTAAAAAGCTCTCCTGCCCTGTGTTTTAGCAATAATGTATTCTGTGTGGCAGAGAGAGAAATATGTGGTGGATGCAATGGTTGGGGATGAAGAACAAATGAGGAGAGGAGGGTGGAAGGGGCTTCCACTGCCTGGCTCTCATTGGCCAGGCATGACGGCATTCACCCAAGAGGCTCCCCCATCCCTCCTACATCCATCCTGCTCCTCTCTTCTCTCATCACCCCTCCCTCCATCTGTGCTCTCCTCCTGCTTGGCAGTCGCTATCTCCATCACAACAAGAGCATAAGCTATAGCTTTAGCAATCTGAACCTGGGGAAGAAAGCCTGTGCTCTTGTGTTTTATCTTTTTTTTCTTTCTTCTTCATCTTCACCTTATGGATTTCTGCCGGTAGCCTTTTCTCTCCCTCAGTTTCATGTTCTCTCCCTTCTTTACCTTCTACACCTCTACCTCCGCCTTTTCCGCTGGCTGGCAGTGAATATCTCCAACACGCTACCTCTGTTCACCACCCAGACCTCTGCAACGGAGCCACCCCTGCTAGCTGCTAGCTTTTAGCATCACAGAGCGATTGAGTCAATAAAGGCAGCAAGACAAAGACTGTGAAAAAGAGAGAGGGACAGTTGAAAGAAAAAAAAATCCTTCCTCGTCTCACCCTAGCTGTTTAGGACTTCCAATCCTGATCTCATGCACAATCATGAAAACACTCAACCATTTAGCCTATGTTGCTGAGTGTCTGAAGTGACTTTCCATCCAAAGGAGCTGGCTTACTATCTGATCTACTGACTGATCCTGACCGGATGCTTGGCTGCTGTTGCTGATGGAAATCTGCCAGAGGGACTGACACTGGAGTCCATACTGGAGCTGTTTGACTGGAACTGGACCAACCTCTGATCATAGGATTATATCAGTGAAGTGGGAAAAACAAACTAACAGAGAGACTTAAACACTTATGGAAAACAAAAATCTGCTCTACTACCTCATTCCATGCGTATGCATAGCTGCCTTGAATCTGACTAATAGGGTTCATCATCCACTCAGCCACAAACTGTGCATCATCTTCCCCTGAAGGCAGAGAAGTGCCATACTGCCATGCAACACATTTACTCTGCTTTTGCTCTTTTGCCAGGACTGTTTTCTCACTTTTAGGCAGGGGCTTTTCAGATGAAAGATTTGATTTACTCACTTCAGTCCATTTTACATTTCAAAGAGCTCAAATCCTTTTGCGCTCCATAAAAGAAGCAACCAGTCATTTGGGAACATAATATAAAACATAACAAAATATTTGATGTGTTGTGTTTGATGCACTCAGCCTTCTGCATTCCAGTCACTCACTAGCAACGTCAGAGGGTTTTTGTATCTCTGTCATTGAAGTCTTTCAATGAAGGAAAAATAAAAAAGGTGGAGTACTCACTGCTGTTTGCAGGAGCAGCAGCCCACGTGTTGACCAGCTTTGTTGCTAAGCAACAACATACTGGATTGGAATTGGTTGGGGAGTTTGGAAGAGGAAGATGAGAGTGGGTGGTGTGACTGGATTGCAGAGTGAGTCTGGCAGGTAGCTGGACGACTCAGCATTATGCTGAAAGAGGTGTCAACATATCATTTACCGACTGTTACTGTGTCGTACCTGGTGGCCATTGCTGGCCTTTGACAGTGGCAGAAGCTGAGTGGCTGCTACAAACATCTTTACCACTTTTCCAAAATCTGTCCTGTCTGGACTTCATCAGTCTTAACTGTGCATACCTGACTGTGCCTGCTGAGTTGCTGTTTAGTCCTATAAGTAGCTATCTATCATTTCTGGTGTCCTGAACCAAAGTCTGTTCTGACAGACTGAGCCAGTTTGGCACCTCACTGACCCCAACAAATCTGGGCTCACTTAAGTTCACTACACATACCAACTGCTTCCAGTCCACCTCTCCTCCAACCTCTCTGACATTTGGACGACACGCTGGAGTCATCTGCCACACTGGCCCCGGAGTGGGACCACCCCTCTCCCTCAACCTGTCCTACACTACCACCATCTCCTCCACCTTCCGCTCCGGCATCTCCTCCCCCTATACCAGCCCTGACCCCCCATCTGCCCATTCCAGCAGTGCACAGAGCAGTGGAAGATGGAGAAGGAAACCCAGAAGAGAGGGCTCACAGCAGTCAGGCCTCAGCAGACTCATTCTGCAGGGTGATGGGTATTCTTGGGATGGGACATCGGCTTTTCGTCCCAAGGCTGTTGGCGGTGAGAGATGAGTGCTTGGACTGGGAAATAGGTGCTGGATGGAGTTAAGAGATACAAAGGATTGGTTGTTTGTTTAAATCATGATCCTCAAAGACCTCTGAATTTGAAGTATAATGTGTACACCCTAAGATTTTTATTTCTTTATTTATTTTGGTTCTTTCTCATATTAACCCAAAATTTGGCCTGCATATATCTTTATGAAATATGGAAGAAGCGGGAGCAAAACTCTTGAAGTTCAAATGTAAATTCAAAATAAGATAATAGATCCCTGTCTTTGTTCTTAAAGCCTCCTTCAAAACTATTAATACTTATTCACACCAGTATTTCTGGATAGATTTGTGTCTGTGCAACAGAACACCACAAGATGGTGGTATTGATGAGTTTTGAACACAGCAACTCTATGCTTTCCTTAAAATTGGCTGTGTCTACATTCATATAATTGGACAAATTCACAAAAGTAAGATATTGGTTACATGGTATCAGGTACTGAGCAGCTGCACTGCAGTATTTGTGCATATATGAGGTTTTGCGCATTGATCTTATACAGCCTCATTTTTTATAGTTATGAGATGCTAGTGTTTTGTCATAATACAAAAAAATGAGCCATGTTAGAGCTTGTTCTCCAAATTGAAAACCAGGTCTCACACCATGGCAAAAGAGTTAGATCTTTTTTGTTATATTTTAGGCTTTTAACAGGCTTTTACCAGTTATTCAGTACAATTTTAAAGGTGGATAAAAAATCGTAAAACTACTTCAAGGAACCAGTGTGGCAATTGATAAAATATTTTCAAAGCCAAAGAAGCTCTGAGGATAATGTCATAAAATGTTAAGTGTAGCAAGAGGCATGAAAGGCATTGTTTCCTTGGTGACCAAAAGGACAACAGAAAGTCGGGAATGTAATGGAATAAGATGGGAATGTGTGGCTTTTTGGGCTTTCACCCTCCACTTACAGATATTTGAATGTGAATGCTCCTTTGACTTAGAATGAGTTAAGCGATACTTTCTTCAGTAATGTAGGTGTCAGGGTGATTTGACAGGGCACACAAAAGCAGAAGTGGTGTGTTTTAAATTTTTGTAATATCTTTATCATTTCACCAACCATCTTGTTCATGGTTGGTGAAATGAGATTTAAGTTACTTTTACTAAATGAAATGTCATCTCATACCGAGCAAAATGATCTTCATCATATTGATCTGCCAGTAACTTTATCAGGCTGTTCTTCCTGAAAGCAAATGACTGGCATCAATTGAGGATAATAATCTGTTGAAAATCTGTGCTCTTCATGTCTGACTCTCCATGAAATCCCTTGTATTTCTGTGTCCACTTCAACCACTCACCCTTCCTCCCACCTCCTCCTGTCTTGATCCAGACCTCTAAAGAAGACCTATTGCAGGCTGATTTTGAAGGTGCCCTCAAGTTCTTCAGAGTCCAGCTCCCTAAACGCTACAGAGCTGCAGAGAATGCTCGAAGGCTTATGGAACAGGCCTGCAACATCAAGGTAAGGAGACCACGTCCCCAACTAATCTGGTGACAAAGAAGTGAAAAAAAGCCAAACATTCTTTTTGAGCAGTGCTGTTGGTTTTGTATAAGCCCCAAGTTTTGGTATAAGACTATGGAGGTATGGTGTGACAAAATGCACAAATAAAAAATATATTTTTATCTGTGGTGGTGGTAGTTTGTTTACTTTGAAGAGATTAGCTGTCAGTCAAAAATACTAGGTGAGAGTGTGGCATCTTGATGTTCCAGATCTTTTTGTGCTGTTGCCACTTTCTACACAACAGGAAAGAGCCTTCACATGGTAACAGCTTTTATGAGTTGGATATATTGTGGGCTGGATCTCTGCTGTGTGACAAAGACAGAAAAATGTCTTAATCTCTCAGTTCGTCACAGATTGTTGTTATATCATTGCCTGTTACCCTTTAGTGTGTAACATTTTTATGTTTTTCTTTTACCACTTGAAATACTGCTTACATGAATTGTAGTCATTGCTTTTGTCAAAGCTTACAAGGACGTGTATCCACTAAAATTCCCTTACATTTACACATAATTGTAATCCTCCTCCTATCGACATTAATAGCGATGTTGGCATTTAAGGAATTTGCTGAGTTCACTAGAGAACATTGTAGTACACAGCAGATAAAAATGTGTGTGTGTCTGATTGTGTGTGCACATGTATTTTTACTGTTTGGACCTTGTTTTGAATAAACAATGACCTTGTCAGGTCCAGTTGTCCTCATTGAGACCAAAGCCTGATCCTAATAAGGCATAACCTCCTTTCTGAGGAATTGGTTGAGTGAATGCTTGTGGTTAAGGTAAAGGTTTGGAAAAACACTTTGTTTAGGCTATCCAAATAACTGGAAGTCAATGGAGTGTCCTAAGAAGAATAACTATGCAAACCTGTGTTTGTGTGTGTGTTTATGTTTTTGTCTGTATGTTTGAGAGCACACTGTGTAGTGAGAGAGGAAGGAAAGAGTTGACATACACAGATGGAGAAGATAATCATCCTCTTCCCACCCTTCTGTCTTTCTCTGCCCTTCTCTCTTTCATTCTTTCACTTTAATTTCTGTTTGTATTTACATACATCCAGTATCTGACATCACACTGACATTTGATCCAGATGAGTCTGCAGTGAGAGAACAGGTTGTGATGTAGTGCCATGGTTGAGAGAATGGTGTTCATATGTTCCTTTCATGTTTGGTGCATTTTGTCGCTTTTCTGTACACAGGATTTCCTGCAGTGTGACTCACAGTTTATCTCTGGTGGTTTTGTAGCATTTTGGTTCTGTTGCACAATCTTGACCTGTTATGTCAACTGATCTGTTGTACAAGAGTGCACACACCCATGTATATCCTCACTTACTTATTAAGTACTAACTTTTACAGGCATTAACATAGCAAGTCATCACTGTTGATCATCAGAAAGGCATCAGAGTAATTTTGTTTAGAAGCTGCAAGTCACTAAAATGCCAGTGGAGAAATGAATGTCATTTTATGTAATGGCTTTCAGTGTTTTTTATTGTGAAAATTCAAGTATTCATGATTCACATAATTAATATAGTCATCAAGCCATTCAGTAAGTCCATGCTTTGGATGAAAGCATCTGTTAGTCATTGTTATGTGTTTGTTCAAACACACGCACGCACGCACACACAAACACAGACACACACAAACACAGAGGGAGAAGAGAAAGAACAAAATTAACTTAAATAATTGTCATTAAAATCAGTAAAACTGATCTGACAGGACAGACTTGGCCTTAACAGTCTGTTCATCTCTTATGTTGGCATATTTTCTCTGCCTCTTTTTTTTTTAGCACACACAGACTCAAACAACAGCATGTATAGTTAATCAAAGTATTGAATTCTATCCCTTTATTTGGATCATAAATACATATTCTCCTTAAAGGAATACTGGAGAGTGCCTTGTACAGTATATAATTATAATTTTGGTAACATATTCCATATAATGAGGAAGTTACTTTTAAGTAACTGACTTCACCCCTACTTCAGACTGTATACTCATGAGACAGAGAAAATATAAACTCATTGTAACTGGGAGTGGAATGCACACCAACACTGTTTTCATGACTCATCAAATATTCTTCTGTCATATTTTCAATTCACTAATTTTTTAAAATAGAGTTTATGGCTCACATTAGTCACAGGTGGAGATAAAACAAAAGCAATGATATCAGAGGTCAAAAGGTCCTGTTTTCTGCCTATTCTGCTTAACTATTCTCTATTTTACCACTGCTCTGTCACCCAAACCAAACCAGCTCACTCATGGGTAAATAACCATCATATCAGTTGGTTGTATGCCACAGTACACAATTCTTTATCACATACATTATACCATATTTTAATGTCATAGCACATCAAGAGAGTTATTTTAGTGATTTTAAATTCATGTCTTCAAATCACCTTCACTCACGTCAAGTAATATAATTAAATTAAATCTACATGGATAATACAACTGCTGCTGTCAAACATCTAGTCCAGCTGAGATCAGGATCAAAAAAGTAAGGGATTCACTCTTCTCTTTCCACTTACTACAATTAAAGTTTGTGCAGAAGGTGCCTTCTAGATTAAGGGAGACAGCAGCTGCTCTCTTAGGAAGACTTGTCACACTTAAGTGCCAATCAAAGAAAAATGGAAAACCACTCTATTCCTGCCAAGTTACTCCTTCTTCAACCCCCCTTTTACATATTTTCTTCTGTTGGTGTCTAAATCGGATCAGCTGAACTCTCTAAGCTGCTTAAAACAGCGAAAGAATTCACCAGCACCTTGGCTTGATGAACACAACAGGTAGTAGGGTGGCTTAAGCTTTCTGGGGATTATGAGCTGATTTAGAAGTTCTCTGCCCTCTTAAACATCCACTGGACCACAGCTAAAGTGATGAAATTTGTAGGAATCTTAGAAAATAAGAAGAGGAATTTTGTACTTTCATTTGTTGCTCAAAAATTCTAGTCAATAAACATACCTTAAGATATATATGCGCTGCAAAGATTGCTTGAACTGCAAAAAAAAACCTTAACACTTGATTGTTAAGTATTTTTTATTCATTACAAGTACATTATTATCATCGTTATCGTTGCATGTTTTCCTAATATCAAAATACGAACAATCAAACACAATAAACAAAATAAACAAAACAAAAAAAAACACTAGCATAAAAAGACACATAGGAAGAGAAACACATATATAGATTAAATCTGTAGGCTGTATTATCTCCCCTAAGAAGATATAGGCATTATGTTTCCATAGAGGTCACCTGGTAGTTGGGAAGGGTGGTGGATCCGTTATAGTTTGCAGGCATCATCCAAGACAGCCTAAGTGTGGTTTTAACTTCACTCTCTGGGTTTTACCGTTGCCATGCGTAACTGCCAACGACAAAGCACTGTGGTTGATCTGACAACTTCCTTCCTGTCTCTCTTAGCCTCAAAACAACACGCACGTGCACAAAAAAGCAAACATTTTATTTTGTCTTGTATTTTTGTCTTTACTTTTGCTGGTGGAAGAAAACAGAAGAAAAACTTTAAGACAGAAGCCTGAAGCGAGACAGAACAGAATCAAAGAGAGAGAGAGACAGAGATGGTGGTGGTGGTGGGTGCATCCCCTCAGTGGAGATTGAGAGGAAGAAAATGCAAACTCATCCTCCTTTGTCACTCACCTCTAGTGTTACAGAGGGAGTGAGAGACAGTGAGAGAGAGACAAACAGGTGTGTTGTACTGCCCTCTCACTCCCCCCCCCCCTTCTCAGTGGGTGGAGCTCAGCTCCAGAGAGACTCTTGAAAGCAGCCAGTCGTCTCTGCTCTCAGAGAGAAACAAAACCTGTCAGCTGCACTCCTGTCTCTTTCCTTCCACTCCTCCTCCTCCTTCCTTATTCCTCTCCTCGTCCTTGCTGCTGTGGGAGCGAGCAGGAGTCAAGATGATGCAGGAGGTATCCATCATGGTGGCGTATGACGCTCATGTAGTCGACCGACCGGGTGAGGAGGACACTCTGGCTTGCTTGGTCGCCCATTCCAGACCCATCAGAGCACTCAGACCAGTGGTAGGTCTCTTTTCCTCCCAGTCCTCACAGATGAGAGAAATGGAAAGAGGAATTCACCTGCTTTTTTTCTTCTCTTTTTTTCACTGACATTTCTGTCCGTCAGTTATCCCTTAACATTTGAGAAGCTGTTTATAAACACTGGTGGAAAATGTAGACTCTAAAGGAACTTCCATTCCTTTAATGTGATTAATGATGTGGGCTTATGCATAGTAGGTTTGTGTGTTGTCTTCCTACCATCGTGTGTGTGACGTTTGAGATTACAGAGCTTTTGTGAGTCACTCTTAACACAGGCTTGTTTCAACAGCAGTTTGTTTCAATTACTGATATTAATGTGGAATTAATTTGCATCTCTCTCTCTCTCTCTCTCTCTCTCTCTCTCTCTCCCCCTCGCATACACACACACACACACATGCATACACACACACACCCAGTGTGACACTACTGCCTGAGTTTTGCTAAGAGGTACTTGAGACCAATTCCATTTTCTGCTGCAGTGATTCAGGTCAGGAATCTAAAAGTGGACTTTGTACCATTTCCTATATTACTAGTCGTCTTTAATTGCATTAAATGATCCAAAGATACCTCTCTGTCCTGGGACTTCAGATGGTTAATTTTAAAGTTTGTGCAAAACCCAGTTGAGGCTGTATGATGCTTTAGATTGTTAGAGGCCTAAAAGTGTATGTGTGTACATGTATTTGTTCCCCTCTTTAGGACCCTTTTTGACCTCATGGAGACCAAATCCTAGCCCTAGTGAGTGAGAACCTAATTTCTGAGCAACTGGGCAAATATTTATTGTAGTTAGGTTAAAGTTTGAGTAAGGTATTAACTGGTTCTGGTTAAGGTTAGAACTAATGCTTTCTTTAGGCTGTCGTGTGCGTGTTTGTGTGTATCAGCAACAATGTCTGTTATTGACTTGGCCTTGAACAAGACACTGAGACTTGCTTGCAAGGTGTATCTAAGCTGAGCAGACTTAGCTCTCCCCCTGGAGTTTCACGGATATTATCAAATGAGTTTTGAGATGTTTTGCTAACAGGAATGAGTGCTGTGAATGTCAAATGAATGGCAGCACTTTGGTGCAGTTTTTGTTCAAAGGTCATGGAGATGGGTATTCTGTGATTGCAGCCGAAGTGAGTCTGTATGTTTGAATAAAAAGGGCTTGCCTCTTTCAGGTGAGCACAACCCATTACTTTGCATTTCATTACACAGACTTGCTGCAATATTTGTGTGTGTAAGGGGCGTAAGAAAGCAGCAGACTTCATAATCAGTAGCCAGACCTGAGGTTGTCTATAGAGCTTTTATTTTTGTAACGTGCAACACTTAATCTCCACTGGTAATACAAGGCTGAATTCTTTATTGCATGATATTAATAATAATATATAAATAACCAATTTCTTCATCCTTCTTTATTTTGTGTGAGCAAGGTGATGCAGAATCAGGAGACTTGGGTTTAAACCCCTGTACAAAATGCTGAATCTGTAACAATTGCTTTTCTCCAGCTGCCTCTGCTCTCTGAATCTTCACTGATGTGACAATTCTTACATTTAACTGAGTTTAACTAATTCAGTTTGGACAGAAGTGTAATCGTGTTAGACCCATAGACAAACATTCCTCTGATATTGAGCCAAAACCTTCTCAACAAATAACAGATTTTGGATAAGAAGAGTCTTGGTAGCATGGCAGAGCAAAAAGAAAAGACTAACTACATTTCTACAGAAAATATAAAGATGCCATTCAGGATTATGTGAATGTTCCACCTACAGTAAGTGGAAAGCTGAACACTGTAGAGGAAGAAATCATTTATGTCAGTTTGGGTTTGTTAACTTGTTAACTAAGAAATATGTGACTAACAATCTCACTTCACATACAGGAAGCTGTAAAATATGATGCAACCAGTTTGAAGGGATAAACTCTGTAGAAGATTCAAAAGCATCATCAAAGAATCGGAGGAGGTGAAGGTTAAGATTCACTTTAACCTCAATTTTCTGGGTTAGACCCAGAAAATCTAAATGGCAAATCTGGGACCATTAAACCTCTCAGGAATCGAGTCATTTTCCCCTTCTCTTTTTAAATCTCTTATCTTCGATTCAACACAAGCGCAAGTAGATAAAGAGGGATGTTTTTCCTTATAGTGTATTCAAAAAATTCAAAAGAAAGCATCACCAATCCCAATTAGATTTTAAAGCAAAGAAAACAAATCCACCACATTAATGGATGTATTTAGTTCTATTGCTATTGCTATTGAAATTTGGAATTTATGTCAGGTGTCTCAAAAATGTATCTTGGTTGTCTGGAGATTGATACATTTCTCCACTTTGACTGGAGTCTACCTCTTAAAAATTCAGTTGACTGGACATGATTTGTAAAGACAGCTGTCTTTATGATGTCTCGCACAGCAAAAGAACTTGCTGCAGTGATCAGAGACAGAATTGTCTCATGGTACAACAGCACTGTTCCTAAGAGCCACAGGGTTGTGAGCTACATTAATTAAAGGTTTGGCAAATTTTTCCTGCAGCCAAAAAAAAGATTAGGGTTGCCATAGCAGAGTAAACTATTTTTCAGAGGCTGTTTTCATCGAGACCTGATCAAGATTTTGGAGTAAATCCTAAAATAATGGCAGATTTGGACATATGAACAGGTCGGATTTAATGACCTGAATCACAGTTATCACATATCACCAATTACCACACTTTGATTCTTTCCTCTCACACATCAACCTTCATGAGCTGTAAAGTACCAATCTCATCAAGACTTTCCTCACGACTGGATACTTTCCCAATCTATAGCTGTATAGCTGATAAAACATAGATTGATTTAAACTTTCTATGTAAAGAAATGTAGCAAGCACACTGTACTGCACCATGACCTTTTCAGTTTGCTATGAAGAAAATCAAACTTGCAACCCTGGCAGTGTTGATGGAGCACAGCTGCTTCAGGAGCACACCATGTTTCACTACAGGGATTATTAACCAACAGACACCAAGCTGGTTTCTTCCCACAGAGATAACAACTAAACAGATCCGTGTTGTATTATCTTCTGGGGAATTGCGTGTCTCATTGGTTGGTTACAATGTGACACTGATTCAGCCCAATTGTTCATAGGTCATAAAGACTGATGGTCAACCCGCAGGTCAACAATGAGCTGCTTCAGTTTCACTCATCTGCTATTTTAAGCTTTACAGGAAGTATGCTACTCAGTGTTATTTATTCAGTTGGGCTTTTTATTGACTTGTTCTCCAACATGTAGTTGAGGTGTGATGTCTGTGCATGATATGTACAGTATTCTTCTTTTTAATGTCGCCCAGCCATCTGTCTTGCCCATAAATGATTTATAAAAGTGGGAGAGTAAAGGGCAAAATGGCAGTTTGCACACTGACCTGGCATATTGTTGTGAGATATTGCATGTATTCTTTTTTGGATAATAATTTAATAAAGTTAATAAAGCTGAATTTAAAGTACCAAATGTTACATTTAAGCCTTGAATAATCTAAAACTTCCCCTATCAGATAACTGTACAAAATGTTCTTCTGATTGCTTCAGAATGCATCAGTAGTCAGTTCTGTACCCAGCTGTTCAAAACACTGGCTTTTTTATAGCACTAAGAAGCAACAGAAATGAATTCCTAAAACCTTTTTCCTTGCTTTCTTTTGAATTAGAATTTGATTGAATGAAAGCAGAAGTTTGAGTTTTTATAAAGTTTTACTTCACTAACACGCAAAGATATACACACTACAGACATAAGTATACTTGATACAAATGTAGCCTGTATGACATGAATGGACACACATGCAAACACACCACACAGTCTCAGAGGAGAGGGGTCATGTGACTAAGAATGTGACCTGGAATCCCCAGTCCTAGTGCTGGGCACTATGGCAACATTGTTTCTACTCAGGAGAGATAACGTTACCACCCACCTGAAGCACCAGAAGCACCTGAAGCACATACACACACATACTGTGTGTGTATGTGTGCGTGTGTGTAGCTGGTAGACTGAAATCGGTCATCAGCTATTGCACTGCTGTTTGGTTTCAACCACTATCTCATATTTTAGCTGTTTCCACTCTATGTCTGAGAGTAATTGTATCATTTTTGTTCATATACACGATCATCGGGTTCAGTGTGCTCATTTGAAAGTGTTGTGACGTTCAGAGAAATCAGGGACTCTGTTTTTTTTCTTTAGGAAACTGTCCCAGCAGGGTTTACATGCATGACATTTTTATTTAATCGGGATACTTTTTTTTATGTTTGTCAAGTTATAAAGAATAAGGTTAGGATTGGATGAATGATCTTCAAAGGCATGGAGGATCCTCAAAGCACATGAAGAGTGTGGTTAATTGTCCCTCCAAACATTTTCATACCATCATTTACTGAACTGGCTGACCCGTGGCTTTCTCCTGAAAATCAATTTTCAATATTGAGAAGCCATAAAGGCAGTTAGAGCATTTTTTCATGCAAGTGTCCTAAATGTAATATTATAAATTGACAGAAAAGTTTTCCCCTGGAGGGCAGTAGAGTATTCCTCTCAGTTTGCCTGGAAATTATTAGAAGAAGAACCACCTCGTACATCTGTGCTCCAAAGGTGCTTTTTTTTTTTTTAAAGATAAATCATTTGCTGTACTATTTGGATGTGTTTTGCAGATGCTAAATGTAGTATATTCAAGTAGACTGAACTTCAAAGATAAAAGACAAAAGGTTACAGTAACAGTTTGAAGTTTTTTGTACTTTGTGTAGTTTTCCTTATATTTTTAACTCATAACTGAGTGCTTAAAAGTTCAAAACTAATTCTGATTAATCTATTTAAGTAGCATTGTCATATCAACTTATCACGACTCAAAGTTGAGACATCCTTAAAAATATGCAGGAAAAAAACAGATAAATTCACTTGAATTGACCAGGCAAAGATGGCCTTAACATTAATAACCAATGCCGAAATCTTTCAGCATTGCAAGAAAAGATTGAAAATCATCTAATTATTTTGCCTGAGTTGCAACAGTTTGCTTTATAGCAGACAATTGCAATGTTAGAAGAAAGACATAACCCCATTTATTCAAATATAGAGCTCCAGATGTCACCACCATGTTGGCAGGAAAAGCTGCAAAAATGAACGGCACCAGTGTTGGTTGCAAAGCACCAGAGTTCACCGCACACTTTAAATCCGTGGTAATTGAGCCAAAAACTGCAGAACTGTGAGGACAGCATTTGTTTTTTTATTCTGATTGTTGCATGAAAGCAATGTGTGATCAGCATCCGGAGCTCTACAGTGAGCTTGATCTTTTTTTTCCCTGATTTTATTAGTTTTGGTTTATCGTGGCAGTCCTGTGTTTAACAGAAAGCCACTTTTTTGTTAACATTTGGATTACAGGAAGAGCATGCAAATAACCTCATCAGATTAAAGCCAACTTATTGAAATGAAGTGTACATCATATCTAGTGTGAAAATACTGCAAAGTAGCACAAGCTTCAATGCCACAGAATTTCAGCATTTTTTTTTTTGTTAGTTCAGTTTAGTAAGTTTGATTTGCTGTTGATTAAAAATGTGTTTATTTTGTCACTGTGTCGTACCATCTCATTTCTTCTGCTGCTTACATTGGTTCACGTCAATTGCAATAACAAACCATCTTGGTTGCATTTTGACATACTTAATGTACTTAAATTAAATTAATGAGGTTGGATGTTGTTTTGAGAGCCTGTTGACGTTTTCTCACACATCACATCTTTAACTGTCACTGCAGGTGAAGAGCAAATACTCAAGTAGAAATTTAAATTAGTATGTGTCACATGAATCAGGCAAAAAAAAAAAAAATAACATTAACAGTAAGAGACGAAAAGATGAAAACCAGCAACTCTGCTGACTCACTCTAAGAAGAGCTTAGCCGTAAAGTAGACATCTCAGTGAGGAGTACTGAGTATAATCTAATTCTATGAAAATCCCTTGTTTTGCCTGTGTATAAATGTATACATGTTCTTCATATACATACAACCAGCTGGGATGTATTGATATAAGTTAAATAAATGTTTAAATCAACATTTTTCTGTTGTTGTTTCAGGTTCCAACCAAAAAGCTGAAGAAATTTGAGAAAGAATATCAAACACTGAGAGAGAGCCAGCTGCAACAAGAGGACCCCATCGACCGATACCAGGTAAAGAAAAAAACAAACACACATTCAGATATAACATTTTTATTTTTCTTACCTGTGGTACATACTTTAATATTCTGCGCAGGTGAAATGAAAACACAGTCCCCCTTTTTTTTTTTTTAACACACTACACAAGCTCATAAAGTGCATCTACATGGGAACAATACTTTCACCTTAGCTAAATAATTTCACTGCTAGTGTCCTTGGAGATTATATGAAAACAGTTTTCTCCTCATTTGTGATAAATGTGCTGATTTTTGCTGCAGTTGGAACATAAAATGTGGGCTTTTTAAAATTAACCATGTTTCTAAGATTAGAAATCTCATATGAGCACACGTCAAACTATGACACTGCTGCTTAGGCTCGAAATGTGGCTTCTCACACACTCTCACACTGACTTTTAACTTTATTGACTCAAAACATCTATAAAAGTGTATTTTTAGGCAAAGCTGTCACAATGTTGTCAGAGAGGATTAGCTGACGATAAAAGAGGCAGATATTTAAAACCTTATAAAAGCTCAAACTGTCAGTAGATGGGATCTCTTAATTTTATGAGTTGTATTTTGTGCTTGTTTTTTTTTTATTTTTTTTTTGTCTTGGTTTGAATCTCGTCGGTTTTCCAAAATCCTCTTAGGACAGTTTGAGGAGAAAGTGATGTCATCAGAGCTGAAGCAACAGATCTAGCAGGAACATAATTACTGTGTTACATGTAAAAACACTATAGGGTTTTTCTGCATAATAAATAACTGATGACACATGCGACTCAAGTTGTCCTGTATAAAGTGCTGTCACATAATGAACTATAATTAAAAGTAGTTCATTTCAGACTAGTGACGTGAGAACAGAGCAGTTTATATTTGAGATGGCGCCGTTTGAAGCACCTTAAGATCTTCACTTGCTCCAATCTTAACTGTCACTAACGTTCTTGATGAATGTCGTCATTTCAAACTAGGTTTGCTGTTGCCACTTTAAACTAAACCCTGCAGAGGTTAGATTAGGTTAGGTTAGGCTCATCTTACAAGGTAAATATATTTCCTTAGCTCCAAATAAAATACATAAACCCCAATGTGGTTCCAACAAAATCCAAGACTTTTTTGGCTTCTTTTCTTGGTCATACTTAACATTTAGGTACAAGCAGTATGCCTTCTTTGTGCAAAACACAAGTCAGAGTTTTAAAACTTTGTTGTCACAAAATAAATATTATAAATTGTAATTGTGTGCGCATAAAGTAGATTCATTGGGTTAGAATAAAACAAATGGTTGCATTAAACATTAAAACTTTCCTCATAAGAGATAAACAGTAATTGTTATTTCCCCCTGAAAGAAGAAGTGATCTCTTGGTATGAATAGAACTGTATAAGCTGCTGGCTTCTGGAGAAAAGGAAGGAAGACTTTTAGTGTTGATAAGGAGTTGGATCAGAGCCATCTCCTCTGTAGTCTGTGGAAAGACAGATCAAGACGACACAAAGCAGAAAGGCTACAGCTGCTTTTTAAATGAACACATTGTTAAACTGTGCATGATGGAGTAGTTTTTGTGGTTTTATACCCCACTTTTAGGTATGTACTTCCTTTGTTTTGCTCTTGGCACTTTCACAGTGTTTATAGTGATACAAAATAAAAGCATGTATTAAACGAAAGAGGAGAGGGAGGGGAGACAGAGTAAAGTGTCAAACAGAGAAGGGACATCCTTGCCAGGATCATGTGTTTAAGTTTAGTCTGTGCTGTTGGAGACTTGATGTGAAGATGTTGTGACTCTGGACAGCAGCACGGTAAGCTGCCTCTGCTCTCGTTCTACATGCTCTTAGTTTTAACCATTTCTGTACTGTATATACTGACATTTACTACAGATATTTGATTGCTTTATTTTGTCAGTGGTCTGATACATTTACAGCAGCTTTGATGGTCCCAGTAAAGTGTTTCTAAAGGATTTCCATGTAATCATCTAGAGGCTTTATCAATGTTTAACACACGGTAAGATATGCAGCAGTTTTAACAGAAGAGACCCCTCTCTCTTCTGCTAACTCCAACTAAGTCGGTCCATCCTCTGTGTTCCCAAATTAAATCCACCATGTGACTGCGCACAGGAAGTGATTAATTAACTTTGAGGAGCAGCATGCTTTTCTCTCCTTTATCCTGCTAGTATCTGTTTGTATGGTGCTTATGCATCAGTGGGTGATGGCGCTGTTTCTTTCTGCTGCTAACATTGAGCCACATTTTTAACTGTATCTGTTCACATAAAACTAGATGGACAGAACATTTTGTACAGAGGTGAGAACTCAGGGTGCAGCACGGTTAGTTGCAGGTGCATGTTACTTAATATGCATATTCATATGGTGTATGCATAATTACATGAAATGTTACGAGGAGTTCAGTTCAAGCCACGTATGAAATATGTTAGAATTATTTTTCATGCTCTTTGTGCTGATGTGGTTAATTAGGCATAGCAGAGGTCACCACAGTCAGGGGACTTATTTGCAATGTCCCATTGAGGCATGGCCATCATGTGAGATAGTTTACCAGCAGACAAGTAGTCATGGGATTTCATTAATGGTTTATGTTGGGGACAATAGTGTGTGTGTGTGTTTGTGTAGGCATGCATGCAGACACGTGTGATTTTAAAAACAAAAAGTCTATATTTTCAAGTGTAGAATCAGGCCAATTATTTTAGAAATGAAAATGTTTTGTTTTTACAGAATTATTTCAAATAATTCAGTAAATGTGAAAGGGAAGTGATTAAACTCGGGCTCTGGAGGGCATTATATAGTATATAGAACTGGAAAAAGCACTCAGTTTTCCAAAGTGCCACTATGGATTAAGATCTAGATTTTGACCAAATCACAATGTAGAATATTCCAAAATGATGTACATGTACAGGACTTTTTTCAATGCAGTACGTACCTTTTTAGTAGGATTATTGACAAAATGTATAAAAATCCAATCTTGCAAGGTTGAAGCTGCCAGTAAGTAACTTTTTTTGCCCCCCCCCAAAAAAAATTCTGAATTACCAAAACACCAGCGCCTCCACATGACATAGAGTATGCCTACGCCTCTGCTCCCCAGATGCAGCAAGCATTTTTCTTGTCAAACCCCTGAACGTCTTGTGTTTTTAAGCAGTAGAATACACTTATGGAACTTTTCGTCAGTACTTCTTGGTGTTTTCAGCCGTACTCCAACCAATTGCAGCCATCTTGCTTTGCTTTACTTTCCTTTACTATGTTGACACTGCACCTCCACATTTCAGTCATAACACAAGCCAATCACGTCTTATGTGCAGCACAGGAATGTTGCTTAGTGAAACTAATTTCAAAACACTGCTCTATGAAATACAGAGAGCGTCACATGGATCTCATTTGTCAGTGGGTTGAATGTAACAGAAATTCTGTGATATTTAAAAGTGGCACATTGCAGCTTTAAGGGGTGTTTTTAAAAATCCGAAATCTGCTCCCACATCAGATCACCACCAAAATCTTCTGTTATCAAAAATTTCCCCAGAAGATTTTATCAAACCCCATTCTTAATCGTTTGAGTTACAGTGCTCACAGTGTGGTGGAGGTAATAAGCACACTAATAACAACTTGGTTTTTGTGTCTGTTTGTCCATGTGTGTGTGCAGAGGGAGAACCGTCGTCTTCAGGAAGCCAGTATGCGACTAGAACAGGAGAATGACGACTTGGCCCATGAACTGGTTACCAGTAAGATTGCCCTTCGAAATGATCTTGACCAGGTAACCAAGCACATTCGAATGATGAACCTACTACAGCATCTGACAACATTTGTTCTTACTGAAGAGGAAGTAATTGGCTTTACAATATATATTAGTAAGGTTATGTTTACATGCATTTTTTGATATCAGCAGCCAACACTGATGGTTTTATAGAAAGATCATATGAGAAACTTCACATATAAGAAACAGCATTTTGATGTTAGAACTACCAACTTTTTGTCATTGCAGAAACTGAGATGAATTAAATCACTGTGGTAACAATACAAACAGACAAAGGTAGCTGGAAGCAGAAAAACATTCTTAGCGTCTCCTGATTTTAAAATCAAGGCTGTTGTTGAGTTGCTCGGAAGCATCGCACTAAACAGTCCTCAGCACCAGTGGAGGACTGCAGCTGTATTCACCATGAACCTGTAGAACTGTGATATGAAATAAATGCTTGAGATGTTCCAGTGTGTCAAGACTGTATTAAATTCCAAATCTGTGATGAGCATGTTTCCTCTTACTTCAGCTAAGCTTCTCTATTTGAATGTATTGCATTAAAATGATGCTTGACTACAGTTGCAAATTTAATATTAAATGAAGGACTGTATTTTTTATGTCCACTTGCATTCAGGCAGAAGACAAAGCCGATGTTTTGAACAAAGAATTGCTGAGCACCAAGCAACGTCTGGTGGAGACTGAGGAAGAAAAAAGACGACATGAGGAGGAGACGGCTCAGGTAACATCTGCCTCGGCAGTCAACTAATGTAAAGGTTTTTGTCACAGCTTTACAGACAGATCACTCGATGCAACACTATATGTGTTTTCATTTGTGTATTTTATGAGTTGACTTATTTAAGCAATAAAAATATGGAGAATGGCTGAAGCAATAAAATACATTATATTATTGATGGTTGAAAATTAACTCTTTCACCAAAAAGCACAATGGAGCATTAATGATTATGAATTGACCAAAGCAAATCATCATCAGCAACCACATCACAACATGTTGTGTACTTACAGTAATGATTCATCTGCGTAGATTATAAAGTAACCCATACAGACTGTGTTACCCTTGTAAAATACTTAGAGCTACATCATTAGTATCAATTAATAGGTTGATTCACTCTGGAAAAACAAACAAGGGAAATGAGATAGCTTACTATTTGCAAAGTTAAATTTCTCAAAAGTGTTGTTGTTGAACATTTACTGTAGGTGAGGTATAGTACATCAGTGACTATTGATCATTAGAATGGCCTGTATAGTAAAGATTAAATCAGATTTTTTTTAATCGCATAGCAGATGAGTTCATATATATATATATATGTATATATATATATATATACATATATATATATATATGTATGTATGTATAAGGAAAGAATTTATAAATACAAGCATACTGTTGGAAATAATTAGCAATAAAATGAGATAAAAAAGAATATGTAAGTATATGAAATGAAAATTATCTAGTTTAGTATAGAATGAGTATTGTAGTTTAAAAATATGTGTGAAAACAGCTCTTAGCTCCTGTGATCTTTCCAGTTCTAAATAATCACCATGACATTTGCATATCCAGCCCAAGGGAAAACCTGGGTGCATCATGTAAAAGGAGACTCACATTTCTAAGCTTCCAGTAAACAACCAGCAACACACAAATCAAATCTTAAATGGCTTAAATGTTCATTGAATGTTCATGTTCACAAGATGCCTGTCTGTGAGTAGTTCAAGGGAAATCCACTGTAGCCAGAAAAACTCCAACCTCTTATACATGAACAATCCTGTGCAGGATCCACCTGGATACTCAAATATATCAGTCACACCTGCAGCCAATCACACACATGCAGATAGACAGACAGTAGAGAGAGAGAGAGAGAGAAATAACTTAATATTTTGACGGTGTGATCGCCTGTCAGCTCCTCCTCCTCGTGTTTGGCTTCATGTCTTCATGTCTCTTCCAGCTGAAGGAAGTTTTCAGGAGGGAGCTGGAGAAAGCAGAGTTGGAGATCAAGAAAACCACAGCGATCATAGCTGAGTACAAACAGGTTTGACATTTAGATAACCCTATATCCATCATCCATCTTGAGTGAATTGTAGAACAAACATTTCACCCCCTATCTTTTATATGTTGACTTCCTCTCTCTTTTTAAGATCTGCTCCCAGCTGAGCACCAGACTCGAAAAACAGCAGTCAGCAACAAAAGAAGAGCTGGACATTGTCAGGGTGAGGTTACACTGTTGACACATCTACTGTTACCAGATAAAGGTTGGAAGACATGGAAACTCCTCTAACTAATGCCACAATGTGCAGTGTCCCCAGGAGGTCATGGTGAATTCTCTCATTTTTACCTTGACTTTTGCATGACGTTGCATTTTTGCACAGTCACTGTAACTTTGACCAAGGACTGTGGTTTTCTACAAGTCAATGACAATCTCCATGACAAAAGCTGCTTTATCATTCATCATTTATCTGTGTCGATCAGTGTTTCTCAAATGGTGGGTCGGTACCCAAAAGTGGGTCTCAGCACTGGGCAATACTAAACACCAGGATATGATGCTTTCTGCTGTTCCTCTCAACAGACACAGTGAGCTGCAGGACTCGCTCATCACAAGCAAGAATTTTTCTGAAAGGCTCTTGTTTCCTCACTGAAAACATTGTTATCCAATGAGCATTGAACTCGGTCAGTTTGACGTTTGAAAGTGAAACTGCGACCTAACACTGCTACTGCTCAGTGAGTGGAGAGAGAGAGAGAGAGACTGAATGTAGAGAATGAGAATCAGACACTAAACATATTTTTTGGATTCTCACAGTGGTACAAAATGTAAAAGAAAAAAAAAAAACATAGCAGTTGAGCTTTAATGAAAAACTCAGATATGAAGCGAGACAAGTGCAGCTTCTGCTCTGACAGACTGCTGTGAGTGAGCGTCTGTTTTCTCTCTCTTACACACACAGGCTTCAACTTTTAGACTCACAGTCAGTATTACTTATATCAACGTCATTTGAACTATTTTGACTTGTAAGAATGATTTTTATGTAAAGATATCGTTAACATGGTGAAATAGAAACTCCAGTTGAAGTCACACTGACATTGTAGATATATATTGCTCAGACGGGATAGGCCTGTTACTAGCCTTCTATTTTACACTATATAAATGAATCGAAAAACATCACAACAGGCACTGAAATATTGTGAAAGAGGTGCTGCAAAATCCATTAGTTGCAACACTCACAACGTCAGTCTGTGAAATCTTGGAAGGACTGAATGTGTTGCATCACAGAATAGAAGGTTTTCACCACTGTAGTGTGTTTTGATTTGACATTAGGCAGTCAGACAAGCCCAGGTTGGTCATATGATCAAGAGAATTTGTTGTGCAAATAATCCTAGATGACTTGTTTAGCCCTTGTTAAATGTATGCTCAAGCCTAGGCAAACGTTCCTCACATCGATGCAGTATGTTGTTGTAAGACATGACACTGGATGAGATGCAGCAATGCATTTGGTCTTTATTCAGTGCACTGCATGTTTGTATGTTCAACTAAATTCTGTTCTGTGCCATGCAGAGTAAAGTAATGGGCTGTGAGCGCTGTCGGGACCTGTTCAGCACACAGGGGACCCTGCAGGTGTCTTCCCCCGGCAGAGACAAGATGTCCACAGAGCCGCTGGATGAGGAGAAGGACAGGCTGAAGGAGCAGCTAAGACAGCTGGAGCTGGAGCTGGCCCAGACTAAGCTGCAGCTGGTGGAGGCCAAGTGCCGCATCCAGGT
Organism: Brachirus orientalis; assembly: GCA_016785285.1. NCBI lineage: Eukaryota > Metazoa > Chordata > Actinopteri > Pleuronectiformes > Soleidae > Brachirus > Brachirus orientalis. The sequence goes on along the minus strand of JAFBJR010000235.1, from coordinate 330,745 downwards.
CAACAGCATCTGAGATAGAACAGTGATACCAATTACATCAGTATTAGTAATAATAATGACAACTTGTGCAGGGATGTGAGGCAATAAGTCTTAGTTTTCTCAAGGAAATTGATTGAGTAAAATTTGTGTTAAAATCTGCAACAGGAAAATTAAGTAGGTACGTTTTGTATTGTCATCATAGAGATTACTGCACATTCATTTCTTTATTATCCGGCTTTTCAACTTTATTTATGAAGCACGTTAAAAACAACACAGTTGGACAAAGTGCCATTATTAGTCTAATACTGAAGCTTAGACGTTTTCTCCTAAAAAACAAACATTTATAATTGTTCTTATGTTTGGCAAAGCTGTGTAAGTATGTGCCTTAAGTTGTAGGTGTCCTTGCCTGTGACGCTCATTATCATATACATTTCAAACTTAAGTAGAAGACACAAAAGGCTGTTGCTTGTTTTGTGAATGATTTGAGATTAGGACTGCAAAGATTTATAGATTACTAAATGAATCGCCAACTATTTTGAAAACGGATTAGTTAGTTTTTAATAACTCAAGCAAGTTCTCAGATTTTTCAGCTTTTTAAATGTGAATATTGTGAGTTTTTTGGGTTTTTTTTTGCTGCATACTACAAAAAGACCATTAAACTTGAATATATTTTGTTTTGTGGACTAAGTAAAACATTTGAGAACATCATCATTTCAAGGTTTGGGAAATACAGATTTTTTTTCCAAAATTTTGGAATTTTGGCATTGATCGTTCCATCTTCTCTTGTTGCTCTGCAGGAGCTTGAACACCAACGGGGAGTCTTGATGAATGAGGTCCAGGCGGCTAAGAATTCTTGGTTCAGCAAGACTCTGGGCTCCCTGAAGAGCTCGGCCTCCTCATCCTCGAGCTCCACATCCCAGACTCCATCCTCTCCAAAGGAGGGCCCCGCCTAGGTGCCGCCTCTCCTCCCCACCTTTATTTCTCATGCAGGATGCACATCAGAGCTGAGGAACACAAGTTGAAGAAACAAGCAGCAAAGAAATGCAGTATTCCTTTTCCAGCCGGTGGCAAGATGAAAACCCCTCAGACCTCTTTGACTGAAAATGCCTGAAAAATGAGCGAAGGAAAAAAGGGTAGGGAGTGGACCCGCTGCCCTCTCTGTCTTTCAATGTTTACATTTGAGTGAGCAAAAACCTGATGGTAGTGAGGTAAAAGGTTCAGGGGATTTCTTAACTCATTTTATGAAAGCTGAATTACAATGATTGAACAAAAAATGTCGTCCTCTGGGTTGGTCAGTAATGTAGCTCCACCTTGTGGCCAAACATCATTACCCTAGAGTTGGTTTATCTAATAAGCTTTAAAAGCTACATTCAGTGTGGATCCTATTTTTAGTGATTGCGATGCCGAGGTGTCACATATATTAAAATTGATATGAGGAATCCTCAGCACAGCAAAGCCACAGCTCTCTGAAAAAGGAATACTGCATCCAACAGCATAAAAGTTGTATTTCTTTATAGTAATATAAACAATGTTGTCATATAAATATGTATAAGTAATCTTGACTTTTTAATATTCTTGTACAGTTCTTTAAGAGAAGAAAAAGGTTAGGAAAAGTTCTTTGTTAATTTTTTTTCTACCGTCTGAAATTTGAATGTCGTCTCTAGATGTTGACGTAAGCACATTGTGTGATGGATCTGGTTGAGTCCAAAAGCTGGTGTGCCAAAGTGACACCATGCAATGTTTTTTTTTTTGTTTGTTTGTTTTTTCTCCTTGCTACTCATCATTTTAAACCTTCTGTGATTTTACCAGTTTTAGATATATTTCTTTTTTAAAGTTCAGCCCAAATCTGTATTTATTTGGCTTTTCTATATATACCTTTTAAGAGGGATGTGAGACGACGCAGATGTCTAACATTCAACCATCACTTCAAGAAAAGCTGGAATGCCAACAGAAATGGGTGCTTCTTCACCTTTTTTAATTTTTTTTGCTCCGTTTTGAAGAAGTCATTTGGTTGTCAAATTGAAATTTTAGACCTGTCTTGGCTGTTGGGTTTACCCCAGTGTCAATAAGTTAACGGTTTATTTATTATAACAAAAATAATAAATCCTGTGTCCTGATCAATATCCCTGCCACCACAAACATATTATCATTATTTCCTTCAGCCATTGCCTACATCCTGAGAAAATTTCATCTAGGTCTCTCTTTTACTGTTGGAGTTTTGCTGCTTACTCTCAGACAGACGGGGCCAAAAACGTAACCTTGTGAGTGGAGGTAAAAACTAGCAAACGACATGCAGAAAGCCAAAGAACCGTCCTGACGTAGGTGGAGTTTATCTGTCTACATAGTCCGTAAATTATTGGAAATGTTAAAAGCTTCTTACGTGTCATCAAAATCAGAATCTGTTTTCATTTATAATAGAACTCATTGTCTCTGAAGCCATTTGTACCACCGAGCCAACACTTTTGCTTTTCTTTGTTGTTGTTGAAGTCGTCTTTCACATGACAACATAACAGTGGGTGCCAAATCTTCTGTGTGGCTGTCTGATGTAGTGATGGCAGTGTTGTTCACGGCTACCTGTTCAGTATAAACTGTATAATGAATGATAGCAGTCAACTGGCAAACGGCAACTGTTGGAGCCAAAAAGTAAGAATTTGCAATTGCTTTCTGTTGGAACGAAGCAATTGATACGTTTGCATATAGATTATTGACACTACTTTACCAACAAGGGAAGAGCTATATTGGTTTTAAATGGGGGAAATTGTTCATGCTTATGGCATTGTTAATATGTAAGGACACGCTTATAGTTTCAAATATCAATAATCCATAATTTGTGTTTGTTCAAAGAGACACACGGATGCAGTGAGTGTGCCAATTCTCACGTCACTGAAATCAGCCTTTGGACTTGATCTGCATGTGTGTGCGCGCGTTTGTGAGTGCGTTTGGATGTATGAATGTTACATGCGTGTTTTCTGCTGTGGTTGTTTAAAGTTAAGAATGGTTTTCGTCCTCACGTGGCTGCCTTTTCTGTTAATGACTGAAGCCATCGGCTGGTGAGATGAAAGTCATCTGTTTGAAAAGTCAGAAAGTGGTGGCTCTGAAATACGCTCCGTCCCCAATGGTCTGAACCCGCCTCATGATCAATATCAGGTGTAATAGAATTGTTTGTTTTCAGCTATGCCCTGTTTCATACATTCCTGCCAGGGGCGTCCCAGTACAACCACCAGCTTCTCACTGGTGGACACTGGTCAACTCCACTGGAAGAAAAGCACTAATATCTCCAAAAGCAAAAGCAAGACAGACGATGCTGACTGGTATAACATCCTTGAAATCCCGGTGTCTTGCATTTCCAGGACATTCCTGTTTCCCTCTGAAACATCAACAGTGTCATGTAAACTGTGACCAAGTTGGGGGGGGGGGAGCTCTCCATTTTCAGTGTGCACTAACACAACATTGACGTTTTAAACACTATTTCAAGATGCGAGTGTGTTTGTTTCCTGAGCACAGAGCATGATTATTTTCTAACTGATGATTATTGTTGCTAAGAGGACAGCTGCCATTTTCTAATACACAATTTCAGCGATCAGCAGAAGGTGATTGAGGTTAGTGGTCAAAGTGTGTGTGGAGGGAAAAAAAAAAAAAAACAAAAGATTGTTCTGGTGCCATAGTCCTGTTACAAGGGGAAGAAATGCTCCTCACCTGGAGAAGCTCCAGCACAGTTTGCTGTACAGTAACTGTCTGACCTACATTAATAAATTAGTTTTTCTGTTCATTCGTTCTTGTTTTGATTTTGTCGGGCTGCAGAACAGTGAATTAAATGAACTTGTTTTATTCATTTTTCTGCTACTTAATCCTGTTAATGGTTGCTCGATTGGTTGAACTTTATTTTGCTTGTTATGAAAATAAAATAATGTTAAATTTCAACAATAGGAACAAGAAAGCAATCAGCGCTGTCAAGGGAAAAATGCTGTAAAGTGAGAATGCTTTCACTCTGTGAATTATAATTATTTCTATCAGTGTACAAAATGCAAAGTAAATCAACTGGAGAAAATTTTTAATCATATCTTCCCTTGAAGCCAGCATCAATTCTTCTAGGTACACTTTCACAAAGTTGGGGATTTGGTAGGATTATAAGCAGGTGTATGAATATACCAGTGTTACCGATCATCGATTTGATATGTATGTTGAATCACAGTCATTAACTAATAAAGAAACAACAGTGTGGGAGGCTTAGTGCTGGATGTGGAACAGCCACACTCCCTCTACTGTGAGTTTGTGGAGGTCAGCGTCATGTCACAGGTCATACTCCGTGGCAGTACAGAGTACAACAACTAAACACAAGGTAGTCACTTATACTACATCTGGGCCTGCAACCTGTGAGTGCATTTGAAACAATCAAAGCGACAGTTGCTAAGCTGCTAAACTGAAGCATTATCATCCTTTTGACCTTTATTTTCAGGGCGACCCTTTGCTTTATTTTTCAAGATATTAGAAACAATGTGATCAAATTTGTATGTAGGTCTATAACACAGGCTACTGAAGATGTGGTTGCTTTACATTCGAAGTCCTGCTTCAGTGTTCACTGGTATCGTCGGCTTGTCAACAAGTGACCTCGTGTTACTTTGACATTTTATGACAATTGCAACAAATAATACAGTTCACCAACTGTTGTAGCAAATCCTACAATGTGTTATAGTGCTTGTTTTTTCCTCCTAAATTGATGTTTTTAGAAGTGCTCATATGTGTATTATATCTCTCACACTAGTAGTGTGAGAGATATAATAACAGATTTTTTTTCTTTTGAGCAACCCAACATTGAAAACAAGATATGAAAATAGAAAAGGACATTGGCTCCTGAGTCAGGATAGACTATGTCATTGCTCAAGTAGTCACTGAATAATCTATGTCACTATTAAGCATAATCCTTATAGTGAACTGGTTTTACTATAGTTCTGCCAAATCTTGTGCACAGATTGGCTGAAGACTTTTTGGCTCTGCAGTGTTAGAGCCAGTTCCACAAGGTGTGGCTGCCGGCCTGTGTTTCATCACTGAGACCCTCCTGGCTTTAATCCAGTGCTTGTGGTTCGGCAAAGTGGATTGTGTGGTCTACGCATGTGATTCCTTCAATGCCTTATCCTGTTTCTGTTTGGTGTTAGGACAGTGTAGCTCCTTGGCTCCTTGCACTTTTGCAGGACAACTGCTGGGTGCCATGTTCCTCTGTCCTTGTTCAACACAGTCACATGCTGTCCAGGGTGCAGGGACAGTGTGATCCCGGTGCCGGTGTCCCTCTTTACCTGGGTCTGCTCGGCTTGGCAGTGAAGTAGTAACAGGTCTACCAAAGATGGGTTCTGCAGGGGCAGCGTTTACTGTCAGCAGGTGATTTGCAGTAAAGCTGCTGTATGTGCAGGTCACCTCTTTTTTGAGATAGTGTGGTGAACTGGTTATGTCCTATGTTTTAAAAGCTTATCCTTTGTACTGTGGTCCATCATGGCCCATTATCAGTCAGTGGTTTATCAGGACATCCAAATAGACATGTACTTTTGCTTTTTTTTTTTCCTTACTACATGGCTGGATGGTAGGCATTTCGTCCATCAGAGGATATTTTGAGAATCTGTCTACAACAGCTAATGGCAAAATTTTATTTTGAACAGATCTTTGTCCAGAACATGTAGCTGTCTCAGGATGACAGTCATGCAGTCTGGAATAATTATCAGTCTGACTCCTGATTCCACTCCAGGTTCATCCCTGAAGAACCAGTATGCATGCAGATTTTTGGCAGCTCTTCTGTCCATCCCAGACAAATCAGTTGTTTTAGATCACCGAGCTTCGGATCTTCAGTGGTTTCATTTATCCCCAACATCTTGGATCTTTTTTTAGCGAGAAGTATTATAGTGATGGTGTGTCATCCAGAATGTCTTCAAGGACCTTTTCTGTTCCAGGTCAGTACTTGACCTCATAAACCCTGCTGCTCAGTTGTTTTCCAAATGTTTGGAAGGTTCCTATTAGTAGGTGGGTGTTGCTGTTTCTCAGAGTTATTCTGCATCAGCACCATGGTGCTGTGCCACCACTATGCCTTTTTGTGATGCATCTATTTAAAATCTCTGTTGAATTATTATTATTATTATTTATTTATTTTTGAAATTCAGGGCAAGTCAAGGCACTCTTGCCTTTGCAGCAAGAGGTCCTGGGTACGCGACTCGGTCGGAACAAGGGCCCTTCTGCATGGAGTTTGCATGTTCTCCCCGTGTGCACGTGGGTTCTCACCGGGTACTCCGGCTTCCTCCCACAGTCCAAAAGATTTGGGGATTAGGTTAATTGGACACTCTAAATTGCCCGTAGGTGTGAATGTGAGAGTGAATGGTTGTCTGTCTCTATGTGGCCCTGTGATGGACTGGCGACCCGTCCAGGGTGTACCCTGCCTCTCGCCCTATGTTAGCTGGAGTTAGGCACCAGCGCCCCCGCAACCCTCAGTGGATAAAGCTGTACCTAGTTTTTCCTTCGGCTAGGTAAAGATACATTTTCTGTCTGAACAGCGATCCAGAATCGTCATCAGTAAATGTGATGCCATTTTGTCCTTATTGTCTGTCTAACAGCATCTGCTGCACACACTCAGCTCGGCTGTCTTGCCCTTTAGCCTGTTGCTGTCACTCACTGCTTCTGGCAAAAGAAAAATGATCCTTGGACAATCCTGTTTGAGACTCAGAGAAAACAAACGTCTCAGAGTGGACGTTTGTTTTCATGGGTCATCCATTACCTGCTGCCACCATTAAGTATTATCTGGAGTCAATGATGAGGACTGGATGATCAGTTTCAACATTATTTTTTTACTCCATGTAAACTCAAGCACGTTACACACATATACCGAGCTTATTACACTGCTTACGTTGTAACATATCACTCTGCCTAGGGAGGTAATATAGTTCCACTAAACATATCACAACATCTATAGCCTGTGTGGTGCATTCAGTGTGCTGTTGCAAATAGTTTACTCTGGTTCTAAACAGAAACACTAGGTCAATCACTAATCATTTTCTACTTATTAACACTCATTTTCACTCGTTAAACGCCTGTTTAAACGTTTTAAATAAAGTAATTTTTTTTTAAAAATCACTATTTAAATTCACCCTATTTTACTCTATGTTTCACTAAAAGAGCCTGAAGTGACCATGTCAGTGGACATGGACAAACCAAACCCAAGCTCGACAATCATTTCTGGATATTTGTGTGAACCCGGCCTGACTCATCGGGTCCCAGCAAAGTTCAGGTCTGGTATACATGCTGTAGATCAGCTTTGCAGTCAATGTCACTAAAGCTTGGTGCAGACGTCTCCATAACCACTGTCTGGTTGATGTCGGGGTCTGATGGTGATGCTGTAACACAAGCAAACAAAGACACTCATCAGTTCACTGAGACTTTACTGAGGCTGCATTTACACTGAAGGTCTTGATGCCCAAAACCAATATGTTGCCTTTACCTGATTTTTCTAGAGGACCTGCTAACATTGTCTTACAAAAGTGACACACATCTGAAACCTGCCTTAACACTGGTTACCACTTTGGGACAAAAACCACAGGGTGGGATTGGCTACTGACCTGAAAATGTTTAATAGGCCGTAACGGAAGTGAAAGTGTTGTTATTCAAATATTTTTGCAATTTCATCGCAAAAATATCTCAAAAACACAGCAACATGATTTGCTACATTTTCAGAAAAGCTTATTTATTTATTTTTTTTTATCACATCAATCACAAACAGCTTGCAAAATCCTGGAGGGGCTGATACATGGTTGGGTGTATTTTAAGATTTAAAAGTCCTAGTTAGCTATCAAAACCTAACATGTATGCTCTCTTGAACAATTCCAATTATTAAATTATAATTTTGTGACATTTTTCACATGAATGACAAAATGTCACATTTGCAGATGTCGAAAGAAGTCTTGAGTAAATTTTTCTTACATTAGTATTTCAACACTGCGCAATCTTCCTTCTTGAATTATATTTCATAGAACCAGTCTTTAAAATTACTACACAATCCACTAGGGATAAAATCTGTATCAAGTACTGTAACTCCTTTCTCTAATTTGTAATTTGTTATCAGAGTTTTCCTGAATTTAAGTGCTCTCTCTTCATTGTTTTCAATAAGTTTCACCAGCATAACATAGCCCTCAGTTGTGCCATACGGAAGCGTATTGCATTCGCTTGGAAAAAAACAAAAACAAAACTACGTTTTTTCAGAGTAATTTCTTTTTTGGTTATTTATTATTATCATTATTATTATTATTATTATTATTTTGAATAATTTTTTTTTCTGTTTTTCTGACAAATTCTTTTCCTGTTTCCCCCTCCACCCACCCACCCCCTCGTTTTTTGGAGTATTTTTTTTCTTTTTCTGAATCATCGCGATACTTCGAACTCACACGAGAACCTCCAACCTGCGAGTGACGCCCATGGACCTATAGTGACTCGCACATTCACACAGTCCACAGGTGAGTGCGTAAAGTCGACGACTAATGGTGATACCATTTATATGACTTAAAGACAGAACTATCTGCCAGTGTCTTAAACCCAGCTCAAAGTAAAACTTGAAGCCGGTCATGTTTATTACCATTGAATCGAGCTCTCAATAAATGAATGAACGTGGCTATTGTTTAAATGCTCTCTAAACTCAGGAGAGAAAAAAAATTCGGAAAATCAGAATAAATTACTCCGAAAAACCAAGTATAAAATACATTACTCAGAAAAACAAATAATTACTCCGAAAAACAACACTTTTCAACACTTGAAGTCGATTTACAGCAGCAAACACACAATTATCAAACGAAAAAGCAAAAAAAAGAAAACAACTGAGAAAATTGAGAAAAGCTCTGCAATACAAAGAATATATATAGAAATTGGATATGCTTTAAACACATATTTTCATTTTTAAAGTCACATATAGTATATGCCACATAGTAGCAAGTTGTATGTTTTTCATCACATATCAGATTGAGACACACTGATTCAGAAATAGTGTCTTACCTATAGTTACGTTGGGAACCTTCTTCCTGACCCTTCTTCTCTTCTTACCCTACAAAAACAGAGACCCATCAGATTTTCCTTTTGTCGTGACTGGGTAACGATGTGAACATGTACGAGTTGTATGTGAGCACAGTGTTCATACGTAGTTGTCTTTGCATGACCAGTCAGGAAACTGCATAATGTGGAGCAGCTTCTCCTTCTCTGCCTTTTCTTTATATTTGGCTCGCTCCTCTTTTGATATCGACTTCCACTGTGGACTCAGACAACACACCGTCAACAACAACACGCTGCAGGCTGATTACGGCACAAACATGAGGTTGCACTGTTGAGACGCTGTACTTTGATGAACATTTTCATGCATATTGCATCGAGGAGCGAGAAAAGGAAAATTCTCTGATTTGCATTGACCAACTCACCTATTTTAAACCCTTCAACAAGCAGTATTCTAATGACAGTGAGAGGGCATACACTGTACCCTATTGTCACATGTTTTAAAGTGTTTTAAATGTTGTGGTGCGTGTTTGAAATAAACGAGTTTCAACTAAACATGATGGCATTATTTTTAGCAAACCTCATTTTCTATTTTTTTAGTAATTCAGAGGAGCTAATTTTACACCTTACAGTGTTAAAATGACTTGTAACACTTGTGTAGTTAACCAACAATCCCAAAAGAGAGTTAATGTCTAACACCGCATAAAAGTGTTGAGATAAAATAACACTGGTTAGTGTTAAGAAGTGTTAAATTTTAACTCCAAAAAAGTCAATAATTACACTAAATTAGTGTTAAGGTACTAACTCTCCAAAAATAGTTAAATTAACTCTTTGTGGTGTGGACCCATATAGACCATATAGTGTTAATTTGAGTATGCTGATTTTGCTGTGTAGAACCATATCAACAGATACACACAGATCCACATTTGTTGGTTCAGGTTTTTTGTTTTTTTTTTACATACAGCCAATGCACGACTGCAGAACAACTGTGACCATACTGTACTGTGATGAAATGTGAGCGTTACCATTTGCCCGAGGAGGGAGTTGGCTGCTGCACTGTGATTAGCAGCAACTTTTGACCTGTTTTCTCTCATGAACAACATGAACGCGTTAGGCGGCTTCTTAACATATGGCCGCCCATCATCCTCATTGCTCCCACACCTTCGCTTACTGTAGTAATACAGACAAAAACAGGATGAGAACTTTTGTTTCCAGTGTTGTGGTGCTGTAAGCTATGAGGAGTTTTAAGTCGGGCTGGTGTTTTGGCAGAGGAATAACAAAAAAAAAACCAAAACAATAAGCAGGGGCAAGAAATGAAATATCAGGTGACAGTGATTTGTCTTGCCACTGCCATGGATCATGAGCTGGTCAAGTCAACTTACTTTGCCATGATGTTGTTCTGTGATGGGGGCAAAAGGTTTACATAACTTGTTAATTTTACATCTGGTGGAACCCCGTACACCACCTCTCCGTTCCTGCAAAAATAAAATCAGGTTACATACATTAGAAAACAGAAAAAGTGTGTTTGATTACACTCGTTGTTGTTCATTTGCATCGTGTTACTTACACAACTCCAATTGCAGGCATTTGTAAGACCCCGTTATTAAGCCTTAATGAAAGGAACTGCAGACACACACATAAAAAAAAAACATGCAACCCATCAGTGTCGTCTGTTCACCAGGTGTCATTGTGTTGCATGTGAAGACCAGAGAATGTTGTAAAAAAGAAAAAACTACAATTCTTTTTGATGAGATTACATATGCCGGGTTCTGATTTCTGCTTATGAGTGTGAATGCTGTGTCATCATCCACTGTGCGTCGGCCCATTGTTTGATGGGAATTGTTCTTCCACCCCATACTTTTGTTCGTGCAAACAGAAATGACATCAGTGTGCATTTGAATACAGGGCAGTGTCTCTAGATCTGATCTCATGTGCTCACAGTATACAATCTACATAGGATCAGATCACTGGAGGACAGTTAATACCAGGTCTGACCTGGGTCATGGAGAGACGTGTGTGTGCGCGTGTGTAACCAGGGTCTTACTGAGGGGTCTGTGCCCGGTGGGTGATAAACAGGATGCTGATATGGCAGGAACTGTAAGGAGAGGAAGTTAGTCAACAGCAATTCTCGACAGCACAATATTTTTCCATTCACAAAAAAAATCAATTCACACAGTTTCTCACACATCTGTGACACTGACACTGTGGCTTGTATCATCTTGCACCAACCTTGTATAATCTGTAAAGCGTCATCGCAAATGATTTCACAAACATTAAAAAAAACAGGAAAAACCCACAAAGATTATCAGCATCAGCACCGGTGTAGGTGCACTGTGGTGAACCCACTGCAGTGGTCCTGCATGTAACAGTTAGGATTTATAGAGCTCCAGTAGCTGACGTCACACAAACATGGTAACGATGTCTGGAGGGGTATTACCTTTACTGACGTACTGTGTATACATCAGACAACGCATAAATCGGGCAATATGTCTGTTTTCATCATAAGAATTAAGAATGTAGATAGATATTGTGCCAAAACAGTCAAAAGGTGCTTCTCCACTGTAGAGTTGTAGCATGGATCAGCTCAGCTTGACTCTTTTTGTTGTTGTTGTTTTGTTTTGCTTTTCCATTAGGAATAGTACCTGCTTCTCTCTTTAGCACTCTTCTGGCGAGGTTCTGAGCGAGCTCAGCTGATACTAAATGTGATGTGGACAGACTGTCGCCCACTGATTGGCGGTAAGTGACGTCACTGAAACAGTCGTGAGCGCGGCGTCGGACGCAAGAATCAAACCGAACAATGTCGAACTGTAGGTCAGTTAAAAATACTTAAAAATCCTGAAACCTTGCATCAATATTGAACATTTAGCACGAAAATTTCTAAAATCTCAATATTTAACAGAGGAGTCTGGTGTTTTTAGCCTTCCAGGCTCCTGTAAACTTTTACTGACTCTCTGGATTAAGTGCCTGTGAAGGTTCGCAGTCATCCAGGTCATGGTACGTGTAGTCCTTTAAGTGCTAACTCTGTAAATCAGGAAGATGAAGATGCCAGGATACTGTAGGTCCAGAATAATGTCCTCTCCATCTGATTCTAAACTCATAAAAAGCACACCAGGGCGTTATAGGGATATCGGTTGATCGGTCCTGCTCATTTGTTCCGCATCTTAGGCTGCCAACATGGCAGCTCATAGGGGCCGAGTCATGTGACATCCAGAGCTCTATGGGCAGAAAGTGAATGTGCTACCCATAATTATGTTAGTATAAATGTGTAATCACTTAAAGATTCTAGAGAAGCACGAATGGATGTGTGTTTCCTGTTTTGAAGTGGAAGTTTAAAATGCAAAATAAGAAAAATGCCTCTTTCTCCTAATTTTACCTTTTCCAACGAAATAAAACTCATTAAGAGGCTGAGCTCACACGTCACCACACACAATTATTACATTAATACATGTTTCTCACGATGACAGACATATTCTCCAGCTCTAACCTACCTGTCCCTGGCTTTGAGCACCTGCCTGGCCATTGTGGTGACCCCCTGACTGCACAATAGTTTGAATATGCAGTGGTTGTTGGCCCAAATGGGAGGCAGCCTGTCCAGCAGCGGTCAGTAATGGTTGATGAAGGCTGGATGGGGCCGCTCCCAGTGGTTTGCTGCCACTACTCTCACTTCCCACTTCCCAAGGATGGCTGTTGAACCCTGTTTCAGCAGGGACATTAGGAGGAGGTAGAGGGTTGGGTGATTCGCCCAGAATTTTACGGAGGACCTCAAAATCCACATCTGGCAACTCTCCTTTCAAAATCCTATGAGTAATGAGTTCCAGATCTTCATGTAGGTCCATTGCTTGCATCGATGCTCCTAACTCCGTCTCTAGTCTGGTCAGAGTCTGATTTGCTGTGCCAAGGTCCTGTAACATTGATAGAAAGCTGGTTTTAGACACCATTATATTGAACATTACGGAGCAAGTACAAATTACATCTACGAAGGTGAAATGGAGAGACTGAATTAAAAAAAATATACAGTTCACTAGTGGTACATATAAAGTAAAATCTTTAATTTAAATAAAAAAAAAAAAAAAAAAAAAGTTATGAAATCAGAAAGTCATCATAAGTACTCTGTAGTCCATCCCAGAAGTGGATGAATCTAGTTTTTAGAGCATTCATCTGAAAGTTTCTGAGAAAATTCATCTTTTACAATTCTAACTTCCAGCCCTTAAGCCTCCAAGATGACAGGTTTCCAACAAAGTGAAATTCAACAAGAGGCTGAGTTGAACCTCTGTCCGTCACTCCACCACGCTACATGAATCATTCATCACTGATTACATTTGAAAAATGACAAATTAACAATTATTTACACATCTAACCAAAACATAATCAGAGATCGTGGCCTGGAATTTGTTTTGTGAATATTCTGACTGCACAATTGTTAGCAATGAAGCCAATATTTCAGCTTTTCACTGCTTTCATTTTATGAGTTAAAATGATGCATTTCTACACGAGTCTGTCTCTTATTTAGGATCTTACCTGTCCCAGGATGTGAGCACCTGTCTGGCCATTTTGGAGACCCCTTGACTGCACAATAGTTTGATTATGCAGCAGTTGTTGACACAAAGTAGAAGCAACCTGTCCAGCAGGAGTCATTAATGGTTGATGGAAGCTGGGGGAAGCTGCTCCCACTGTTTTGCTCCCTCTGCTCCCACTTCCCACCGCCTGAGGTTGGCTGGTCAACCCTGTAGCAGCAGGAACATTAGATTGATGTAGAGGGTTTGGCGATTCTTCCAAAATTTCACGGAGCACGTCAAAGTCGAGGTCCGGCATCTCTACTTTCAGCATCATCGGATTAATGAGTTCCATATCTTCATGTAGATCCATCACCTGCAGTGATGCTCCTAACTCAGTCTCCAGTTTGTTCAGTCTCTGATTTGCTGTGCCCAGGTCCTGTGACAGTAACAGAAGGCTGGATTTTAGACAATTTTAAATTGAACAGCATCGAGGATCAGGAGTAATAAGGAGACTGAATTAAAAACCAGTCATCGTGGAAAAGTGGCACATATTAACTAATCCAATCTTTTTTGTTCAGTGTTGTCACCCAAAATATATTTTAACACATTTTAAAAAATCCTCAAAAAGGAGTAAATGATTGACATCAGTAATCTGTGACATGAATCCTATGTAGTGAATCCAAGAAGTGGCTGATATTTGTATTACAGCATTCATATGAAAAGTTTCTGAGAAAATTCATGTTTTCAAATTTTAACTTCAAACTTTCAAGCTTCCAAGAGAGCGTGGGAAGGAGAATCCTAATAAAGTAAAATCATCTGACTTCTCAAAGAACTCATGAAGTATTACCTTCAGAAAATGACCAATTAACAGTTATAAAAGCTCACTGATCGGCAGAGCTTTGTGTTACTTATTCATAAACACATGGGTTAAGAGAATGATTTTAGATTAAAACAAACCTGTGTTGATTTGATATCATTAATAAATATTTTCCCGATGATAGACATGATTATAGCTTGAGTCCATTTCCAATTTAGTGTCTTACCTGTCCCTGGCTGTGAGCACCAGCCTGGCTACTGTGGTGACCCCCTGACTGCACAATAGTTTGACTATGCAGCAGTTGTTGGCCTAAAGTGGAAGCAGCCTGTTCAGCAGCCGTCAGTAACGGCTGATGAAGGCTGGGGGAAGCTGCTCCCAGAGGTTTGCTCCCACTTCCCACTGCCCAAGGTTGGCTGTGGATCCCTGTTGCAGCAGGAGCATTAGCGGGAGGAAGAGGATTGGGTGATTCTCCCAAAATTTTATGCAGCACTTTAATGTCGACGTCTGGTAACTCGCCATTCAAAATCCTCTGAGAAATGAGTTCCAAGTCTTCACTCAGATCCATCGCCTGCACTGATGCTTGTAGCTCTGTCCCTACTCTGTTCACACTGTGATTTCGCTCCTGTGACATGGACAGAAAGCTGTTTTTTAGACACTTTTATATTGAACAGTTTGAAGGATCAAGTACAAAAATTATATCTGCGGGGGTCCAACAGTATTAAAGAATTGACATAATGGATAAGTGGTACACAAAAATGTGGTTTATGTAGTGCAATGTGAAGAGGATTGTCCTGAACTGTTCACTGGTATAACCAAACAACCACTGAAGAAACACAAAAAGGCAATATATTGGCTGCACCATTGCTATCAGTGAAGCTTGTATTTCAGTTTTCCTCGTCTCTGATGACACGTCATGATTTCGACACGAGTCCATCTCTAATTTAGTGTCTTACCTGTCTCTGGCTGTGTGAACCTGCCTGGCCATTATGGAGACCCTTTGACTGCAGTTGTTGGCGCAAAGTAGAAGCAGCCTGTCCAGCAGCAGTCATTAACGGGTGATGAAGGCTGGAGGAAGCTGCTCCCAGTGGTTTTCTCCCTCTGCTCCCACTTCTCACCCTCTGAGATTGGGTGCTGAACCCCATCGCAGAAGGGACATTAAGAGGAGGTAGAGGGTTGGGTGAGTCTCCCAAAATTTTATGGAGCACCTCAAAGTCAATGTCCGGCAACTCTCCTCCTGACATCCTTTGAATAATGAGTTCTAAATCATTGCGTGGATCCATCGTCTGCACTGATGCTCTAAGCTCAGCCTCTAGTCTGTTCAAACTCAGATTTGCTGTGCTGAGGTCCTGTGACAGTAACAGAGAGCTGGTTTTAGACCGGTTTAAATTAAACAGCGTCAAGGATCAGGCACAAATCATATAGTGTTTGATAAAAAAAAAAAAAAAAAAGCTGTTTTTTTTAGACATTTTAACACTGAACAGCATCGGGGGTCAAGAACAAATCAAAGCTGCAAGCCGTATTGACTGGCCCTCGCACCTCCTCACATGTTGGGTTGGGGGCTTAGAGGGAGTGTAGGTGAAACATGTACTGCTGCACTAACTTCAGCAGCCACTAACTCAAGAATGTGGACATACAAGGAAGATGTAATTGCTCTCTATTCTGTCTTTGATCTGGGTTGCCATGGCGAGGGTGATAGAGAATTTCAAACACCTTTGCTGGGAAGATCCATTCATTTTTAATAAGGAAAACATTTCCAAAAAAATTAATTCTGCTTCTTTGTGGGCTTTGTGAACCTAAATTGTGTAACATTTTGCATCCTTAATGTAAAAACAGGCTCTATCAAGCAATTACCGCTGACAGAAAATGCTGTGTGAATGGCAACCCTGCCGTGAAACACCAAGAACGTCTACAACAGTCAAGTCTTTGGAATGTTGGAAGGCAATTTGCTTCACCTGATTGCACTGATGACTCATGACTGTTCGGATGATCTCATTGAAACGCATTGAAAAATGACAAAATATCAAGTTATTAAGCTTACTGATAAGGAGAGCCTTGTGGTTCTTATTACATTCAGGAACACACGAGGTCACACTTCACAATTAGTACTTTGTAAAGTTGAATTAATGTTTGGCAATGCAACACAAGAGAGAGCTCTTTTCTTTCTCTTCTGCCAAAATTTTAGTGAAAAAAAAAAAAAAACCCTCACAACACACACTAACCCTAGATCAAAACCTGCAGGTCGCCCCGTACTAATGTGTTTTGGCATTTCTGAGCATTTTGGCATCAAACTCATGAAAAACTACAAACAAATTTCTCAGAAATTAAGGGAAAACCTTCTTAAAAAGGATCAAAACCAAGCCCACTTTGGAGCCTCATGGTGTTGTCATACTTAAATGCAGCGATATCAATTCCCCCTGACTTACACCGACCACTTTATTAGGAACAGCCTACCAATCATTTATTTAAGAACACTGACCCTGATTCCTTTATTAGCAGCACAAACTGATCGCTTTATTACTAAAACTTCACTTAAACTAATTCTCTTAATAGGAGCACCAAAGTGATCACTTTATTTAAAGTATCTCTGTTAAAAAGGCATGTGAAACTTTTGTTTATCTTATATGTTTACCCTTTGTACATTTTTGTTGGTGCCCCTGTGTATCAGAGTGTGTCCATGAAGCTTATAGTTAGATCTGGCTCAGGGAAACCTAAACCATCTCTTAGTTATGCTGCTATAGACCTAGACTGCTGGGGAAATTCCTGTGGTGCACTCACACTCACTCCCTCACACTCGGGGTATAAATATGACGTCATCACATGTCATTAACCTTGTTCTTTCTCTCCCAAGTCTGTGCCTTTCCTTCCTGTCCCCTCTCTGTCCTCATCTTGCAGGCTGCAGGATCCAGATCCAGTTTCAATTCTATTATTATCATCACTAACAGTAGTATTATTGTCATTATTATTATTATTATTATTATGCTATGATTAAAGTTGATATTGGTATAATTTCTTAACAACAATCTCTGCTGCCGCATGTATAAATGACACCATAGTTCTATAAACATGACATAACTCATTCAGAACTGTCTAAACTTGATACAACTGTTATTTTTCTGCTCCTGGTCTCTTCTGTCTTTCCCTCACCTCCTTCTTTCTCTTTCTCTCCCTTTCCCTGTCTGTCCCCCATTTTTCCTCTCACCCCAACCGGCCGAGGAAGATGAGCGCACATCTTTGAGTCTGGTTCTGTCAGAGATTTCTTCCTGTTAAAAGGGAGTTTTTCTCTCCACTGATGCCTAGTGTTTGCTCATTGTGTGAACTGTTGGGTTTCTCTTCTCTCTGTAATATTGTAAAAATTTCGGCATTACTATGTACAGTTCCTTGACAGATGCATTTGGCGCTGTACAAATAAAATTGAAAAGAATTGAATAAAAAAATGTTGCAGTCTTCCAATTTCCTCCTGACAGCTGGCCTAAGATTATATTGAATAGCCACTAGGGGGGGACACCACTGGTTATTTTCCTGATTTATTGCTAGTTCAGATCTCCTTCAACAGTTTTGTAAATTACGTTCCCATTTAGAGCAAAACCGACAATAAAGCATGGCACGTATGAGTGAACATTAGCAGCTGGTTGTAAGTGATGAATTTCTGATAACAAAACCTATTGATTCTTATAGGTGGCATGACCTTTTGTGTCTCCAGCTTTACCTCTTCTCTTTCTGTCATACACCAGGGAATATATACCTGACATTGTCATCCCTTACCCTTTATGGTATTTTCTTCCTTATTTTAATATATTTTTTTAGGTTTTCTTGTTATACTGTATGTCTGCCTATTTTTATTATTCAGTTTCAGTTGTTTAAGGGGGGCCGCATAGTTGGTGTAGTGGTTAGCACTCGCCTTTGCAGCAAGAAGACCTGGTTTCGGGTCTTTTTGCATGTTCTCCCTGTGTGTGTGGGGGGAGTTCTCCAGTTTCTTCCAAAAGTCCAAACAACATGCAGATTTGGGGATTAGGCCAATTGTGAATAGGTCTGAATGTAAGATGGTTGTTGTTTCTATATGTGGCTCTGTGATGGACTGGTGACCTGTCCAGGCTGTACCCGCTTTTTGCCCTATGTCAGCTGGGATTAGGCACCAGCGCCCCCTGCGACCCTAAGTGGAGGATAATGTTAGAAGGTGAGTGAGTGAGTGAGTGAGTGAGTGAGTGAGTGAGTGAGTGAGTGAGTGAGTGAGTGAGTGAGTGAGTGAGTTTGTTAAGAGCTCACGTTTGACAGGAAGTTTTGTTTGTCACATTCACATCTGACATTTTATTTCTTTTTACCCAATTCTGATGTGATCTGCCAGGGAATATGTGCTCATGTGTTTGATGGGAGATTCTGTTCACTTTGACCACCAGTTACGCAGTTACTGATACATTTCTACATGACTCGATCTCTAAACTATTGTGTTACCTGTCCCTGGCTGTGAGCCCCTGCCTGGCCATTTTGGAGAACCCTTGACTGCATAGTAGTTTGACAATGCAGTGGTTGTTGGCACAAGGTTTGAGCAGCCTGTCCAGCAGCAGTCATTAGTGGTTGGTGGAAGCTGGGTGGAGCTGCTCCCAGTGGTTTGCTCCCACTTCTCCCACTTTCCATCGCCTGAAGTTTGCTGTTGAACCGCCTTGCAGCAGGGACAGCAGGAGGTGAAGGGCTGGGAGATCCTCCCAAAATTTCACAGAGCACCCCATAGTCAACAGTCAACAAAGTTTGACTGAAGGGTTCCACATCATCACAGATATCCATGGTCTGTGATGGTATTCCTACGTCTGTCCCCAGCCTGAAAATATATGTACAAATGCCAGGGCATGACTCTAGAGATGGACTAAAGCCACATAGTGTGTTGCTGATTTTGTTCTTGTCTGGTGTTTTACTGCCTACCTCCATGTCTTAAATCCTTTCATGTTCAAAGCAATTCTGTCCCTGGAATGTTGGTTGGTGGAGTTTGACAGCTGTTGACATCCATTATATTGCATTGCTACCTTCTTCTTGGGTTAATTATCCATTACTGCTTTTACATACTGAATGCCCTCTTCTTCTAATAATAATAATTTCTGGCATGCTGTACACCAAGAGGTGCAATGCTTCTTCTTGTCTGGGTGTTTAGATATGATATGCACTCTGCCTCTTCGCCTTTGGTATTTTATGGAAGTTGGCATCCACAACATTGCATTACTGCCTTCTCCTGGATTTAATCACCGTTGCATGTACACATGCTTTGCTTTGTATGATCATTCTTAATGTTTTAATGGAAATTGTCATCCGTACTGTTGCATTACTGCCGCCTCATCTTGGTTCCAGACCCTTCCTTACTTCCTTTGGTTATTCCTTCTTTATTCATAAAATTGAAAGAAAATGATAGTAGTAGATAGTAATATGATAGTAGTCCATAGTAGACCTTGCAGTTCTCCCATTTGTAGTCCATTTTCACCTTAGTGGCATTGGTCTTGAGCTAGAAGACTCCAGCCTACAGTGCATCTGTTCTGATGACCAGCTCTGACAGCGTTTGGTCACATTCTGCGTATGCACGTTAACTTCCATTATAGCACCACCTCATCCACCTGGACCATCAGGGGAGGAGTAAGTGCTGTGTCAGAGTCTTCAAAGCCTGACATTGTGAAATTTCTTTGAATTAACTTGCTTACATGTATTGTTTGTGAGTTGTACTTTAGCTGTAGCCTTCAGTTTCTGGGTAAAACACGTTTGCTTGTCTTTGCTCGCTGGCGTTTTTCCTCTTTTGGAATCAGTATTCTTTTAATATGATCTTACTGTTGTTGGTGTTTTACTTCCTCCCATGTATTTTAAATATTCAAAGCAATTCTCTCCTCAGGGATCAGTATTCCTTGCTTATTATCTCTTTTTTAGGAACCTAGAAATGCACTTCCTCAATATATGAAACTAGATTGATGTCTGTTTGGGTTTCTTCGGCTGATTCTTCTCCCCTGTTACCTCTTTTAGTTAACAAACCCATTTGTTTTTTGTGTTCAATACATGTTTTTTGTAATTTTTGCTTAGCTATGATCTAAAGTGAATATACAGGATGAAAGTTTGAAAATATACAGTAGAATGAAGGTTTGCATATATGGAATTGAGGTTTGCTTATATCACTCACAGAAGAGAGATTTCTATTGTAGCAGAAAAATCACACTTATGTTTAATAGATTTGTACTGTAGCAGAAACAGGGGGAATACTGTTTAATCTAAGTGTCTATGTCTGCATCACTTTCATCTTTGTAGAACAAAGGTTCCCAACCTGCGGTCCAGCCCCCCCCCACCCCACCCCACGGGGACGCCTGAGATCACATGAGGTCTGCTTTGAGGTTGTGAGGTTATTAAATTATATTTGGCTATATTAAATCTATAAAATCCCAATCACACTATTGGATAATCAGAACTCGGTATAACTCAAATTAAAACCCAATTTTGGATCCACCTTCTAGTCACCTCTGTGACCTCCGAACTTTACTGCATAAGGAGTCTATCAGGTCATTTAGTGGTTATACCTGATCACGTACTGCTGCATCTGTACAACAAAATATCTGAGAAATGTAAATGTACCTAAGACTCACCAGTATCAAAAAAGAAAACAAGGCAGTGTCTCAAGAGTTACCTTGGTTTTGATTTTATTAAAGCACAGAACAGTTTATTTTCGCATATGAACAAGGTGGCCTGGTTTGTCTCGGACACAAGAAAGGGGGGTTTCAAGGAAAAAAGGTTAAGAACCACTGGTGGAGAGGACAACAGAAGGTGGATTTCCACCTGTTGACATTATGTGTGTATTTCAAAAAGATTGCCACAGACTACAATATATGAATGTGATGTGATTGAAATTCGCTGACAATGTGATCTAAATAGTAAAAATGTTAATTATATTATGATATTCAAAAGTATACTCCAAGGTATTAGCTCAGTCGTAAATGTTTTGCTCAGTCTTGGAACCTGTGTCATGAGGTTCGTGATCCAGGAAATACAGATCAGCATACTGCATGATGTGGTCAACAGCACTGAGAAGAAGCACATCTGTGTTCACATCCAGGTCCAGGTCTGAGGCATAGTTCTTCACAGGGACGATGTAGGAGGTGGACATACCCAACAGATCTCCAGCTTTACTCATCTACAACCACAAACACTATGACAATAACTTTTTTACTCCAACAAAACCTCTGAGTCCAGGTAGGACAATTACAGAAGATGAAGTACGTATGTTCATGTTTAAACCTACCATCTCCCGAATGATGCTGCTCCTGTAAACATGCGTGATGTCTTTGGCAGTTTTTGGACAAAGCCGGTCTATGTGGGTCAGCAGAGCCACCTGGTGAACACCTGACAAAAAACATGAGGCATTTAATTGTTACATTATTAGGAAATACCCAGCCACCACCCAGCCACCACATTAAAACTGGCAACGGGTTCTACTGTGGCAGCAGTCATGTGGATATTTAACTTACAAGGCATTGACTCATAAAAACAACCAAACATCCAAAATAAGTATAAAACACTATTGTTTGGATCAGAATAAACTGTTTTGAAGCAGTCAGTATAAATTACTGACAATTTCAAAGTTTATCTTAACAAAAATGGTTACTATTGTCACTGTCTCTGCTGTTTGAACAGCTAATTCTAACAAACAGCATCTTATTGCAACACAATTTAAAGATGAGGTAAGAGTAATTGACAAAAGTCCAATTTGTATCTGAAAAAGTTTGTTTTTCTCTCACCCATGTCACTGATATGTTCTCTGAGCTGCCGGAAGGTGGTGCTGATGCCTTTAGGGTAGGTAAAGATTTTAGAGGCATCCACCACAAAGGCCACACAATGGATTTTGTCTTTTAGCCTTGGCCACTTCACATAGCCCTCTGTCTCTGGTCTCACCGGCTGATCTGGGCTGAACTGAGGGAGACCAATCATGAGAGTCAATCTTCAGCTGCAGCTGCACAACAGCTGCACAACAGCGCATGTTTGAACCACGATTATGTGTTAGAAAAACGAGGAGACACAAGCTGGTCAAGTGCACATTGTAAACAAAATAGACATATGACCTTGATGTACCTTGTGACCTTCAGGTACGTGACCTTTAATGACAGACAGGATGTCATGGAGGGTCAGTCCGGTCATCTCTTGTTCACTCAGCCCCATAATATCACACAGCACCAGTCTGGTGGGATCTTCTGCCTTCTGACCACGAATGTTGAACGACTGCAGCTGACACAAACAAAACTAAAGTTAATGGGAGCAACAACAAGATGGAACAGTCTGCCTGCTAAGTAGAGGTTTTCACCTAAAATAAACAAATAGGTAAAACACGACTTTCTGTGGTTCTGCCACTTCAACACCTGCTTTATTTAAAAGCAGGTGTTGAAATGATTTAAGGAGCAAAACTTAAAACATGGAAGTATGTAGCTGAAACATGTAAATGTAACCGGTAACAACAATAAAATAAATCAGCATTGACAATTTTTATAGTAAAAGTGAGCTTTTAAGAAGAGATTTAACAGATTCAGAGTTTGCCTGAGATTCACCGACACAAAAGTCCACAGCTGAGACGCCTGCACAGCAAACAATCTGTCACTGTTAGTGACAAGCCTGGATTTGGAATCAGTTAGTAGTAAGTTGTAGTAACAGTTAGTCCAGTTAGTGCTGGATAATCTCGAGCAGTGATCAGTGTCATGTTCAGTGTCATGTTCCACGTCTGGCTTGAGTTGTCTCTCCTTGTTTATTTCAGTTCCTGTTTTATTTTGTTATGTTCTTGTGTTTCCTGGGGAAGTGTTGTGCTTTTTGTTTCAGGAGGCTGGCTGGCAGGTGAGGCAGGGAGAATAATCACCACAGCTGTTCCTGTTCAACTAATCAGCTCGTCCCTGTTTATACCTTGGCTTCCTGCTTCCTGCTTCTGGTGTGTTTCTTTCACTACATGGGTAACCTGTGTCATGTTGTTTGTCCCGCTGATCTGCTGCTAAATACGGCTAAGCCTGGTTTTTATGTTCATCCCCCTGACTGCGTTTTGTTCTCCTTTTTCCCTAGTTCTGGTTTTTCATCCTGAGTCCTGCCTTACCAGTCGGCCAGTCTCAGCGTCCTTAGTTGTCTTCCTCCCCCTTTAGTTTGTTTAGCCCCACGTTCCTGTGCCTGGCTCCTTTCATTTTCTCATTTTTAATTTTTGTAAATAAACTGTGTTACTCCTTTTTACTCCTGTCTCCGCTCACTGGTCCCTTTTTAAAACTCCTTTAATCACTTAGACCCAATCGTTACAGATCAGGCTCATATGCTATTAAAAAGATCATAAATACAGACAGGAGCCAAACAATTTACAACTTTAAAAACAATAAAATAATACAATCAATTTTAAAGTCACAGGTAACCAGTGAATGAAGGCTACAGTTGGTCACGTCTCTTTTTTTGTGAAAAGCCTGGCAGCTGCATTCTGAATCATCTGAAGTCTGAAGTCTGAAGAACAAAAATTTTGTCAAGCACACTCTCCATAAGGTGCAGGTGCTTCAAGCTGTCCCAGGTCGGTTAGTGTGACTGACAACACTCTGACCTCAGACTGTGTGTGTTTGTGTCTCAAGTCTCTCTACAGAATCATGCAGGGCTTTAACTGTCTGGCTTTAACACAAGACATTTTACAGGTTCACCTCAGCTGGTGACTCATCAACAAGAAGCTTTTGCTGTTTCTCTCGGTTGTTTTTACATGCTGCTGTTTCCTTTGTACCTTTTTGGTGAAGCTGTTTGGAGAGGAGCCAACCATGGCCCGGTTGGTGACCCTTCCATTAAAGACCGACTGGACTGAACTGATGAAACTGGACTTTCCAGAACCAACTGGGCCCAGGAGGAGAACCCTGGTCTCAGTCACCTCTTCGCAGCTCGGTCTGTGGGAGCTGACAGTCTTCATCAGGCTGGCCCTTCGTCTATGGGTTGGAATGAGTTGGAACATGTTCACCCATTGAGTGTGTAGGACATTTGTTTTTAGAACAGCAGGACTCACGCCACATAAAATCTTGGTTGGCTGTAATCATAGTTCTTCAAACAATCGATTGGTCATGAATTTAAACTAAAATGCAACTAAAACTACACTAAATTAAGTTAAACCTTCCTGGTCACTTTACCTAAATTATGCATACACATAAAATGCTAGTATTGGCAGCATATTAAATCATTGTAGCATAACTCTTCAACCAAATACATCAGAATGTGTCAATTCTAGTGTGACATTGATTAAAATAGTTTCAAACTTGGCTTGATTGAATGGTACAGCTTTACTCACTCCTCTGTCCATTCCACATCACGCCACGGAGATTCCAGCTTGGAATCTAAGGCTAAAGAGAGAGTTTGAAAATAGACGAAATTTAATTTAGAACGCAGGTGTTACATATGTAACATCATTACATAAATGTGCATTAAAATTTAACTGACTATTTAAATATAAACGTTTTAATTGATTCCAGAAAAGTGCCAAAGAGTTACATGCAAGACACGGCATGTAAATGCTCAATATCTCACCACTGAAAACTTTCTCCTGAATTGCAGGATCACCAGGACTGATGAGGAAAACATTATGCATTAGAGGAGGACAATAGAAAAAGCAAGGAGAAGAACGTCTTTGTCAAAACAAAACATCTGCATACAAAACAAGGAGACAGTTACATTATTTTTGTAAACTGGGAACATAAGGAGCCAGAGAAACCACAGAAAGCACTCAAAGGGCACAAACCTCTGCCAAGGCCACACGGTTTTCCCCCAGGGTTTAAACACTACCGTATATAGCAAATTCAGAGTTTCTCCTTTTCACAAAAAATAGTGACAACAAATAACAAATTGGAAGGGGGGGGGGGGGAAAGAGGGAGGGCGGGGGGGGGGGGGGGGGGGGGGGGGGGGGGGTCAGGACTGACAGTATGTTGTTTACCTGCTAGTGAAAATGTTGCTTCTTAACATGTTTGTTAATGTGGTTTGATACTAGAAACACTGACAATCAAAGAAACACTGACAATCAAACCCTAACATTCAGTCACTTTGGTACCCACTAAAGTGTGTGTGTGCGTGCCTGGTATTCCTCATGTTTTAGGGACCTAAATCTGTTTACACAGTCACATTATGGGGACTTGTCTTCCTTATGGGGACAAAAATCAAGTCCCCATAACAAATGAAATGACTACATTTTATGGTGAGGACATGTAACTTCTTAAGTTACGCAGCTCACAAAAAAGACAAACCATGATCTCCTTTTTAGAGGTAATAAAACATGGCAAAAAAGAGAAATGCAGGTGAGGTTTGAACATGACTCCTCCATAACCTGAATTGGAGAAAAAAATACCTGATTTTTACTCACGCTTTAGTAGGATTTGTCTCTTTTTTCACTTGAGCTGTGACCTTCGGTTTCCCTGTTGAAGAAAGTCAAACGTCCAGTCTTTACTATGCTTCACTTCCTTTAAAAAGCCTTAAAATGTACTTTGGATTTGTGTTTCTTATTCAAAATGTTGATCCACTTCAGTGGCAAATACACTGTGATGTCCCATCAAGATATGTTTGATTTTAACAGAACAAAAATAAAACAAAACAACCACATTGAAAATCATTGTAATCATTTATGGTATCAGTATGCAGCTTTAAAGTGTTTTGACAATGTGTCAGCTGCCATTTTTTTCCCATTAACTAGACTTTGGTTTTATAAAGCATCCAAAAAAGAAAAACGTCAACAGTAGCATAATCTTGTATGGAATTGTAACTTACCTGAAAAACCAAAAGGTGTGACTCCTTTGTCTGTTGAGCTGCTTGAAGCTCCAAATACGTTTGGAGCATTGTTAAAGGTCAGTGGTGTTCCGAGGTTAACCGTGGCCTCAGGTCTTGCTAAAGACTCAAAAAATGACATCATGCCACTGAGGAAAACAACAGATAACACAAATTCTAATAGGTTGCCCTGTATTCCCATTGTTCCCAAACAGTGGTACACACGCTTCCTCTGGTGGTGGTACAGAAAAATCAGAAATACTGCTCTACTGTATATACCCATTTTATACGGAGTGCATTGAAAATGAAACAAATAACACTCACTCACTCTCACTCATTTTCTACCGCTTTATCCACTGAGGGTCGCGGGGGGCGCCGGTGCCTAACTCCAGCTACAAATAACACAATTATAATAATAAATGAAATAATAACAGTAATAATTAGAGTCACCTTATCTCTCACTCCATCTTGAGCTATACCAATTTCACTATACCAGTGTCTGAAGTACATGTGAGGAAGAGGATGATGATGAAATAGTAAATTATCTTACTGGGAATTAATCTGCTGTAGCTGACAATGCTCGGCCTATTTACACCGCTGTATTTTAACGTTGGTGATAATGGTGTGCCGGATTGCAAATTTATAAAATGTTTAAATCTAGGTTCCAACATAAAAGTATATAAACTATAAAGTAATGTACATTGGGTTTTACATTTGAGGTAAAGATGATGACATCAAGTCTGGCAGCCCAGGTGGCTGAGACATTAACCCTTTACCTTTATTCACTTCCTGACCACCTGACAGGGTCCCCAATACTAATCTCAAGGCCAGGCTGTGCCTTGATCTCTATGACTATGTGAAGGTCTGGGCGATACTGTCAGGCTGATTGCATTAGCAGCTATGCATTCAATTACACCGTTCATGATGAGTTCAGGGCTGGGGAAATTCTGTTGCCGGGCCGATTCCTGTACTGCATTTGCATGCTTTGTGTAGATTGTCTCCACCTCTATCTTAAAGTATAAAACTCTACAGTGCTTAGTCAGACTTGGATGACACAGCGAGTTCTCAATAAAGAGTGACTTCTGCTTGACTTCTCCCAACGTCTCCTGGTCTCTGCTTCTCGGTCTCGACAAGGAAAAAGTTTCCAACAGGTGTTACTTCCAGAACTCAATATTTTCTCATGTGGTACTTGGTATAAAATGTTTGAGAACCACTTTTTTTTTTTTTTAAATACCATTAAATTATAAAATGTCATGTTTATAATTGCAGTTGCCCCAAAATCATCTCTAATGCTTCATGATTAAGAGCTTCCATGTAACGTTTGATATCAGTCACCTTGAATGATGGTGAAACATGACATTGGCTCACTGGCTTCCAGTTGTAGGTGATATAACCAGCTACTTATACATTTTATATCCTATGCAAGAGCATGTTAAACAGAGGGCATGTCTATCTTACACTTAAATAACAGACAGTGTGACACATATTTCCTTTTACAAAGTAGAAGAATGACTACATTATTTAGAATAATCTAAATTGCCTTATTGATGAGTTAGGTTTGAAGAAACCTACAAAAACTTTAATGTAAATGAATGCAATTTGCATAAGAAATACATAGGTAAACTTCTTCAGCAAAATAAAACAATTTTCCACTTTGTGAAACATTACCTGAGCTTTTCTCCAGTCGCTTCCTGTTCTGTGGCCCCTGTACTGTGCCCAGCTTTAAGACAAATGGAGGCTTTAATATGCAGGCACTGCCCTTTTCTGACGAAAAGAAAGTGAAATCTAAACTGTCACAGTGTGAGTGAGAGGGAGAGAGAGAGACAGTTCTGTTTGGAGCCTAAAACGTCACATAATAAAAGGAGGTGTGTCCTTGGTGGACGCTTGGTAACAGCTCTGGTTTGGAGTTATTTTTAGGAATTTGGTGTTTGAAATCTTTCTTTAAAGTGGTGAACTGATTAAGATATCGTAGATGTAAGCAGGCATTTTTTTTTTTTTTTTTTTTTTTTTTTAACTTAAAGAGCCTTTGTTAAGTGGTTAGAGTTTGTTTTTCTTTCTGTCCCTGAAATAAAGACTATAAATAAGCATGAAACCTAAAAATGCAGAAACACACTTCTATGTTTTTTTATTGTTTCTACTAATCATATCCTCTAGATGGAGCTCTAGTCTTGAGTTGAATTTGTTTTGATGGTTCACCTGGCTGACAGCAGAGGTCAACCCATATCCCCACTCCACTTTTTCCTGGACAGGGATGCCCTTTAGCCTGGTATCAAAAATGTCCTCCCACAGGTCCTGATACACAGTCACTAACATCATTCAGAAGATTTGAATTAAATGTGTTATTGATGGCAGTGAAAGCTGCTGTGTGTGTGTCCATTTATGTTTCTTTGGCTTGTTTCATTACATGGACTGATCTGAGCATAATGTATAACTATTCAGATCAGGATCTGATGTCAATCTCTGTGCTTAGCATTAGTCCATTACTGTATATCTTTGTGGATTTTCATTGTATTTACAGGACATGAGTGCATTTCATCTTAAAAGAGTAAGGTCGAATTGGCGGTCGCTGGTTTTGCAGTGCTTGTGGTGCGCCGTTCCAGTAGCTTTTTTATCTTTAAGAATAAACTTCAGTGATGAATAATTTCAGCTTCTCATTCTGCTTGAAAATACTAATTGTATTTTACTTGACTCCGAATCTGGCCTTTAAACACACCTAACTGGGATGTAACCACAGCCTGTACTATATTTGTCCTGCATGAAGCAGATAAAATAAATATTACAAGACCATATGAATTTTATGACAATATTCAGAACAGTAAGACTGCCATTGGCTTCCCAATTTTCTTCATATCTATGCACATTTCCCCATCATTTATTTCAGTGCTTTCAGGCATCATGTCATGTCTTTGGATCATCACTAGATTTTCACCACGTCCACTCTAAAGCACTTTTGCTTTCAATCTCTGCCTGCTGCAAAAAACACACAATTAACCAGAAAGGTTCAATGTATATGAGAATAACAGTCATGTATATGAATGTGTTTGTGCATAAACAATGTAACACGGGATACACAGTATGTTCAGCTCTGTATTTCCATATTGATTTATAAATGCAAGGACTGTCTGTCTGACTGTTAATGACTGTTAATTCTTTCACTTGTCAGGCTTTAAACCCGACAGGGCACCAGTGTGTGCAGTGTTTGGATAAGAAACACAAGACACATCAGTTTTTAAAAGAAAAAGAGAGAGAAAAAATTTTGAACACACCTTGTGTTCAAATTTAAAACCACGATTCTGCAAATGAGACTGCAGTAACTGTTTTAAATGCTAAAGGTCACCGGTGTAAATATTTTATATGACCTTTAACAGCCTGCTGAAGAGACATAATAAAAGCCCAACAACAACAACTTTCAGCCATGCAAGGCTTTGGCTGTGTGAGTAAAAAATAATGGCTCCTCAGCTCTTATTTCTGAAATGTTGAGCCAAACGTAATTGCTCTTATGGGATAGAAGCATAGCAGCAGTGAGGTCATGACTGGGTGTCATCACAAGTGAGTGTAACCTTCAGTTGTTTGACAGCACACACCATCTATATGCTGTGACTCTGTCGACTGACAATGTTGCCCTGAACTGCCACAAACCCAAACACAGCAACTCACGATTTAACTGCCCTGTAACCAGAAAACGTGTGTAATGTGTCTATAAATAATGTGCTCCTAAAAACACATATCACTACACTATAATTATTTTTTGTCCACTGGCTGTTACAAGGATTTAAATACTTTGCCTCAATGTTCTGATTATGGATGTTTTTTTTTTTAATTATTATTTGGTTTGGTTAAAAATGACTAACTCTTTCTGTTGCAGTGATAGAAAAGGACCAGTCTTGTAAATATGCACCTTCTCAGCACAAACCAAAAACATAGCATGGCAGTTTTGATATCAGCCAGTGTACATTCAGAGGAAGGGAACCAGAAGAGTTTCACACACATGAGTAAAGTAAAAACAACACACGGCTTTCCTGCCAAACTGAACCAACATTCCCATAATCTGCAGTGCAAAGGTGGTTTGAGGTTTGCTGTCTGTTTAGCTGTGGTTGTTTTTGTCTTGAGGGATTAAAAATATCATTATTAATGTAATGATGGTTAACACCTGCAGTTTGTCTCTCTCTCTCTTTTTTTTTTTTTTTTTTTTTTAACATGTGGGATTGTGAGTTTCATGCAGCTTTAGGTCTGACTCAGCGTCTCCAGCTGATTTCTAAACATGGAGCTATGCTGACTTTGTATCCGTGTGACACAGCAGTCTGTTACAGGCAACCCCTGTGCACCACCACCATCAACACCCTCATCTATCCACGCTGGATGACACATGCACTTGACCCCCCTCTCTCTCCCGCTCTCTCGCTCTCCCGCTCTCTCACTGTTGAACCCACAGGTTAAATGATGTGAGTGTAAACGTTGGTACAGATGATAAAACGAGAGCAACAAATCCCTCAAACAGAGTGAATGTTGCGAAAGCTGAAAAAGAAAATGCTTTATTTAATGCATTTGAATGCAGGATGATTGTTAACATATAAATTAAATTTATGCCAGTTGTGCTCGGATTCTTATTTTGTTATTCATCTTTTCCTGCACATTTGAATATAGTAAAATGCCAGAAAACAAGTTTGTTTTCAGTCAATAATACAATGACGAACTGTACCAAATCAAGAATTCAACACTTTAAACGCCAAAGTTGACTGGAAAAATGCACGTTGAGACTGTATTCCTGCAAAAAAGCTGAAAAAGAAAATGCTTTATTTAATGCATTTGAATGCAGGATGATTGTTAACATATAAATTAAATTTATGCCAGTTGTGCTCGGATTCTTATTTTGTTATTCATCTTTTCCTGCACATTTGAATATAGTAAAATGCCAGAAAACAAGTTTGTTTTCAGTCAATAATACAATGACGAACTGTACCAAATCAAGAATTCAACACTTTAAACGCCAAAGTTGACTGGAAAAATGCACGTTTTTCAAGCACACCATGAGCACATACAACTGTTTATATGTTTTTTACAAACAAACCAAATCAACTAAATTAACAATGGGACACTGAGGTTGTATCTTCAATTCATCTTCATCACTTAACTCTGAAACAGACAAAATGATGTTGATGCTCTTCTGACAGCCGAAGAGTTGTCTCATGCCAGCATGGAGGAATGTATTGTTTTTCTGCAGTGATAGTGATGTGTTTTTAATGTTGGTCAAGTCTCAGGTTTGATCTGTGGCTAAACATTGGATTAGATTGGAGGTTAGAGAAACTGTATTGCTCCCAGGAGGGGAAATGTATGACTCTGATATTTTCCCTGCAGGTTACAGGAAATCATAATGAAAGGCAACAGTGGAAAGAAAAGTGAAATTGTAATGTGATTTATTTACGTTTCAACACCCAGAGTTGTTGTGGTGTGTCACACAGACGAACACTAATGTCATTATAGTCAATATCCAGTGTTGGCCACCCATGACAAAAGTGTTTTTGTTAGACCATCCATTCAAATGCAGGTTGTAAGGTTCAAAATTCAGGACTTTCACACTTGGTTTCACAAAAATATTGTTGCAAAATTGCATTTTTGGCACCTGTACATTACATTCAGTCAATTAGGTGAGTTGAGACTGTATTCCTGCAAACACAGAAGAATTATGAGTCTGAAAAGACTTAGATTTAATAAAAAATACATTTTGGTAACCAGTTAAAGGAGATTAATGAGATTTTCAGATGCTGTGTTTGTGTCTGGCCGGCAAATCTGCACTCTGTGCTTCACATAGACAGTAAACAAGCCTTTAATTAGTAAGTCATGCTATTAAATGTCTCACCGTCACCAGAGCTGCTTGTATGTTCATGGGACTTTTGCACGGGAGCCCAGAAATAGCTTTCACAAACAACTTTTAGATTGAATGTCTTTTCTGAGAGTAGTTAAGAATATTATGGGGATGGCCAAAGATAGCTGGTTAAAAAAAGATTGGTCACTGGTCAAAGGGCAGCTTCCATTTCAGCCACATGTTCCACCTTTGGATGGAGCAAAATGAAAACATCCACACTTACTGTACTTCTGGTGTTACTTCTACATTCTCCATGGATTAGTGGCAACACAATTAAAAAGGCTGTCAGGAAATGAGTAGAGATTAAATGTTGCACTGAAAACATATATGCAGTACGTATATCTTTGGTTCAGACTTTCATGTCAGCTGACCGCTGACAATCTCTAATCCGTTTGGCTGGCAGCCCAGAGACGAAGACAATGTTCAGTCAAACGGTGTTTACATGTGCGGCCTCTTCACAGTGACAGACGTAACAGCTCAGTGGAGAAAAGAGGGTCTGCAACCCATCCATCTCTGCTGAGACAGCAGACACACCTCACAGTGTAAGTCCTCACCTCTAGTTTCTCCAGTCAACTGGAGAGTGTTTTATTCAAACTCAAGCTGCAAGCAGCATTCATATTTACCTTATTTGGTGACACTTTATATTCCTCTACAGTACCGAAAAGAAAAGTATTGTAATATTTTTGTAGGAAGTAACATTATGGAAATAATAATATTTTCATAGTAATCACTAAGTACTTGCAATAGCTTGTAATAACAAGTCCAAATGTATTTGGGGTATAAAGGAGGGTTTTACCCTCATAATATTATAATTATAAATTTTGATTCATTAGCATTTTATGTTTATGTTTATGTTTTTGCGCTATTACCTGGATTTTACTTTGGAAATAACATGGTATTACTGTAATTCTATCCCCTTTTACCACATGATTACCATTGTATTCATCGCAATGAATATTGTATTAGAAATAATGTGGCATTACTATAATGTTACCTCCCTATTAACCTTATCATTGTTGTTACTGTACTTTAATGTAAAATGTTACCCTTTTTTTATTATGCTGTATGTGGCCTAAATATGTAAAGTAGAAGTACATTGTCCTGACTGTCCTTCACTTGGTCTTTTTTTCCCCTCATGCAAACACTTTCACTTTTTGAATGTCTCTGCTTCTTCTATTTAAATCCCTGTCCAACTGCCCATACTCTTGGACCTATGACCTTTCCATGATCGCCAATGCTGTTTGCAAAATAGACATTTTAAAAGTCTTTATACATTCAAACCACACTAGGATGAAAAACTGTGCTTAACTTCTTTCCTTAACTAGAAGCTGTAGTTCAGTTCAATTCATTTCAGTGCCAAATCACGACATATATTATCTCAAGGCACTGTACATAATAAGGCCAAAACCTTTACAATATTACAGAGAGAGAAAAGAAACCCAACAGTTCACACAATGAGCAAACACTAGGCATCAGTGGAGAGAAAAACTCCCTTTTAACAGGAAGAAATCTCTGACAGAACCAGACTCAAAGGTGTGCGCTCATCTGCCTCGACCGGTTGGGGTGAGAGGAAAAATGGGGGACAGAGGAGAGGTGAGGGACAGAAAGGGGGGAGAGAAAGGGACAGAGGGAGGTGAAGGAGAGACAGAAGAGAGAGACCAGGAGCAGATAAATAACAGTTGTATCAAGTTTAGACAGTTCATGTCAGAGATTACTGATAAGTAGTGGTTTAGGTTTTGCTGCTAAAAATGTGTAAATGGGAAATATGAGGGGGAGGACAGGAAGTGAAAGAAGAGGGGAAACAGAGGTAAAAAAAAAAAAAAAACAGAAGAGGAAGGCAATTAATGTAAACCAAAATAAGGAAGGAAGAAAAACAGAAGATGCAAAACAATCTGAGAGCAATTTAGAGGAAAAGAGGAGGAGGAGAAGGGTAAGAGGCCAGGAACCAGTCTGAACCAGTGTGGGCTGACTCTCTGGGCTGCATACCCCTCCTCACTGCCCTCCCTCTCTTTCCTCCTCTCATCTTTCCTCTGACTCAGACTGGCTCAACTTTTTCTTTTTGCGCTTCGTCATGCGCTTTTTGTCACCAGGAACAGTTTGGATACACATTCCTTAGACGTGTAAGACAATCTAGAGCAGAGTAAGATCGGCGTTGCGGATGGAAACTCAGGACCTGTCTTCTAAATCTGGCCCTTTTTGTTATTTTTATTTCTGTGTTGTCAGGTCTTAATTTAGAGCAATGTGCTCTGTATTCTTGTTGTTTATTACATTATTTTGTTTTTTTGTTTTTGCTATAAATGTTAACTCTTTTACTTTGGGCAACATTTGTTTGTATCTGCTGGCAGATGTCCTCCCAAATATTGCATAAGTAATCTGTGGGTTTCCCAAGAAGATTGTGAATGTTGATGATCAGGCAGACATACTTGGGATAGTGAACCTCTTACTCCACCGCTGGTGGGACAGTACGTACCAGTGCTGCATCACAGGGAAACTACTTGTGCCTATAGGATGTCAGTCTACATGTGGTTACTATAATAAGATGAAATGGAGTGCTGGTGACACTTTCAAGGAGGTATATCTGCTTTTAGCCTTATTGCATAAGATGAGTGATTCATGTCTTGTTTATGAATTGTACAACTAAATTATGAAATAGGGAAAATCTGCTAATGACATAAAATTTGAATTCAGTGAATGATTTAAGGACAGTCCTGGGTGAGGTTTGAAAACTGCTGAATAAAAAGTCAAAGTTGATATAGAATCAGATCTTTTGGAGAAAAACCCACAGATTGTTACTTTGCAAATTATACAAAATTTAGTGAATGCCGAAACGTTTGGTTGAAATAGGATAGGTGAGTAGATCTGTTCTTTTGAGTTGTTTTTCCTAGTGACCAACGAGTGCTGTCATGTATAACCTTGAAAACAGTGTGTCAGTGCAGTGTCTCACTCTCTGTTGAGCTCAGTCTAATGTGGCGGTCGTTGAAATGAAACTATTCCTGGACTCAACCTGGTGCCAAGACCTAAACTTATTTTCCGAGACCAGCGAATGTTGGCTGTAGTCTTCCCTGACGGTCAGACACAAACTATTAATACACGCTACACTTCTCGTCGTCGTCACTCATCAGCTCAAACATGGAGTTGCTGCAAATCAGTTGATGGCAGTTTGCCTCCGTCTACCTTTTTGCAGCATCTAGCGATGCTGTAAACACATTTCATAAGTTTTTAGACGAATGTTACTATACTCAGCCAATTTTGCTCATCTCAAATATGACCAACGTTTTCTTTACTTTGTAATGTTGTTATCTGAAGTTAATGAAAAGTGATTTTAGAGAAGATTTCACTTTGTTTGGACTCAGTTTCACCCTGGATTTGCTATTGTTGTCACTAGGTATTGATGATTATTGTTCCTATTGGTGTAAAAGGCACCAGCAAAAACAAGTTTCATTGTATTTGTGGGGGTCTTTAGGTCTCAGCAGCCATCTGGAGCCATCTGGAGCAGGGGAGGACCCTGACCCCTGACCTCACCCCATGACTCTGCCAGGAGTCTCACTAGAGATTAAATGTTGCACTGAAAACATATATGCAGTACGTATATCTTTGGTTACAGGCAGAGCAGTAATCAGTCCACTGCAGTGTGAGATAGTGACCAGTCTGTGCTGATTCACAGGGTTTATAACGCCTGACCAAAGGCCTCTGTGTACTGCGGAAGCAGCCCAGAGCTGTTTTTCTGTACATTCACTGATAACTTCTTTCTTGCAATGGCAGGCGTCAGTCACAGCACCAGGAGAAAAAACTAAAAAAAGATGTCCAACCTCTGAAACATCACGGCTTCTGTCATGCTGCTTCTTCTCTGTCCCCACTGAGAACAAACACTTTGTTGACATCAGCCTTCCACTAACACCTACAATGCTGCGAGAAAAATTACCAACATTTGTGCAAATGTGATGCACAAATGTTCAAATCTCTGTGATGGACTCCCATTTATTCAGCTTGCTCAGAATATGCACAAACAACCAGCAGGTTCTCATGTTTGGCTCACAGTTTATGCAAGTTAACTTTATTATTCCCTGCTTACTTTAGCAGCGATTATGAATGTGGAAGTACACTACAGTAATAAAAACGTTGAACCCTGGAGAGATGTGGTCACTTCATGTTCTCAGTGATTGTCTTATGTGTTTATGGTATAAACCTTTACCATTTAGAATTAAACTGTATTAAACAGTGGCATATAGCACATTTACTGGTCAAGCCAAGGTGCCGTTGAGAAAACCTTTCAAAACGTGATGCTCAGTTGCCACCTGTAGAAAAATATAAATATGTGGCAGTGTAAAAGAGTTCAATGGGCAAACAGTGGTTAAAAAAGGCCATTAACCTCAAATTCTGAATGAACGTCTCCTCTCCAAATCCTCACCTTCCTCACTGATCGAAAAAATGTGCATTTTATTCCAAGCACACTTGATCAGACTTTCTCTGATACAGCTGAAAATCAGTTCCACCTGGACAGTGGCACGGCGGTACACCTAGTTTTTCCATTGCATAACTCTCCAGCTGCATTTTATTCAATGCCCCAGCAAAGTGCTTTTGCTGCATCTGCTGCATCTTTATTTTCACATGTCAAACGTAAAAAGGGACTCTTTAGTAACAGAACTTTGTGTTTTATTAGACTGACTTCACTTTACTACATTAATGAAGCTGCAGAAAAGAAGGCCCATAGAACACATACTCTCTGGTGAAAACATACTCTTCTTGAATTAACAGTTCAGACCTTTGCCCTCTTATCCCAAAGCCTGAGAGGATAACATCATTTTCCTCAGATGTTCTGCACACATTACATTGAGATTGCAATTTGAGATGTGACTCCTTTCCTGCCATGGTTCAAATCAGGGAAGCAGGGATTAAAACAGTGGCTGCTGTTACTTGAATTCGGTTAACAGTTTTAGAGAATTTCTCTGGTGATGTAAGACAAGGGCATTTAAAAAACAAAAAAAAACGTTGTGCTCTGTTGCTGAGATATTCATGGGACTGTAGTGTTGTCTCTGCTCTTGTAAAGCTTAGCTGTACATGTCACCTCTGAAAGTGACCAAACACAGCAGCAATGCTGCTGCTGCTGCTGCTAATGTTCAGGTTTAACAGTCATTCTCTTCTTGCAACATAACATGAAACATAAGGATTTTTATGTTGTTGATTCAGACTGTCTTAGGAATGCCTCTGTAAATAGTCACTGTCTTGTTCCACTGAATATGGATTCAATACAGTACCTCTAGGTCTATAATGTAGTAGACTGGGTAATCTGAGAGAGCTGATTTTTTTCTATTTCATTTCTGTTTTGTTCCATTTTGTTTCTTGTAACATTTACTGAACTATCACCTCTGTTTTTCCTGTTTTGTATAAATGTAGTCACAATTTACGGCCAAAGTCCAAGTTTGCCCTGGACAACAACTGACTGGAAGTAGGATATGCTCCGTGCGTACAGTCATTTGTAGATGTGATTTGAAAAGTTCATGTATAGTAGGCTATACACGATGTTTGTTTAACTGAAAACTCTCTCTGCTTTGTATGTGTGTGTGTTTGTGTGTCTGTATGCATAAAGTGTGATGCAAAATACTCGTATGATGGGCCTGAGTATCTCTGATTCCTCATGAAGGGATTGGTCTGCATTCTCTGCATGCAGATATCTGTCTGGCATGTCAGAGGACGCTCCTGCCAAGGCCCTCGATGCTGCAAAGGGCAGCCGAGGCGCAAACTGAGCTCCTCTTCAAATCGGCTGCCCCTTTGACTTTGCTGTGGCATCGGGCCAATGAGAAGCAGCACGAACCGGCATGAGCCAGTGCTGGGAGCTACATCCCCCTCCCCTCTTTCTTCCTCCAACTTCTTCCTCCCATATGTGCATACACAAATTAGTGTACTCATGAGGGCCTGCTGTTGTCTGTTAGTGTAAGTGTCTGATAGCTAACCCTAAACTAAACATTATTTTCTGACCTGGCTGCAGTCGTAAACGAGCGCTGGTGTTAAAGCAGACAGGTTTTTATTTCAGAGAAGTTGGTTCTGTTTTTCATGCTATTCTTGTAAAGGTGTAACATGATGTAAATGTGATCGTTTACAGTCAAAATCTAAACACCATGAGTCTATTTTTACTCCTAAAGCCATGTTTTTGGATGTATAGCAAGTGAGTACACGGTTGTATTTAGACTGCAGCAAAATCGTGTGAGAAGTGAGAGAGGTTTACCCAGAGTATCCAAGTTTACAAGGCCTTTTCCTGTTGTAAAGGGTGTTGCTGGGCCAACTTCCCATCAGTTCCCACTTATTCAAGGACACTTACAGTATTTTTCGAGCCCTTTACTTGAGTTTACAAAGGAAATTGTGACACTGTTTCCTCACATTAGACCACAAAAATGCATGAAACAGCCCCCCAGACCCTTTAAGGTCATTACAGGTAAACAAAATGGTGTGGTAAAGAAAAGCAATTTACAAGTTACACTTCTCTAATCCAGGTCTGTCACAAGATAATGTAGATAAATTATGTGTTTGGGCTTGAAACCACTAACATTTATAATAGTGACATCATGAATAAATGTGATTAATTTGGAGGAAACTGGTTAAGTTTTGTCAGTGACACAAATCACCTTATTGACTTTGAAAAAACTGAGAATAAAACAGACTAAAGTGTTGGAAGTATTTGTGTTAGCTGTGTTGCACAGCTTGTCAAGAGAAGGCTTCAAGCATAAGTAATTTCTGAGGGCTCTATCTGCTCCGACTCCACAAAGTCAATGCACAGCAGATGAATTTCACGGTTCCCACGCATTTTTGCCCGCCTTTTTTCATTGAAGGCAAAACCTTGTATTACTGTTACTCCCTCACTTCTGGCCAAACACAGGTCACCTACCACCTCTCAGCTGCATGTCATGCTCAGATGTGTGTGGAATTATTATAATTATTTCATTTAATTGTC
Organism: Brachirus orientalis; assembly: GCA_016785285.1. Lineage (NCBI taxonomy): Eukaryota > Metazoa > Chordata > Actinopteri > Pleuronectiformes > Soleidae > Brachirus > Brachirus orientalis. The sequence continues at coordinate 291,893 of JAFBJR010000235.1, read as the reverse complement.
AGCAATTTTGAATTATTCTCCATAGATTTCAATATGGTTGCAACAGACATTGATATTTTTTTACTATCATTCTGCTTCATTTGTGTTTTCAGCTGTTTTAAATAAAAAGTGTGTGTTTTGCAGGTGGTGGACTCTGATTGAGGAAAAATACATTTTGGAGCAATGAAAAGTGATTCACTTTTTGCTCCACATAGACTGCTGTTTTGCTGACTGTGGGAAGAGTTTCGTAAACGTGAATTCGGTTTTGACAAAAGAAGAAAAACTGTTTCACATACACTCATCTGACTTACAGTGAACCACCCTCTGTCTCACTGCTGTTTTTCTGTCACACACATGAAAATACATCAATGTGCACACATATAATAATAATAATAGTTGTTTGTATAACACAGCTTACGCAAAGATGACCCCACCCCACGCGTAGACACACATGCATAGTAAACAGATAGCAAATGACATGTTTTCATGTACTAGTCAAAAAACAATCTGGTCAAGTGAGTGTGTCCAGTCACACTAACCAGCTGATCAATCACATGCTCCGAACAGAGAAACACAGGAAACGCTTGTCTTCTATCACCAAGTGTGTGTGTCTGTCAGCAGCAGGAGAGCATGTGCAGCTCATTTTATATGTCCACCTGCACAATAAAACACACTAATAGAACATACATATGTTGGAGTCAGTCAACTGCAGGTCATTTTGGTGGTATGTGATATGCCACAGATATATATATATATATATATATATACTAGATTTGGGACAATAGACATTTTCTTGGCTTACACAAAGGGGCAACAGAAATTGTTTGTGTCCCTGGCACTTCCTGTTTAGTTTTTTTTTTGCTGTAAAATCAAGTCATCTCTGCCACTTTGCTGGTGGCAAATAAAAAGATAAGTGCAAATCTTACATCGATCATGTTTTCTGTTGCCTGAACAGTTTAAATCTCATAATAAGTTTGAGAGAAAAAAATTCTATTCCAACTTTGAGCACGAAAATCAACATACAGTCAACTTTATACGTAAGAGTTTGCTACACAAGCATTTCAGTTTAGTTGACTCTCAGATTCGTCTTCTTAACTTTTTCTATCCAATAATCCTTTTGGAATTTTTATTGGTCTTCTCCAGCTGTGGGCCCCAATAAACATAAATGAGTACATTTATCACCCAAGTCACACACAAATACCAAGCTCATTTGTGATTCGTATATAGACTTTTAAAATCAGCCAAATGCAGCCAGATATGCTGCAGGGCAACTATAACTGAAAACGTTTTTCAAGACTTGCACATACACACACACACACACACACACACACACACATTTCTGCAGCTATTATTCTTAGGACTTTTCCATTCATCTGGAGAGCCTAAACAAATTATTATTCCTAACCTTTTCCACAACCAGTTAGTGTCTAACCCTAAGCTTACCCTAACCACAATTCAGATCTTCACTAAACTTGTTTTGGTCTCTATGAGGACTACTGGTCCTAACAATGTCAGTGTTTGTGCCAAAAGAGGTCCTCGAAAGGTAACAAATACAAGCACGCACATACATACAGCTACTCTGAAACTCAGGTTTGTTTTTTAGGTTGCGTCTCATCAGGCCCTTTAAATTCGTTCTGTGGTCGACAGTTTAAAGGACCGTGTGATGTCACCACAAGTAAGATGTTGTGGTGTGTTGGGAAATTCTAGCTCTGTCCTGATTGGCTAAAGAGCAACTTGTTTTTCCTTTCTCTCCTTGGTAAATGTACTTGACAACAACTCAGCCAATGAGAGCAGTGGGTGGGGCCTGATGTTCCAGCTGTCTGCATCCTCTCACACACACACACACACCCACCCACACAGCTTTTAGTTCCACTTCCTCTTTGTTGTTGAGGCTGATGCTGAAAGCAAGTTTGTCCAGTACTTTGCAAAGTGTTGCAGCTCTGTTTTTAGTTTGACCACTGTCAGTAAAATACAATGTTCTTTGTTTCAAGATTCAAATTCCCTATGAAAACTTAATATATGTAATAAATTGTATTTATATTGTATGATAAATCATTTTTATTTCAAATTTGTGCTACATGTAAACAGAAACATTACAGTGCACAACAGCAATGGTATTCTATGGCAAAGGCCAACAGTCATACAGTGTACATCCTGTAAATTTTGTCAATACAATCTGTGGTCAACAGATTATTAAAAATTTGACCACTTCAGGACGCACATGTGTATGTGATATTTAAATGGCTTTCAAAAAATTCACCACAAAGAAGCATAGAGATAATATCCATATTACAGATTATGTGCTTTATTCTGCTTTATAAATTAAAGAGGTTGATTTTTTTTTATTCTGTTTGTACAAGGAACTTTGTAGTTTATTCTGCACTAGTCTTTATTATTGTGTTTCTGCCAGAGTGTGATCCCCACATGTTCACTCTGACAACATTGAACATGTCCTCAGATAAAAATCAGTGAGACTTTCCAAACACTCCAATAGCCAGGCTGAACTGGAAATACACAACAACTCAACACACAGAGAGAGAACAGTTATGCATGCACACCCTCCATATGTTATTGTACTTAAATGTCTGGAGCCTCAACACAGCTGGTGCTGCACAGAGGAAGCCTTTGTGTGTGTGTGTGTGTGTGCACGTGTGTGTCTGCGTGTGTGTGTGTTCTTGTACTTGCTGCAGAGTGAGGACCAAAAATCGTATAATCACCTACAAAGTGAGGACATTTTGACAAAATGAGTGGACATTTTGTCTGGTCCTCACTTTTTTCACCCCTTAAAAGGGCTTTTTCAGGGTTAAGACCTGGTTTTAGGGTTAGGGTTAGGCATCTAGTTGTGATGGTTAAGGTTAGGGTAAGGGGCTAAGGAATGTATTATGTCTGTGAGGGTCCTCACTCTGATAGAAGCGCAAACGTGTGTGTGTGTGTGTGTGTTTGCAGCCTGGCTTCTGAGGCGTTTGGAAAGTCGCACAGATTTTTATCACGCAGTACTTTTGTCATCCCATCTGCTGTATTTTTATTGCGTGTTCTTTGATGCATGTGTTGGTGTGATACTTGGCAACTCAGTTTGTGTCATACCTTCATGTTTGCATTAAATCTCCGACTCATCACAACATGTTTTTTTTTTTTTTTTTGTATCTGTGCATATTTGCCTGTACTATACTATTCACTGGTTTTTGTGCTTATTTCTGTTATGTGTAACTCCTTCTTTGCCTTTATTTTAGTGTTTGCAGAATCACCTTGACAAAGTGGCTTGTTACAGAGCATCGGTCTGGTAGAACCCATCTGTGTCCATGTCACCTGAAGACATATCCTGCAATGATCACCATCAGACCACTTCAAAGTGCAATGTGACACCATGGTGTGTGACTTCCTGACAACTGTGAAAATACTGACCGACTCTGCATATAGCCCAGTGTGAATTCATAGCTTTATCAACATGGTCTTGTTCATGCAGGTCAGACAACAAGGTACGTTTGTCGCCAATGGACTGAACACAGCATAGCCCTGTGGCCATTTGCGTCGATTTACAGTTATATGATTTGTTTGCTTCCCAACTTTCACAACGGGCTTTTTTGATTGACACTCCCTTATATGCATGTAACTAATACTAACCATATTTTTCATGCATTAAAATCATGACAATTCATTGAATGGTTTAGAGATTTAATGGATTTAATGGAGTTTTGAAAGTTTACAAAGAGAATCTTTCAAATTTTGAATCTTCCAGAGACTCTTTTTAGAGTTTTAGACTTTTTTTATCTAGACTTTTTACATCTATGATGTAATTTGAGAAATAATCCTGGTATTAATCATGGTATTAAAAATAATACCATGAGTCCTTCCTACAGTGACTCTGAAGGACTTAACGGTTTTATTTGCAGGATCTTCTCTCAGCTCATTCACCTGTTAAAGGTCAATGCACATACAGTGTTTTCACCTCAGGTCACAGAGTTTGTCCATTTGCCTCCACTCCTCCTTTCATCCAAGAGTCGCTCTGTCCTTTTCTGTGGTTTTGCTGTGTTCAGATCAGATAAGTCTCACAATAGGTCTTCTGTATCAGCAGCATTCATACACCTCACTGGTTAGAGGTACAGGGACTCCTTGTTGTGGGAGTCAGCCGGCACATGGCATCACACATTCAGTCTTGCTCTCCTCATGATACAGGTAAACAGACTAATAAACAAATAGCTTATAAACACTTCTATTTGCTCCCATTTCCCTCTTTTTTTCTATTTACTTTTATAAAGGATGAGTTTTGTGGTTTTACCTTACTAGTTCTGGTGCCTTCTGAGTACTGTTGTGATTTTGGTAAGTTATATTTTTTAAAGTTGTCTTATTTCGCCTCCATCTGTAAGTTTATTAGTTTCCACTGGCCTTGTCTCTGTTGTGCATGAATGCTTTCAAAGAACATTGTTCACTGAACACATTTCAGTCGGTTTACAGTGTGTGTGCGTGCGTGTGCATGTGTGTGTGTGCATGTGTGTGTGCGTGTGTGTGCGTGAATGTGCACGTGAGACAGTTTCTGACACTGTTTTATGACACACCACAGGACGTCTCCATAGACACAGCTAACAGTGCTATTCATACAGATGATTGTACAACTGCTCAGGTCAGTTTGTTTGAGCATTTGAAGAATTTTAAATTTTCAAAACTCCTTTATAAAAAAAAACAAGCGTTTTCCTCCTTTTTTCTTAATCATTCTTTCTCCTTTTTTAACTCTGATTTCCATTTCCCTTTCTTCCACTCCACTGCTTGTTCTGCTCGCTATTGCATGACCAGAGATTTCTTACGTAATCCCTCACAGTTGTTTTGCAAAGTTATAATTCTTTATGTACATTTGATGAACAAGAACATGGGCGTGCTGTGGTTAAAGTGTAATGTGGGACAAATGTCCTGCAGCCAAACTCTTTGAAGAGCCGTGTTGACTCAGCTAGGCTGACTGGGTGAATGGCTTTCAGATGAATTAAACAGAGAATCCTCTCTGTTTAATTCATCTGAAAGCCATTCACCCAGTTTAATCAGAATTTTGAGAAGAAGTGAGCATGATCATCACATGAGCACAAAAATCAATCTCAGTCTCAATAAACATTATTTGTACCACTTTCTGTGCATAATTTGTGATGCACCGCCTGTATTTATTACCACTTAGTAAGGTTACAACACAATTTTAGTCAATTTTCCCTGATATGAAGTAAAAAATGATTATCTGTTTTCATGCAGTGTGTTATATTTTCATTACTGTTTTGTTTGTTTGTTGCTGCCAATTTTGGGAAAATAAGCATATTTCTTTGGCCATAAATTATTAAATTGTTGTAATGATATAAGCTTTAAACTCTGCTAGTAGTTTTCCAAGTGTTGTGTGTTTATATGAACTAGACTGGGGATTAAATCAGCTGAGTGACATTATGGCTCTCCAGCTGCAGGAGCAGAGAGGAGCAGAGAGGAGGAGGAGGCGATGTGGTTTCCCATGGGGCTCTGGTGAATGGGTGTCAGGGGTACATCAGGGGTTCTGCCTGTTTTCCTAGTTTTGTTTCTCTAAGAATATTCCCCACTGCGTTTTTTCTGTGGAAGAAACATTGACAGACACAGAACCTTTATGACTTTTGCACCACATACTGCATTAGAGGCCTCCGTTGGAAAACAATGGTATCAGTGTGTTTGTAGTTTCTGTTTTGTTTTGTTTCGAGTTACTAGCTTTGTTATTTGTTGTGTTATTATTTCAGCATCACAACATAAAAGGTTCCCAAACTTTATAAAATGTAGAAAAGTGACAGTTTGTCATTTAAAGAGGTTGAAACAAAAAAGAGAGAGAAGACAGAGGAGGCACTAATAATTCACAAGGATGGTTCCTACAATAAAAGTGTAATTTTCATGCATAAGCAAATACTGTTTAAAAAAGTTTACATTTAATAACATGTCTATAAATAACATGAATCACAACTTATGCTATGGGAAAAAGTTCTTTCAATGAAATATGATTGGGGAGAGTGTTCCTATGAAAGTAGACAAGTACATTTTTAAATCCTGAGATAAAAAAACGGAGTTTAGTCACAGGTTAATGCAACAGGGAAGCTGGCCTCCAACATCATTTTACCATCAATCCATTCATGAAAACTCTTTTCAGTTGCAACTGGCAAGTGTTTACTGTAGTTCAAACATTAAGTCCATTAATTAATTTGCTCCTTATAAAAAAAATTACACTAAACCTGCCAATAAAAACAAAGAAAATAATCCATGGTGATGTTTATCTATGTTTATCTATCTTTTACTTAAATTCATCTCTTTTATTATTTACGTAATTTGTCAAGTCAAGGCAAACATCTCAAACATTTCTTTGTTTCAGCTGCCCCAATGTAGAGTTGGAGTGATTTGTTTTTGTTATTTTTCATTGTTTGGAGTAGACTGTTGATAAAATTATCTATGGATTCCTGAAAATGATACTATCATAAACAAAATGATGTTATTTTCAGCGTTTATAGAATCAGAGGTGTCGTTGTATGTTGTATGATATATGTATGTTTTTTTTAAGAGGGCTAAGTAGGGCAAATATTGAGGACATTTGTTTTCTTTGTTACGTGACAAGTGTGGAAAAACAAAATGCTGCTTTGACACAAGGTTTAAAGTTGGAAAAGAACAATATGTTTTGAGAGCCTATGCAGTCTGTCCAACCAGTTTGACGGAGACATCAAATCCACCCATTTTCACCTCCCTCTCCTCCACTCCTCCCCGTGACCTCACGATCCACCTCATGTTTTTCTGAAATATGACTCTCTGTTCGGCAACACCTGGGCTTTAAAAGCAGGCACTTGGCCAAGAGAAAGAGAAAAACAAACCAGACAGGTTTCAGCTTTACCTTTCAATGAAAAACAAACAGGGAGGGAGTTGAGAAGGAGCAAACGGAGAGACAGAGGCAGAGAGAGACAGAGAGAGAGGTGAGGATGACGGGACTGAGCCTGTTTTGTTGCCCTTCGACATGGGACCAGTAGGACTTCCTCTGAAGTAGCAGTTTGCTGCGAGCCTGTGGGTGGGTTGGGGGAGAAGGCAGCGGTGGAGGGAGGGTGTCCTCTGTTTAACCCTGTCTGTTGGTAACAAACAGGCCACAATTCCACAAAGTCACATCCCCTTGCCAAAACACTGGGAATATGTTTTTTTTCTAGGAATCAGCACCTCTGCACGTGCCAGGAAAAAGAAAAACAAACACTGGAAGCAACAATGAATAATGACCCTGTAAACCAAGAAAATTAAATAAATACAATATTCTGGTATCTTCAGCTGGTACTTTTATTTTCAGCAAAACATTAGACATTTAAAGCAGTTATTTTTTATTTATTTTCATTTTTTTGGTAAATGAAAACATACATTCTGTGCTTCAGTCTGATGGTGTTTTATTGGCTCTGCAAAAACAACCCTGCTCACAAGAACTATCCTCTGACACTGTTTCCTCTCCAGGGGATGAGCTGAACAAAAACACCTCACTCCTCTAATCCTGACATCACAGCCTGTTGTTACCTCTCAACACTGAGGCTCCATGTGAATAAAGGCCTATAAGATAGACACAGTGCAACAGTGGAATTAGGTGAGGTCATATTCTAAACAAGGTGGCATAATCACATGGTATAATTGATATATGCACTTATAATATTCATCGTTCTGGTCATGCGTTACAGCATGTTATCATGGCAATATTTTCAGCACTGAGAGCACAGTCATTTGAAGGTTATTAATTATGAGTCAGTTTGAAGCACTGCTTTAGGTTGACTGAGTTAGGTTTATGGTTTATGCTACACAAATTCTGCACTGGATTTATCTCAAAATACAGAATATATATATCAGACAAAAACGCATCCTCAAAGCTTCAAATTTTTGTCTCTGGAGATTTGAAATTAGAAAATACCTATTTTTCAAATGATCCATGGCCACTTGTAATGTCTCTCTCTCTGAACACTGAACACAAACTAAGGAGAAAGTGCTGCAGTGAACATATTGTATATACCAAAAGCTTTCTCCAGTTGGGTTTAGACTGACACCAGTAAACCCGGCTTAAACAATAACAAGTCCCATCTCACGTACAAGATGGTGACATCTAAACATGTCCTGTCAGGCAAAACAGAAGCCAAATCTGAGAGGTTTTTATTGGGATTCAGAGACAATTTATGAGAAGTCAACTATGCAAAGTCTGTTTGTGATGTCAACATTTTCTGTTAGTCTTTGCTCGATATTTACACAAATGTGATCATCTCAAAAGAACTGACTGATCTCAAATTTGTCTTTGTGTAAATACTTTTACTTTCAGTCTTCATTTTTAAAAGCAGCAGTGACAAAATGAGTCAGAATAAACAAGCCGTAAAAGAAATCAGGCTTCACAGAGGCTGACATGACATGATGCTTTTTATAGGCATCACAAAAGCTTTATGCATTTATTATGCACTGAAGATTTAAGAATTTTATATTCCATTTAAATGAAAAAAAAATGCAGCCAAACACTTTCAAACCTCTCATGTTGTGCTGTTGTTTTTCTTGTAAATCAAGCATAATCCCAGCATTATGGCTGACTCTTATTCTCCCGCCCAAAAAACCATTGTATGTAAACAGGCATGACATATGCTATTACATACGTTCCACGCTGAAGATGGTTCAGCTTTGCAAATCACCTGGGTTTCCATTTTGAGCTTGTGTTTTCCATGGGAAATACCCAGTAAATCTTAAGAGTTGGTACAAAGAGCATGCCAGATGAGTCAGCGGCCTCCTGCTTGAGTGTTTGCTTGAATGTTTGAGCAGAGCCTCACGCTGGGTTTTGCATTTCACCTGAGGTGTCGTTAACTTGGGCCTCACGGTTGTGGTTAGTGGTTTGCACTCTTGCCTTTGCAGCACGAGGTCCCGGGTTCGCGACCCGGTCGGAACAAGGGCCCTTCTGCTTGGAGTTTGCATGTTCTCCTTGTGTGTGCGTCGGTTTTCACCGGGTTCTCCGGCTTCCTCCCATGGTCCAAAAACATGCAGATTTGGGAACTAGGCTAATTGGACACTCTAAATTGCCCGTAGACGTGAATGTGAAGGTGAATGGTTGTCTGTGTCTATGTGGCCCTGTGATGGACTGGTGACCTGTCCAGGGTGTACCCTGCCTCTCGCCCTATGTCAACTGGTGTTAGGCACCAGCACTCCCCGTGACTCTCAGTGGAGGATAAAGTGGTAGAAAATGAGTGAGTGTTGTTAACTTCAGGGAAACATACAAACATTTGAACTGAAACATTTGAATTTGAATAACTGTGTCATTAAAAGCTGAACACCAATGTTGTCTAGGTTCAAAATTAGGGGATACCTAACTAAAAATGACACCTAGGTCTTCACAAAGGTGTTGACACTGCAGGTGTTGTTACAAATATGCTCAACAATTATGGGATTGGTGGGACATGAAAATCAAAAACTGTACTTCTACAAATTGTATAATTCTTTGACAACAAAATAATGTAACATCCACCAACTAAACCAAAATCGCCATCCCAATGAGCATTCAAAAATCCAACAGAATAACAAACCCTTACCTACTTTACGTGTCCAGCAGGCAGAGAGCAAAATTAGCAATTGGAATCAAGTCTGAGTCCTTTATTCTCTTTTGCCTCTGTTTTTGCTCTCCATCACATTCTGCAGGAAATATCTGACTTTTTAACTGTTTAATGGTCCACTTTGGTCACTGGTTGTACTTCTGCCATTTAATGTGAGGAACAGTTGGCTTGTCAGAGCAGGATTACTATTGCAACAACACATCATCAGTAGGGTAAAACTAACCTGTCTCACGACAGTCTAAACCCAGCTCACGTTCCCTATTAGTGGGTGAACAATCCAACGCTTGGTGAATTCTGCTTCACAATGATAGAAAGAGCCGACACCAGCAGGGAATGAGGCTGATAAGAGAAGTGAGACTAAACCAAAAGCCAAACCATGGGGGGGATATTAATAAAAATCACAAGATGACAGAGACATATTGTGCTTGGTTTGTTTAATACGGAGGGAATATTATAGAAAAACCATCTTAGTTCTACTGTGATTCTTGGCAATAATAATTTTATATTATGGAAAAAGGAGAAAATAGTTATTATCAAACTATGTCATGATATTAATTTCCTGTTACAAAAATAATCACCACCCTGTTTCATATTGTTATTGTTGGGATGCACATTGAAAGTGTAACTGTCATCACATCACCTCCTAACACCTACATTTCAGCTGACTGAAGTCTGCACAGTGTGTGACTTCCTCTGGCTGAGAGAACCTGTGGTTAGAGCAGAGGACTAAATGTACAGTGAGCACAACATTCATCCTCCTCAACTCACACGTAGAAGCTTCAGAGTTAGGTCACGACACACACATGTTCTCTGTTCACCCAAAATAGTGTGTCACTTAAAAAAATAAAAAATAATAATATATGATATGTTTTCATTATCTCCCTCAGTAGATTGTTTAAATTTCACACACGAGTCAACTTTACTGCCCCCAAAGCCAAGTTTATAACCTGAAAGCCTCTCAGAGGCACATTAACACTAAAATCGGGGATAGTGGGTTATTGGCAATACAGTTTGGAGGAGGAAACACCTGCATTTGCCAATTTATATGGATTTCTATTGGAGAAAGTGGAGTTATTGTAGAACTATTGCTCATGTCTTGCTTGTATATAGATATCTATATATCTATTTATATATTGTATATAGATATTTGTAAATAGGCTCTTTTGAGTATTTTTGTTAATTTTGTGCATTCTTTTCACCTGTAAATAATTTTCCACTGAGCTCACCTTGGGAAGTTGCACATTAAAAGGGGCCTTAACTCAAGTCTGTCGACTGCACCGTCATTTTTCCCTTGTCTAGCGTAGTTATTAGAAGAACCCCGTGAGCAGCTGCCAAGAGCCGTTGCTACAGCAGCGAGTGTGGAGAGAAAGAGGAGTCGTTCATTTAGTGTTCAGACTTTTTAAAGACAGCTGATCATTGTTTGACACATGCAGTAAAAAAAGTTGGAATACAAAGCGACTTTGGTTAAAAAAGAAAGAAAAAGGACAAAAAGACCAAGAGGAGCTGCTCCCTGACATAATCAAACTAAGTCTTTTGTCATTGTTTTAACTGTGGGTGAGACAAACCTGTAGCTGCAGAAGTTGCACACTCTGCATGGCCTTTTTTCCTTTTCCTGCCATGTTTCAATCTGTTTCCACTCATATCACTGATGACCCATCACATTTACATGAGGCATGCACACAATAATGATAATTCATTATGATTATTTGTGCCCTTGTAAACATAGCCAGTGTGCTGGCAGAGTGGTTAGTCATTTATTGGGTCTGAGTAATCCAATCAGCTGTTCATCAGCTGGTCTTATCTGTCCCAATGGTGTCCAAAAAACACGTATAATCCATCCAATTCTTCATTTTTTTATCAGACTCATCAGGTCACCAAACACCACCATAACCAGTATCTGGACTTAAGCGGATTTTCCTAGTTACTGCTGAGAAGCAGATGGCGAGCTTTTATATGCCTGATTTTATGTCCAAGCACCAAAGTCTGTCACCAAATGATTCTGTTTAATGTGGAACACATTCATTTTTAGTCTACTATTCTCTTAAACTGAGTGTAACATCTTGATGGTCATGTCTCCACTTGGTTAATTATTGAACACTCCCAGGAGAGGCAATAGTAAATTGAATAGATTCTTTTTCTGCAGCTCCCTGAAATGTTTATACTCTGTTTGAACACACTGTTGTTCACTTTGAGTGCACTGTATTCAGTGAGTGGAAGAGTTGTTTCCAGTGTAGGAAGCAGACGAGATGACTTGCAGAGAGTTGTTTGTGATTACATTTTGCCAAAATAAGCAGTTTGGTCGAGGATGAGGAGAGATCTTAGTTTTAGTTAAAGTTGGTAGTTATTCTATTTCTTTTTGACTTTATTTTTTTTAATGCTGAAGATGCCGATCAACAAGTCCAAACAGACATTTAAATATGCAGCAGTAGGTGTTCAGGAAATTCTTTTGGACTCTGAAATCAAAGATTAAGTGTGAAAAATTCAGTCGCCTTCTGCAATTTGCCGGAAAACAGAGGCTGGATTCATACGTAAATTATCCACTAATCCAAAAAGGAAATTTAACAAAGTGTCTCTGTGCAGACTTTTGCTTACAGACCTGAGTCACAGGACAGGAGGACCGGGAAACGTTTAGCTACGGTGTGAATAAAACTGTTTTATCAACACTGTGTCACGTCTGCTCTCTGAACCTCCCACACTTTCTTCAGAGAACCTTACAGTGACACAGGAATCTGACATTTGCAGTGGAGCTCACGCATGCCTAACCCTAACCCATGTAAACACGGACTCAGGGATGCAACCACCAGCCCTTGTGCTTCCCCTCCTTCCGTATACCACCTCATTCCATATGAGAGAAGCACAGGCTCTTCTGGAGGTTCACATACCAGGACTGCTTGTGGTTAAATATCAAACACACATTCCATATACTGTATACACTCTGTGTGTGTGTGTGTGTGTGTGCGTGTGTGTGTGTGTGTGAGATATTCTGATATAGACACTGACCTTGTCAGGACCAGGAGAACCAAAGCTTGGTTCTACTGAGGCAGAACCTAATTTCTGAGCCTGTGGAAATTAAGGTGTGAAGAAACTGGTTATAGTCAAAAGTATAGTGTGAAACTTTTAAATATTAAACAAATGTAGACAAGAGGTTTCTTGTAAAAATGTGTCTTGCACAAACCCACCCCTGTGTTGCTACTGTATAGAGACAAACATAATAATAATAATAATAATAATAATAATAATAATAATAACAACAATAATGATAATAGTAAACTATAACATATATAACATATTTCTCAAATCATTGTCCATTGCTGCCTTAATCCTTGTACAGAGAGTTTTGTTGGTAAAAAAAAAAAAAAGTAAATTCTGCAATTTAGCTTTGGAGAGAAGTGAAAGTGAAACTTGAGGTGATTTGAGATGACTGTGTTCATGACCAGAACATCTCAAAGCTCTCAAAACATTCTAAAATTAGTACAGTGTATAAAAAAAACTGTCAAACGATCAGAGTTTAATCTAATATGACGCACAAAATTTAAATGATATTGTGAACAAATGTTTTAGTTTAAATGAGTGTCAATGAATGAATGAAGTTGATGAGAGTTTTAAAATATTTAATCATGTCTAAATAGATTTATTTGAAATAATTGGAAGTTGATTCTTTATTCTTCAGACTACAATCTCATCCGTTCACTCCCCTTCTTCTTTCCTTAAATCCTCACAACTTGGCCTTAGACAATGTTTATTTCCTCATCTACATCTTATTGACAGTGACAACAGCTCTGTTTACATGGGACTTCTCCCCTCAGTTATTCTTTGTTTACTTACTCATAAAGTCTGACGTCAGAACCCGATAGCCCTTTCTCCTGAGGGACGACCAGAAGAGGATGAACTGTGAGAAATGAACATGAGGAAAAAACCCACAGACAGAAAGTTTATTATATAGAAAGTTTGTTGTATAATCCGTGCAACTGGTGTAATGACAAGGAAAAAAAAAATGGGATACAGAAGTGAACGGGGTGAACTGGGCAACCGAGGAGGATGTTATGTACGTGATGTAAGAAAAAAGATTTATATGTCACCAATGCAAGTATGAAACTGTTAAATACACACTATAATGTAATTATATGTAGCTGGTAGCCGTAGCTTCTTTAATGTAGATTAATCTGCATACTAAATTTGTCAAATGTTTATACTCTGGCAGTTGGCTGATAAATTAATACACTGTTACAATCTGTTATAAACATCATTACATTATATCTATTGCTTTTTAAAGTTTGATAATTTCATTATTTTTAATCATTTCCAACTTTCACTGCTTAAATATTGACTTGAACATAACAATGGGACACATGGCGGAACAGTGGATGACATTGTTGCCGTACAGCAAAAAGATTGTCTGTATGGAGTTTGCATGTTCTCCTCATGTGTGTATGGGTTTTATTCTGAGTCCTCAGGTTTCCTCCTACAGTCCAAAACCATGCAGAGGTTAACTGGACACTAAACTGCCTGTAGCTTTGAATGTGAGAGAGAGAATGGCTGTTCATCTAGTATCCATAGTATCTTAATAGTATCTTAAATCAGCCTAATTCTTGAAGCAAATTCGGCTGCAGCTACAGAAATATTATTATTTATATATGAATCCATTTTTTATGTAAAAAAGTTTCATTGCCAAACTGTTGCCAAACTAAGCTGGATGACACTCTTCATCAGGATAGCCATACACTTTGCATGATGCCGTGTCAGGAGGCAAATTTGAATTTTAAGGTTCTTTTTTTGTGAACGGTGCTGCAGAGTTGTAAATATACCACACACATGTTTAGTAATTAAAGAGCAATTAAAGTGAATTCCACCCCATGTGTCCTTAATACAAATGTTACTTCATGCAACTAAATTAAAATTCAGTTTATTTATACTTATGCAACATAAAGTGATTTTTTTTCTGTTTAAGTTTACTCTGTTTTCCATCAGCTTTTGCTACTGCAGGCAGAGCAGCCAAACATCCATCCCTTATGTTTCAGCCACAGCCCATTGTCTTACCCTGCAGGGCGCTGCAGATCATATCACTCCAAACAAGGAGCCTCCAGGACGTGGCAACAAGTCCTAGACAGGCTGAATCAAATACTTCCATACTCGCAATAACATTTACATTTCAAGCATTTGGAGCCCATCTTATCCTGAGCCACTGGCAGCACACATGAGCACAATAAGCTTTGTCAGTTAAACAGCACTACAATAAAAAAAAACAAGGTACAGAGGTCTAAGGTCACAGGTTGGTCGGACTGATGAGGAAAAAAGTTCGTGACGTCATGAGCAAATGAAACTATGGATTTTATTGGTAAAGTAAAATGTTTTGTTCACAAAGTAAATGATAGTAACTCTTAAGGATGGAAACTTATTCCGCTAAAATTTAATTTACAGCCTGCAAATTACATGTTTATGCCTTTATGCCGTGGATTCACATTCAATGGGTCAGCTTTAAAGTGTCAATTTTAAAGTGCAGACTTGAAAATAACAAATAAAGTGTGGCTTTTAGCATTTGATGGACTGAAACAGGAATCAACAAAGTCACTGCAGCTTCTACCAGTATGAGACCAATGTCACCACATATTTTTTTAACTACAAAGGTGCTTCACAAAGTTAAAGTCTTTTTACCTCCACTTTGAGTAAAGAATAGTTTCACTTTGCTTCTATGCTATAATTTGTGCATTGTTTATTACTTTATTTTCAGTTATTTAAATTTGAGTTACATTCGTCCAGGTATTCCAGTTTTCATCACTACATGACATCACCTCAGTCAGTACACAAACCTTGCACACTGACATACATTTGTCATCTTTTTCTTTGTGAATACTGAAAAAAAAGTTTTTTGGCTCATATATTTTCTTTTTTGAAAAACAATGAGTCACAGGATGAAAAAATAAAGTTTTAGTGACTTTAGCAACTAAAGTGATTAAGTGAGAGCAAAATGCATAATTAATTAATTTATTTAAATTAAGTTAATGAATAATAATCAAAAACTGCCATATGGCAAACATCGGACTGATGTGGAGCACTGATAATTAATTTTTGTCTGCTAGATTAATGATGGGAGAGCTTTGATTTAGTCTTTACAGATGTGCAGTTGAGCCAAGATGTGATGTTAAAATGAAGAACAGATGTAATGAGTGATTTGTGGACAGCTGTTAAAAAACAAAAACCATACCTTCCCAGAGGACGATACAACATTGTAAACAGTATGTTGACAGAAAGATCCTCACCGGATCAGTTATCAGACGACTAAAGAAACTTGTGAAACTACTTTGGCTGGAGAAAAAACTGCAGAGGAGTTACTTCTGTTGGATATTTGAGTCTGACACCATCCTACCAAATTACTTATGAATAATTAAATCTGATTTGTTTTGGATTGTTGCGACATATCGTTCTTTTTTTTTCTTTTCTTTTTTTTTGTCTGGTTGGGCAATACATTGAAGCTGTGACTCCCTCCTCTCTTCAGCTCACTGCTGCTGCTGTTGTTTTCCTCCTCTGTAGTCACAGTATGTGCTAATCTTGTACTCATTCCAAGAAAAATACATTCCTGAGTGCTGCTTTCATTTTTGTCACATTATGAAGGAGAAAGTTTCTCTTTGCTGGCACGCAGCCAGCTCTTTCAACCAAACAGCCTGGCCACGTGCACCATCACATGTGAGGGGAAACAGCTTGTATATACCTACATAAAGTACATTATAGAATGATGTACTATATGACCAGTTCAATGCGCTTTTGAACAAATAACAAGTGTTTCACTTGGACGAAAAACTACGCATGGTTCGTTGCTGTCAATCAGAAGCATCAGACAATAAACAAGCAACTCAAATTTTGATTTTGACTTAGCACTTTCGATTCAGATCAACAACCGTAGATCTAGACGAATTAGTTTTATAAGTGGATAAAGACATTGTCCTACTTCTTTCATGCAAATAATATGTAAAGCCAAAACCCAAACACAACATTTTTTTCTCAAAGACAATGACATAACTAAATAAATATGTGGTAACAGCTCCAAGTGTCACTGTTAAGTACAGTATGTAGCAGGTATTCACTTTAGAGTCGTTTTATATCTGATAAGGTATCTGATGATACTTGATTGATAATGTGTTGATGGTGCCACAAGATATTGAAGGGTGATTTCTATTTGTCAAGATTCATCACGTCATGTATTTTTATCTCTTTGTGGAGCCTCCATTGTACTGAGGACGACTGACAAACAAAGAGCGTCGCTCAGCCCAGAAAACAAAGAGAGACAGATGATAAGCTTCACACAGCAACAAATGGATTTTGTGGAAGAGGAGGAGGAGCAGATATAAACAAACCTGGTCTTTTTTGCATGTTGTGGGGGGATGATATAAGTTTTAAGTCACTGTTTTTCAGAATATACTGTACCTGGGGGTTGCTTTTTCATGCAGTGCTCAGCTGTGAGCCCTATCAAGTTACACTGTTTTCTCTGAAGACTTGGAGAGGGAGGGGACCTGCAAGAAGATCCCCACCCTAAAAACCCAAGCAAGCAGCTACAGTACAAATCCATAATAAAGCTCATATGCCAACATTATCAACATGACCCAAACAACATGTACTGTATGTTGTTTTTGTCTGTGGCTGTGAGATAAAACGGTGTGTCTTGAAAAAGTTCCCTTGTGTCTCACTTTTTATGTTGCCTATTATAGGTCCCCTCCTGGAAGGGGAGGGGAGATGAGGGAACATCAGAAGGTTGCTAACTGCAAAGTCACCCGTTGGATGTACATTTTTTGGAAGGAACATTTTTTGCCCTTGAAGACAAAACACTGTTGGCCATGAACAAATCTTCACACTTGACATTAAGGGAGTTCACCGCCTTTCCCTCAAATACGTCGAAGAATAAAGTGTTAGTATATGGCCTCTTGTTTAAATGCCCCAACACTGGAGGAAAATAAACTTTGTTTTGGTTCTGTCTGTTTTCTCTGATCTGGTGATCTGCATTAGGCCCAATAGTGATTAAAGAAAACATTTTCTGAGTGTTACTGTAAATGAGGTTAAATGATGACAAAGGTAGGATTTCTTTCAGTTCCTCCTTCATCATAACAGGACATGTCAGTCGCTTTGCTTTCTTCAGCTTCTCATTTGTATTTGTCACTATAATCATAGTCTAATTAATGTTACTCTGATTTCCACTGCATATGCAGCAATTATATTAATTTATATTTAAATCAAGGACGTATGCTGAGGTCATTTCCTCATTGACTTCAAATTCACTTACAATAATTTAGTCTTATCCTGTGAAATCTGCTCATGTACTTTTGGTTCAGTTCAATTCCATTTTATTTGTATAGCGCCAAATCACAACATACATTAACTCAAGGCACTGTACATAGTAAGGCCAAAACCTTTACAGTATTAGAGAGAGAAGAGAAACAGTGAGCAATCAATGGAGACAAAAAACTCCCTTTTAACGGGAAGACGTCTCTGACAGAACCAGACTCAAAGATGTGCGCTCATCTGCTTTGACCCGTTGGATTTTGTCAACATCAACACTATACATCCTGTTAAATCCTTATTTACTTACTTTTACTGTTGTGAAATTAATAAGCATAAGGACGGTTTCACAGTCTGACTGAGTCATGACTGATCTCATCCAATCACTGCAGATGGAAAAACATTTGACCTAAAAAAAGAGACAGGCAATGTTCACGAGAAAAGGACACGTCAGAAAAACCCCATGTCTAAATCCACAAGAATAATGACTGTAGATAACGACAGCTGACACAAAAAACTGGAGAAACCAGTACACTGTTTGTGGTTTTTTTTTCAGTGTATACATAATCCCTTTTGAAAATTTGATCCCTTACAAACAGGAACATAGTTTGACACCTTCGACGTTGACCACACATGATGTATTATACAGAAACGTGCTTTGTTTATGTGAGAAAACCACATCATCTGCGTGTGTGTGTCTCCATGCAGCCATATTGTGCCATGTCAGCTAATATTCATCCTTATGTTGAAAAACTGTGTTGTTGTTGTTGTTAGTCTTATATTACACGACTCACGGTGTCTGACACTCAATATGTTATTAAGTCTTAAACTCTTAAACCGTCGGCTTCAACGGCTCTGTACTGGAAGTGAGACAAGTGAATTATATGCAAATGGACTGGTTTGCTATGCTGATGATACCGTCACTGGTGCAATGGGATTTGCCACTTCTTGTTTGGGGCAGAGTCAGAAGTGGTAATCTCTGGCTCTTCCTGTACGTGTCTGGTGGCGTCATCAGCCAAAGAGTTCGGCAGCCTGTCAACAATGTCTGAGATATTATTGTTGCTTGTATGCAAGGTAGGATTCCTGCAACTGGGTTCCTTCAAAACTGCAGCATCCCCTTAAACTACTGTTGTACTTAACTTTCAAATACATATACTATCATTTACAATACAATAGTTTTGCATTACTAAGTTTACCCTGTCATGTCAAAAGATAAAAGAGTTTGGTGTGGCAGGATTAGACTGACCTGGTTTAAAAAACATCCAGCACCTTTGGGATTTTGAGATGAACTGGAACAGGGACTATAAGCCCTGATGTTATTTTAAAACATGAGTACCTGACCTCATGGTAGCATAAATGATTATTCATTCAATTGGCCACATAGTGTGTTTAAATAACAGGAGAAATGTAATTAAAGTTTTGGGTTCCAGAACTACTGCACCAGACTGGTTAAAACTTGTATGAAACGCTATGAGAAGGGACAATTGTCTTTGTTTGAGTCATGTGATTATAATTCTGTGTAACCTTTGTCTTGCACACATCACTTCATGGTAGTGTTTAATGTCTAGATATGACTAAGGGGCAGAGGCGTCGCCAGACAGATTTCACTGGGGCACGTGCCCCAGTATTGGTCTGTAGTGCCCCAGTATAAATTTCACCAGTAAAAAAAAAACTTTAGAGTTTTAAGTCTACATGGCATAATCTACAGAATGCACACATAGCTACTTAATATGGCAACTCATTGCTTCTTTATTCACCCCATACACAATGCGCACATGGCTACTTAATATGGTAATTTATTCACGTGACTTCGGCTGTGATTGGGGTCCCGCGCTCACTTCAGAAACAACTTCGGGACATAAAGTTTAACAACGGTGTCTGAGCGCTATTTCTTTCCACCTGTCTTACAGGTTAGTACCGGGTTAACTGCCCGTCATTGTTGTTTGTTTTCATCTCTGTGTGTCGCCATTTCCATGTGGATTTAAATGTTACAACTTTACTTTTTACGTTTAATGTATGAGGCAGCTAGCTGAGGTAAACTTTCAGCTGCCATCTTGCGAGCTAGCTCTGGCTGTAAATGGAAGTAGCCTACTGCAGATGTTAGCTATTGTCTTTTAGCTAACTGGCTCATAGGCATATCATTGTTGATTCGTGTAGCGGTTAGCCTAGCACTGTTCAGCTCCCACACTCGATTTCTGGAGATTGCTATCTTACATCTACGATGTTTGATTAGCATATTTAAGGTAAAAACACGGGCTTTGTACAAACGTATAATCGGGCTCATTTAGTGTTCTGGTTACGAGACACTGGGGATAACAAATGAGAGTATAAAAGTTTTGATGAAGGTTTAACGATACGGTACACGAGTGATTTCACAGTTTTAAATAAACAGATACACTGATTGAAACATATAAGATTCAGTTTAATGATTGCAGTTATTGATACCTTGATGAAATTGTTTATTTGAATTACACAATGAATGTTCAGCCTATAATGAATACTGCAATGAAAATGAAATGTGATTGGAAAGTGAGCCAGTTGCCTGTGGTCTAGCTTTGCACACTGAGTGCTTATGGTATGGATAATCTAGTGTTGTGGTCTGCCAGGCAGCTAAACATGCAGTTTATATTGAGAGTAATGAAAGAGTTTGCTTCTCAGAAAATGATTCTCTGATTAATGATTAATGTACTACTATATGGCTTTATTGTTTTGTCTATATCTTTATAGTTTTGTGTATGTGAAATAGGATGGGCCACTTTGCCAAAATGTAAATCATTTAAAACCCAAAGATGTAGGAGTGCTTTATTTTTTGTTTTGCTGTTGCAATTTTTCAATTTGAATATGGTTGCTGAAATAAATATTTCATGAAGATTCAAGGCGCTTCCTTTTTTTTCAAGTAGGCCAAATGCATCAGTTCAGTTCAGCTGGTTATTCAAAGATCCAGACAACAACATAAGCTGATATGATTGTATAGTTTGAAGCACTAGTTATATTTTTTTATGATAAATAAGTGCTAAAAAAAATTTGCTTGTGCGCTTCGCAAGCTCGCGTTAATTGTCTGTGCCCCAGTACGGTAATAGGTCTAGTGACGCCCCTGCTTAGGGGCCTGTAACATTCACCCAAAAAAACACAAACAACAGACTGGCAGTTTTAAGAAAAGTAAGGTTGTACACATGTCACATTCAGATCAATGAGATGAGTAACTTAGTTGACTCCTTTTTCTGGCATTAAGCACAAAGTGTGTTCATGGCTTTTTCTGTCTCCTGTTGTCCATTGTTGCCTGCACAGAAAAAATAGAGTTACCATTCTACATTTAAGTTCAAGGTGAAATACTTTTTTATGGTTTTTCCCTTACAGGTCAGGTCTCACTCAGTCGAGTCAGTCAAGAAAACAGGTTTACAAAAAGATCTGTTGTGCATGTCCATCTTCAATCTGGGGCAAAGTCAGCCTGAGGCAAGACTGCAGGTATGTAGGTTATCAGTCTGTGAAACTGTGCTTCCAAAAGAGGACATTATAGTTTGATCGATATACAAAATGTTAAATGTTTTAAAGTCACTGAGAGATGTTATGCTAAATTAAAATTAATCGCAGCTGCATAGAGATGTACAGGCAAGGCAAGGCAGATGTATTACCATATGTCTTTTAATGCCCATCACAGAAATAAAAGAAGCAGAAAGACACAGACAGTAAAAGTGAAAGAAAAAAAAGATAAAATATTCAAAGAATAAAAACAAAAGAATAAAATAGTGTCAAATATTTTAAAGTTAAAACATTATAAAAGTTAAAGTTATTTTAAAGTTATAAAAAACACACTAAATTCTGTTTGAAAGACCTGTTTACATGCATTCTGTAAAATGATTTCAGATTGATTTAACTATGATAAACTATGTATGAAGATCAAGAGACCTAAAGAAGAAATCTAAAATGCTAATATTAATATACATTATTATATACTGAGTGGTACTATTCTGAGCTTTACTGCTCAGAACAGTTAGTTGTTAAAAAGTTGGGGGGAAAAAAGTAACTGAATTGAGCCAGGTAATTTAAATAAATATATACAGTATATGCAAACTGAGTATTTAAGCTATGATTTCACACAATAATACTAGACAAGCAGGTTTGACAACAGCCATTTGAAAGGTTGAAAGGTTGGATGACAGAGAACTCATCAACATCTTGCTCACCTCTTTCATCATGTGTGCTCATTAAAAAAAACAATGAAACAAATTAATCTAACAATATTTTAGTGAGCATTATATTCACTGATTGTCTGCGGTGCTGGATCCCATTTATGATCTCATAAATAATACATCAAAAATATATGTCTGATTTTCTCCACAGTCTGATGGACTTTCTAGTTGGTGGAAGTGATTGTGAGATTTTTTTTTTTTTTTAGGATGACGAGAACTCAACCCTTAATTTAATTTAGGCTTTGTTTGCTCTTTCCATGGTGACCTTGACACACAATTCTGTATTATTTGCAGTGAGTTCATATAATGACAATATAATGACAACTTTTTATGCTGAATATTGTATAATGTCATTACTACATTCATTTAATTTTCTTTATATTTGGCCCACAATTTATTGCTGTTCTTATTTCTTTTCTTATGTATCTCACATTACTTTTTGTTGTTACCTTTTTTGTTGCAATGTCAATTTGAATTTCCTCTGTGGGGAATTAAAAACTAAACAACTTATTTAGAAGTAATTGAATTGACTATATATTACTAATATTACTCTCTTAATGTGTGAAACTTCTTACTGAAACACTTTTCACAGCACTGCATTGAACATATTTATTCTTCTACTTGTGGGAATGTTGTGGAATGAAACCCAAGAATATCTTCAGATGGCCTTCATGTATGTTTACAGATATGTGCGATGTGTGCATTTTGTTGGATTTTAAAATAGCCGAGATACATTTGGTTTAAAAATTCATGCAAACAAGCTACACTCTACAAGTGAACACCAGATGAGATCCAGGTATTTAGCGACAGCTTGTGATAGATAATTCAGTGTTGATTTGAACGAAGCATATTTTGTTTAGTGGAGCAACAGAGGCACACAGAAAAAACAGAATTGCACAAGTCAACAATATTTGAGCTGTCAAGAGACTAGACTTGTTTCTGTAATTACTGTTTGATTAGTGGAGCCCCCCCCCATCAGCAAAGCCTGCCCTTGGCATCATTATAGTTTTGACTTAAACTGTTGAACATGATGTACTAATCCACTGGCACGTAACATGCAAGACTTCTGGCCCTCTTTGTTTACAGCTAACATACCAGTCAAGGAAAACAATGTAGACAAATATTCATTTAAAGATTTTATTAGAAAAAACAATAACAAATCTTTGGCAAGATTATGAATCAACAACTCATTTGTATAAAAAAAATTAAAAATAAAACATTCGGTTTTTCAGTGCATGCCAGGGAAGTGGCACACTTACCCTTACCCTGAAGACCAGTTTTTTGGAAGTTAAGGTGAAAAAAAGTCCTTGTGAGTTTTTGGAATGTTCTTTGTCCATACATTTCAGTGGCATCTCTAGCTTAAGGCTTCACTTAACGCTGAGCTTTTTTTTCCTCGAGCTAAGTGTCACAAAGCACCACAGCACCGAGCCATCTGGCTCCCATCAGATGCTTCAGACTGCATGGCTCAAATCTCCATCTCCTTTCATTTAGCAGCTAAGAGAGCTCATCTGAGCCCCAAGCAGCTTTATACACAAACTGCTTATCCTATTTTTGCTTAGTTGTGCTGAAATCAACAACAGCTATCTGACACTTAAGTGCTTCTCAACAACTGGAATTTCTCCACATATGGTCAAACCGTTTTTGTTCTTCGAAGTTCTTTCAGGATAACATTAATCTCAAGAGAAAACAACTCCCTGAAACTCATGCAATCTTCTACTGCAGATATTTAAGGCATAAATATTTTCCCTTTTACATATTGTTACCTGCATGCATTAAATACATTTGCTTATTTGACTCGTCTGCTCCACTGTCAACACTTTGAGATACACTATGTAGCTTAAGTAACAGTAGAAATCATAAAAGGCACATTGCTAATAAGCTAATGAGTCAAACAATGCATAGCAATGTAAGGTGTTCAAATAGGAGTGGAAACATAAGAACTGCACTTCTTTCTCTTCACCACCCAAAGATGACAACGTGCTTGTAAACATTTGTCAACTTACCAAGACCAATTTTTGTTTCAAACATTTGTACACCAACTGCAACTTCTACTCTTCATTTTTCCCTGTCAAACTGTCCCAAACTCCTTAAATCTCAGAAATCTCTTCACATAAGGAAATCGTTGACTGGGAGGAACTTGCAGCTCTTCTTCTTGTGAATCAAAATATACTTGGGGAGAACAGGGAATGATGTCAAGAAGTTGCTTCCTGCTCAACAGAACAGGAAAGCGTGCACTGTACTTTATGGACTTGAAATGAAGTGGCAGCTTCTTCAGTTCCTTTGAGTTTCCCAGTTCCAGTGAGTTTCTCCTCTCCTGACCTCTCCATGGCATCCAGTCTCTCTCTCTCTCTCTCTCAACACTTGTTGGGACCTGGTGCCATTCATCAAAGAGAAGTAATCTGAGAGAAGACAAATCTCTTGATTCATTTCATTCATTTTCTGTCGCTTGACTTTGAGGCAGAGTGCATGGTTCAACACGTCATGCAGCGAGGTCTCATGTTGAAGGGCTGAGGGTTGGGGTCAATCTACAGGCAGGAAAGAAAAAGAAATATCATGAATGTTGGGCTGAAATATAATCAATTAGTTAACGGTGGGTGAGGCTGCTGTCGTTTTATGTTTGTAGTGACTCACCTCGCTGTACACAGGTGGAGGTCGGAAGCGAAACTCTTGGACAAAAGCCATGAGGGGGCGCTCCAGGATCCCACTCAGGTCCTCAGCCGGCTGTGAGACTACCGTGTTGTTGCATTGTTCAGCCTCCTCCTCTGTCACCACAGAGCTGTAATCTGGAGGAGCTGCAGAAAAAGACGGGTCCAAACATTAATCTACTGAGTCACCTGTGTAGTTTAAAATCCAGCAACATGTATTGCCAAATACTGATTTGACCCATCACCAATCTAAGCTGAATCAAACCCTTTATTGGTTTATGCACATTGGCATCTTACCCAGTGGAACTTTGGCAATAGAGTGATCATAAAAATAAAAAGAACACACTCACAAAGTAAAAGAGGCTAAAGAAGCTCTTTGAAAGCTAAAAATAGCCATTTCTCATTTTAGCTGGTCCAGTGAATCGGATCAATTGTGTGAAAAGAGTGCAAACATTCCTGTACACTGTCTATAAATTATTAAAAAACAGAGATACTACAATAAGAATGTGGTGTCTTTATTTGGAAAAATCTCTTAATGCTGAAATAATTTCACCTGAGTCAAAAAAAAAAAAAGCCTGAAAAAAGCCTTTCATAATTCTATTCTTTTTTTAACAAGCCAAATCAAGAAGAAATGGCAACAGCCGTATCTTTACTGATATATTTGCATTAAAATAACTTAATAATCTTACATGGTCATCTAGACCTACACAGAGGACACTTACGCTCAGGCTGCTCAGGGATGGCCATACGCAGCCACTCCAGGTTGACGCTGTACTGGCTGCTGACGCTGGAGGTCCGGCTACCAAAGGGGTGGAGGGGAATGGTGCCGATGACCAGCGGCAGTTCCAGACACAGCTTTGATGTTCCAGGAACATCAACACAAACCTGTTGGGAGGAAAAGCGGAAAACTGTTGAGTACAAGAACATGCACAGAAAGAGCCTTTACAGCTGCTGGATTCACAAGAAGGAAGTAACGGTTGACTAAGCCTCACCTTGAGCATGTACTCTACTTTGATAATTCGGCACTGCAGAATGGAGGGCCCCACAGGTGGGATTTTGATGGCACGACCATGCCAAGTCTCCCGGGATCTGGCACCCACAATGTCACCGCACAGTGTGGCCACCACTGAGCGCTTCTGTTTCATTGTGCCGCGAGCAATGAAGGTCTGTGTCTGTGTGATGAAGGCTTTGGGTACAATCGATCTGGAGGTAGAGTTGTCGAACTCTGCAAAAACTGGTATCACCTCACCTGCAGCCAGGGAAAGCAATGAAATCAAAAACACTTCCAATATGGCCAACAAAGGATTTATCACTGGAGGCTGTTGTTTTGAATGCCGGACTCTTACCAGGAGTGTAGCCTTTGCGGTCAATCTTTGCCGTAACTGACACCTGTCCAAAGTTGCGATACCAAGCCTGTGCCATCTTATCCTTTGTTCCAGCTTGTGGTGCCTGTGTATGTTGGGAGCCAATGAGCAAGAGCCTTGGACCATCCAGCAAACAATGAAGTGTGTAATGAAATGGTCATGGAAAGTGAGAGCTAAGACACTCACCAGTAGGGCTGGTGTATTGATGTCAATGGGCTCAATGACTGTAAACTCCTTCTTCAGCTTCTTGACAGTGGCCCACGGCCTGTGGAGCTTAACTTTAACCCAGTAACGGATGCTGCCATGTTTCCCTTCAAAGGAGGTGACCAGTGTCTCCTCAGGCAACTGGAAGCTGAATGGGAATTCATGTCTGCCTGCAGGTAGGATGGTTACTTCTCCATTATCTGAAATGAAGAAAGAAAAAAATGCATTATTTGTTTTGCTCATTTTAGAACTAGTGTTCACATTGTTTTCTGGAAGAGAGTATTAAGCAATAAAGCAATTCAATGCAATAAAATCAAGTGTTTTCATCTTCATTGTGATGATCTGATACTGGTCAAAAATGAAACCACCAAGCTACAAGTAATATATATTTTCCTCTGAAATCTGTAAAAATGAAGTGGACATGGACTGAGTATAACCGCATTGTTGAAGCGTGACTTTTCTGAAAGAGAAATCTGTCTTTCTTTGCAATCACATGGCCTCTGCTCTGTGCTTGCTCAAAGGGGCGGTTCTAGCTCCATTATGCTGAGTGACAACATGTTTTTCCTCAAGCAGTATTAAAACACCACGTCTCAACTCCTGTTTTTCACTCTTACTGCACATGTCCTGGAATGTGTTTGCATTGTGCGTTTGTCATTTTGTTAGAAACAGTTTGATATAAATTACAGTATTGTCTCAGTCCAATTGTCTTGGTGTGTCAAGCTTCCCCCCTGCAAAAAAACTATCCAGAAACTACATTGCAATGCTGGTTTAATGCAGAGCTTTAAAGAAGACAAACCCAAGCAGGAAAACACCATAAACTCCACAAAGCCCTGACTGTGGATTTCCTGAGCACACATGAAACCAAAACAAGTCTGTGCCCAATGAATGGAGACAGAAACCCAAGGCTCTCCCACTCATGTCAAAGAAGAAAAACAACCCAGGATTTTCTTCAGACCAGGAAGCGTCTGACATCAAGACTAGTCTCTTTATGCAGATGTTTTTCACACAACCAAAAGCATGTAGAGACTTAGCTGCTGCAGCATGTGCTCACATTCTTCCTGCACTGTGTGCACTGGCAATTTTTTTTAAAAAGGTATGACAAAGAAAATAAAATAACTAAGAGCCCCTGCATGAATGAGGTGTTTTCTCATTGTGAAGATGTTTTACAGCATTCTTAAGTTTACAGCAAGAGAGTAAACATAATTTAAAAGTCTGAAATCAACCTTTTCTGTGACATGGTCTTATTGCCCACTTGTCTTAATCATTTGCACTCATTCATTTATGCTTAATTTTTACTTTTTTAGTATTGTCTGGCTTTGTTGTTTCAACCTTGCAAATCTCTGTAACCTTGTCTTTATATGGATACTATTTTCATAAACCGTGAAAACAACAACTATCACAATGGCTGGCATTTTCCTGCACAAACAAAACATTTCATTCATTCACTGAATTAGCAGATTTGATCCCTTACAACACAAACAGAATTCGGGGACAGGATGCAGCAGCAGCAGCAGCCGCCTCTCCTCTGCCTTCGCTGCGGACTGACTGACCTGCCTGCAGCAGCACCTCTCTCCGGTTCAGGTACTCCACTTCGTCGCTGTAGTTCTGGGTGTAGGCGGTGCTGGAGCCGGCGGACCGGGACTCGGTCCAGTGTACTTTGGCAAAACCTTCGGCGTGGAGCTTCAGAGAGTCCACCTTGCTCTCCCCGCAGACCTCCAGCACCACCCGGCCGGACACCACGTCCCCGCTGCTGTACACCGGAGGACAGTCCAACTCCGGTGAGTCGAAGACGATGTCAAACTTTTTCAACTTGTCGAAAATCATTTTTAAGCGGAGCTGTTTCGCAGTAAAAGTCCTCTAACGCGTCCCACGGTTTGTATAAAAGTGCAGCGGTGAGTATTTGGGCTGCAGATGAGTTTGATTCGGGGGTTTAAAGCTCCGTGTGATGAACACAACTGCACGGCTCGGGTCACTCTTATTGCAGTCTAAAAGTGGGCGGGGCTTTCTGAAAGCGTTAGGGGAGCCATGAAGGCTGGATGATGCCTTCAAGTGAACTTATCCAGCTCCGAATTTTCAGTTCCACATTTGTAAATAAGTCACAATGCCTTTGTCTGTTTTAATCTATGAAACAATGATGACGATATCTGAATTTATTTTTAGTCATACATTATAAAAACAAAGCATAAAAAAATAGTTTGTTACAAATAATGACATATGTGGTACAATATGATAAATGTAAATATTTTATATTCAATGGATCTCTTGTTTTATAACGAATAATGAAACAGATGTAGATAATATCCACTTGATATTTTGACAAGATGGTTTATTATTTATTTATAGCTTTTGGTATTGGTAGCTTTGTTTACCCAGGTAAATCCCACTGAGATTACCTGGCCAAGTAAAACAGCATCACATAAAAACACAAATAACAAAGTTACACTTTTAAAAAAATAAATCAGCCTCAAATACAGGCACTCAATGAAATAAATTCTTTGATTTTCCAATTATTCTGCTGCATATTCCATGTAAACAGTGTAGAATGGACAAAAGCTCTTTTACCTATTTCAGGAGCATAAGGAACAAAAAGCAACAGATTATCCTGGGAACATTGAAGAGTAACAGCCATATAGATGCTGTTACACCCTTTATTCATTCATACAGTACTCATATAAATAACTCCATTAGACATTTTGATTTTTTTGCCCTGAAATCACTTAAATACTACACATTTGGATTTACTTTTATTTAGAAGTGACATTATTAATTCACCTTTCACTGATATTTTTGTAGCATCATCACACAAAGAAAGAAATGTCATTGGCCTATGAAATTAAGCTTTACTTCATTGACAAATCAGCCTCTAAATGTCACCTGCATATGTACAGGTAAATCTGTTGGTGGATGACAAAACAACAAAAACATGTCTGGACAAATGCTGTCAACCAAACAACCACAAAATGTCAGCAATGAAAATGAAAGTGCAACCACATTATGATTACTGTCACTGAGTTGCATCACTTTCTATGACTAACAAACACCTGATAGACATATGAATATGCAAGTGTCACAAAATACCAATTTTCTTGATACTTCTCACCATCCTGCTAAGCACTAACTCTACTTGCAGCATCCATATTCCCAGACTGAGCATGAATGCACCATGCTAAACATGCAGACTGGGTGTGGAGAGGGCTTGAGAAAAACAGGCAAGCCTGAAAATGATTAATGGTTACAGGTTCTTAGAAGAAAACAGGCCTTCTGAGCATGTCTCAATCTGGCAGGGGTGCTCCCGGCACAGCTCAGAGGAAAATAGTTTTACCCCAGGCCAGAGCTGTTTACTCCACTGCTTCTATATTCGATCGAGTGTACTGTTTCTCTGCTTGGATCACCACACACATAGAAAACACAAAGCGATGCACCAAAAGTTTACTAAACAGCTCCAGATATTCTATTAATAGTACCGGGGAACTAGAAGTCACTACAAAGCAAACCTTGTACATCAATTTTGTTTTTTGCACTTATTATTGTGCCTGTGCAATCTTTAAAGCACCTGAAATTCACTTCCAACATTTGCAACCAATCCAACCTTATGCAATCGATACAACTAGACAGTCACCTCAAAGTTATTTTAGTCAAGTCTGATCTGAGAAAAACAAAGTTGTTTACTCCTTTGTTTCCAAGGATGAGGAATTAGGTGAACACTGCCACCAACTGGTGACACGAAAGCAGTATGCACAAGTGCGTGACTACTAAGATGCATCATATGTCCATGACAAAGTTGTAGAACTTTGAAGGGATATGACAACATTTCTATCCTGGCTGTTCATTTGCTCTGACTGGTTGGTGTAACTGTGAAAAGTTTTGGGTTTTGCTTGTTTGACAGCACATTCATGAAAGCCCTTTTCTGGGTTAATTGTCAAACCCTGGCAGGCCACCTGGTGTTGCCTAGGAGCAAATCAGCTCTATCAGGGCCCGTCTGTCTTTGATAAGCTGAACATGTGGTTTCCTGCACTGAATGATGGGCCTGATAAAGGCCCCCACTGTGCAAATGACTCAGTACGATCACCCTAATCATGGCTGGAAACATGTTGGCCACTGCTGCACATTAAAGTACACACCATCTTTGTAAGTTCTTCAATGTTTACCAGATATGCAGCTGCGTAAACAAGTGCCATTTTCTTTGCATATTATAAAAATATTGGACAGCAGCAGCAGACATTTAAGTGGAGGAGGGTCAGGCCAAGGTGGACCACATTTTGTTTCCCTGGTTGCCATGGTCATATAGTCTGCATTAAAAAACTCCTTCCTTTTTTTGCTGCAGTTTCAGTCAGAACCAAACACAACATTCCTATTTGTCTTAACATAAAATTTTACTAAAAATTATTACTATAAAATTATATCTAACTGATCAGTTGATAACATTGTCTTACAGCATCAGATTAGGGAAACCACCCCATGACTGGTGCTCGGTCTGCAAGTGCAAGTTATTGATTCAAATCGAGTAAGAAAACATTTATGTGAATTAATTGCATTTTAATACATTTAAGGTTTAATCAAAGTATGATTGCAGATCCAGAATACTGATGAAAAAGCTAAACTACAGTAGATGCTGACAAGTGCAGTTCACATTTCAACAGAGACAGATACTCATTTGTGTGACATACTCTATTTGACCATGTATAGAGATGTTTGTATATATAGTATTATTACTTTCAATTAGAGACTTGTATGTATTATATGTATCAGCCCAGACTTATATGTACTATCATAATAACTGATAACAAAACAAAACAAAAGGAAGAAGTTAAAAAAAGGTCGAAACAAGTCATTGATACATATGCATTTTATTATTAACAACAAACTGCTATTCAGTGGTAATTTCTTGAGTAAAAATAGCAGAAATTTGCAGTTTTATTATCAAATGAATGTGTTTATTTTTTGTTTGTAGTCGCTCAGTCTACAGTATGTTAAAAGTGTAAGAAAACTTTTTTGCTCAGGTAACTAGTGGGAACTGAGTAATTGGCAGTGACTTTTACACTATTTTAACATAATGAATAGAAAATGACTGACAGATAACAGACAATAATTGACATAAGTGCAGCATCTTAGTTAATGGGTGATGTGCTGTCACAGAGTATGATTTAGCCCAAGATGTAAGCTGAATATGTAAATTTTCCTTGTGCACCTTTGACCGTCATGCAGACTTGACACAGCTGTTGCGGCACTAAATAACCATATGCCACACTACATGAAATGGCATTTTACAGTCAACGTCTTTGAATCTACTTGTTTTGCTGCGCATGTTCTGCTGAACCAACAACAACCATTGCTCTCCTTTTATATCTGATTTGACCCATATGTTGTTTATTAAAGTTTACCAGTCCAGCCAGAGCAGATGTACTGTTTAGAGAGCATCTAATTAAATATTAACCACTATCTACAAGTCATTTACTCAGCTACTATTGCCAACATTTTGTGCCTCTGTTTTTAAGCTGTCTGCTACCAGTTGAATTTCACACTTTACCGTGTTACATCTTAACCCACCACTCAGAAAATCAGTTAATATTGTTTGGACTCAGCAGAATGGATTTGTGTTTAATGTTAGTATTAGGTTATCTAGCAAATGTATATGTATTAAGCCAGTGTCAACTTCTCTCCCAGGTTTCTATGCAACCCATTTGGCCCGACTGGCTTCATTTTACAAACTGCACCGACTACAAGAAACAGTGTCTCCCAGCTGGCCCATGACAGAATACCTCAGCAGTTTTACACACACATTATTCAGGAAAGAGAGGAACAATTTGTCATGCACCAGCTGCAACACATAGTTAGAAACATTCACTGTCCCAACAAAGCTTCAAACTCAATACAATAAATCCCTCGTTATTAAGAAGTGAGCCTACTATTTCACATTTCAAATAGCCATAATTATTAATCGTCATACTTGGACACTTGTTTTTCCAGTCAGTGCGTCCCTGTTGACCCAGTTCACGGGTCCTGTATGGGCTCTCCAGACTGGAAAAGCAATAATAAATTCTACTGAATTTTCTTAAAGTAGGTAGCCTCTAGAATCTAACTACATTTTTTTTGGTAAAGTCAAAGACATTTGTTTTCTGTGCATTTAAAATGGAACACTGCAGGACGATTGTATGGCCAGATATTATGACGAATAATAAAGTGTTATAAAGTGCTGTACAGGCGACAAACCCATCTACAGCTTTTACTACTGACCTCGGATCAGATGCTGTCTCTTTCTGAAGTAGGTAATCTTGGAGGTGTAGTCATTGTAGACAGAGTGCATGCCACGGTTCTCCAGCCAGTGTGCTGTGGCCACCCCTCTCCCCTGCACCTTCATGGAGAGCACTCTTGTGTCCCTGCAAAGCTCCAGCACCACCTGGCCTGAAACCACTTCTCCTCCGGTGAACGCTGCGTCAGCTGGACCATCCAGCTCCAGTTTGAAAGTCTTTATGGAGCCCAGTGCCATTCCTACAACTGAAGACAGCAAAACTAGCAGATATGTCTGTCAAACAATAGTGTTACTATTGTTTTTATTACCAACTGCTAAAAAATAAATCCATCATGCATAAATAGCCAGGATCAGAGGACACGGATTACTGAAGCATTTGTCACTGAACAGTCTCTGTTAACCACATGCTTAACTTTCAGGGTTTTCTTTCTGGAGATCTTTAGGGTGGAGTTGGGTGGTTCTGCTAATGCTCCCTAACATGTCAG
Organism: Brachirus orientalis; assembly: GCA_016785285.1. Taxonomy (NCBI): domain Eukaryota; kingdom Metazoa; phylum Chordata; class Actinopteri; order Pleuronectiformes; family Soleidae; genus Brachirus; species Brachirus orientalis. The sequence continues at coordinate 258,942 of JAFBJR010000235.1, read as the reverse complement.
GACCAGCCTTGCCAAAGAAGATACTATGGTGTGAGGTCTGTATTCTTTGTTAAACAGGGCTTAGAAATGTTTCATAACATATAGTAAACATAATATTGAACTTTTACTGACAATGCTTAGTGTGCACTTACAATGGAGACTGACATTTTTATTTAATTTCACAATAAACAACCATTTATTCAACCATTTGTAAGGGGTTGAATGCATATGTACAGATATCATAAATAGTTGATACTTGACAATTGATAAATGAAAAATAAATTAATCTATGGTACAGTTCATAGACATGGTAGAATGTCATTTTAACTTATATTTATGAATTCATTTTCCCTCTTTGTGATATCTATACATATGCACCCAACCTTTTACACACATTCAGTCAGTTTTATCCCTTTATTATCCCTATACTGCTGGAATTTTTACTCGTGTACACTGAATAATGAGAACTGGATGAGATGTGATCATATTTTCTATCACCTAAAAACAGTGTTGTTCTCGTAGTTGGTCACTTTCTATGGGCCAAATATACGTTTTCCCGCTGCATGTTTACAAACAACGGAGCGCCTTTTTCGGACTTTGACTCGGGACTACGTTTAAAATAAAACAACAGTTATCGATAGTTTTCGACTGACTCACCTGCAGAGGGGTGAGCTCCTCAAAGGTCACGACGGACAGTAACAAACTCCCAGCGTGTGTCCACCGTCCAGTCCGTGTGTGAGTGCACCGGACACCGGTCATTAACAGCGGTGGTTGGTTTTAACGCCCATAAACAAAGCGAGTTCTCGGTGTCGGACCAATGACAAAGAGCGCACGCGAGTCACGCCCTCGCACTTCACCGCGGAGGAGGAGAAGGAGGAGGACAGTGTGGACGGACAGTAGGTCAAGGGACAGAGCCGCGAGGTGACTGTCCAACGCCACCTTTCAAAATTTAACGGTGCGTGTCTTTGTAATGTTTGTAGATTTTATTTAAACCGGTTGACACATGAGGCACTGGCGTCAACTTAAACAAGATGGCTGCTAAAGCAGAGCGATGGAAGTTCATAACAGAGGCGAGACAGCACCGCAAACAATTAAAAATACCGAAATAAATGCACACATAAGAGCTTTTTATGACAGTACAGTACATTCTTCAAATCCCAGTTCGTTCAGGCTAGCCAGCACAGTTCCAGAAATCTGTTCGCTTCACGTTATTTTTAATCAGTTGTCCTGGTTAACATGGATTCATATGAGGCCGTTTGTGTCAAGAAATTAGCCCATTCTTTCACTTCTGGGAGAGAAGGTGATGTCCAATATCTTCCTTTATAATCAGTCCCAGACATAACAAGTGTTGTTCTTTATTGGCTGATCTGAACGAGCAGAATCCCAAACAGAGTTAAAGAAACTCTTGACAGTAGATGTTTGGTTTTTGCCATGTGTGTCATTTTGTTGACTGGCTGCCATTCATATGTGGCCTCTAAAGTAAAACATAAACTTAAAAAATATGGTTGTTTCCTAAAGGAGTGTCTTTCTAGTGGACAAAAGTGATGCAGTGCCCAATAAGAAGCCCTCGCAGCTTTGTTTCCTGTTGGTGTCTTTTTAATCAAAAAAGGGTGCCATTATGAAGTTCCCTAATGCCCACACATGCCAGTGTCCCAAAGGGTGCCGTTAAAGGAAATGATATTCAGTGCTGTGTAATGTCCATCTCAGTGATAGAAATTAATTCATCAATAATGTGGAGGTCCATATAGAGGTCCACATGGAATTCAGTCCCCAGGACCGGGCTGCTGTTGCCCCAGTTCACACTTTGGACATGCCTGTCTTAAAGGTACAAGGTACTTCCAAATGTCTGTGCACGCCACTGAGTCACACTATCATGTGACGTGTGAACTTCACCCAGATTCACCCTTTAGAGTGATCATGATTTATACTGTATAATATATTGTGCATACTGTTGTATGACTGTCTTCTTTTGTATCTCTTTTGTATGTTTGTACTTTTATTTTATCATTTGCCTGGCAGCACTTTTTGACCCTTGGATTTGCATGTGAAATTGTTGCCAAGTTAACCAGACCAAGTTTGTGAACTCCAGATTCAGTTTATTTACATTTACATCGGCTTGCCAGCAGAACCTGCATATTGGGTCAAGGCTGTGTTATTGCTACAACATAGATTGTTTTTGCAAGAGTTTTTTTGGTCAGTCATGCTTGAAGGATGGGATGGATGTTTCTGTGAAAAAGACATTAACCTTTTTCTTAGCAGTTTAGCAGTGAGAGTGTAAACAGTCTAGAAGTAGGACAGTCAAGTTCGAGGCCACTTTCCTCCCTGGTCTAAATATGTTAGGCAAGGTTTATGGCACATTACTTAAGTATTTCACGCTCAGTGATTGCTCTGAGTAAAGGTTTTGTTTATTTAATATCTCCATATGCAGATCTTTTAAAGACACACACACAACTCTGAGAGCTGATGTGTGACAGAGCAGATTTGGTCGAATGCCTAGAAGAAAATGTAAAGAATTAAAAGTAATAATGAGGTGGATTTCATTATACATGTTTAAAAAACATGTATAATATCATATTTAAGTCACTTACACTCGTAAGAAAGAAAATACATTATACATGCGTAATGGTTGTAAGCACAACTTAGTCCTTGCAGCAACGTCTGACCTTCAGTCAGTCAACCTGCGTGCGATTTGTTGACGTTTCAATGTTTCTATAAATAAGAGCACATGCTAAATAGCTTCATATAGAGTTCATACTGTCATTACTGTTGATTCAAAAAAAAAAGGTCTCAGCAACATTATTCAGAAACCCAAACTGCAAAATCACATTAAAAAACAAAATTAATTTTAGGTGGAGAATAGGTGGAGTGATAAGATTTGACAACATAATCATTATTAGATAAACTTACAGGGGGAAAAAAGCTAGAAATTACATTGCTATTATCATAATTATCTCCCACTATGACAGCTATGACCACCTCTGACTTTTACTATTACAATTGCTGGTGGATAACCAGTTATTGTTTTTGTTTATTTTTATCTATTTAGGCTTAGCAGTCATTCAGCCTGGTGTCTTCCCAAACAGAATATACAATACCTAGATCCCTAAATACACACAAACAGGACCAATCCATCCCTTGGTCCTCTCAGACCACTCAACGTGTTGCTTGGCAGCTGAATGGTTGTCTTTTCGACTGTGTTTCTGTGCTTCTCCATAACCTAATGAGAATGAATGAGAAAATTAAACAGCTGGAGCTCAGTTGAATATACAATTTTTTTCTTCTTCTTCTTTTTAGTAGTGGAGGACGTCATGCCCCGCATAATCTACTGCCAAAAGTAATTTTGATTTTACATTAAAACATTTGTAATCATGTCATATAAATTCAGCCAAGTTAAATACAGTACATTACAGTTACATTATAGAGCTAACACTTTATTTAAGACATATGAATGGTTTTGAATTATAATTGTTTTATAAATGTATGTTTAAACTTAAATTTTCAAGTTAAATCAAATTGCAACCTCTGTGACAAACAGTATTTTGACAGTTTTACAGTTGAAACCAAACAGTGAAATTTAAAGCGGTAAATATTCAGATCATTCAATAAAGAGCTGCCTCAGTTTTAAAAATGTAGATAACACTAAACAGTATAATATTTCCTCAACTGAAAACTTCACTAAAGAAACATGCATGAGGTCATGTATAGTTGATTTCACATTGGAGTCCTGGAGGCCTTAACCAGGTACTTCATTCATTTATGGCTTGGGTTTTTACTTTGAACATTACAAAGCTCCAATTTAGCAGCAAATTTGAAGAAAACACCCATCGTGTGATAATAGACTTGTCATAGCTGGCAGTGCTGATTTTCAATGTCATAAAGTGTGTCATCAAAGTGAGGCATCTTTTGGACTAGAAAGTAGTTGACACTGTCAAACTCACTTCCATCATGAGACAGCAGGTGTCAGTCAAACTTGTTTGTTTTTTGTTTTTAAATTAGGATTAAACCCCTGAGACATTTTTTTTTTTACCTCGGGCAGTCAGATTAGTGAACGGTGGCACTAAATAAATCTATGTGCTGAGGATTATTTTATCATGGATGCTTTTAATATTGCGTTGTGTTTTATTTACATACTGCTATGGTTTCAGGCTGCCCTGTTGTGATTTACTATTACTTGTTGTTATTTATTGTAATATGTATTTATAGAGGGGAGAGGAGGAAGTGAGGAAAGGAAGTAAGGAAACGCTGATTTGGAACGACCGCGGTGGAAAACACTGGAAACTAAAATACTAGTGGGTGAGCTAAACAGGAAGGTGAAAGAAGGCGAGAGAATAATTATAAACATAAGGAGGAACAGATAAAATGCAATGAAATAGATAAGCTAATCAGTACTTGAAATAAGTAAGTAAGTTAACAAATAAAACAAATAAATGAGGTGAGAATGTTAAAGGACATTAAAGGGTTGAATAAAATAATTAGTGTCAGAAACTTAAATTAAATAAAAGAGTACAAATAAATAATAAACTTTAGGTAAAAGCCAGGTTAGATGATGGGTCTTAAGTTTGTTTTAAAAAATGTGAATATTATCTGCTGCCCCCAGAGAATGTGTTTCAGGCCTTCCAGTGATTTACTGTTTATGATTTCTTTTTTTGTTTTAATTATTGTAATACTTATTTATAGACTCTCATGTGGAGGAGGAGGATGAAGCGCTAGAAAATGGATGGATGGGTTTATTTATAGAAACGAATGGCCTTAGAGAGCGACACAGCAAAATGTACCTCATTGCATTTTTCTTTCGCATTCTTTCATTTTAATCCACATGACAAATAATCTTAATCAGGTCAATGTCAAACAATAATAAAAATAAATGTGCCCACTTTCGGGTTTATAGACGGAAGTGACGTATCTGAACGTCATCTTCTTCCGCTCTCTTTTCGTTGAGGCTCAGCTATCGGCCGGGTGAGTACACGTTTTCTCCGGCTGATTTATGTCGATTTTTACCTACTTCTGGGTCGTCTAGTGTCGTTTGCGCACAGCAGTGTTAGCCTGATATAAGTGACAGTGTGGTATGAAGTATTATTAAGTCGCTTTGGGCGAAGAAAACCGAGAAAATAATGACAAGAGCTCTGGGCGCTAACAGCGCGCATGTGGCGAGGCCCCGCTCCGAGTCCACCGAGCTGCTAACTTTAGCTAGCAACGAATGCACACACCTTGTCACTGCCAATACAGTCGTTTAAAAAAAAAACGCGTTCCTCTCAGTGTTTAGTCTAAATTCTCATTTGTGTCCCTTGACTAGTTTGTCTCATAATATTAGCAGTTATACCAGTGAATTCGTGTGGACAGCCAGGTGCTAACGCCACTTGTCTCCCTCAGCCTGCAAATATGCAGATCTTCGTGAAGACGTTGACGGGGAAAACCATCACCCTCGAGGTTGAGCCCAGCGACACTATCGAAAATGTCAAGGCTAAGATTCAGGACAAGGAAGGTGAGTCTCTTTTGAATCGTAACGTGATGGGAACGCCGTTGTACTTATCAATGGTTTCCAGGTTTAACGACTATTCTTGTAAACCGTGGGTAATTCTGGCTAGATGAAGTTTCACGAAGCCCTGAAGCTCTCTGTCCAGTTTGCTTCACTCATGGGCCGAAGCTTCATGGCGCTTCGTTGCTTTTGCTCTACTGTGCCGTCAAGTGGACAATAAATGTTAAACAGGCAGAGCGATTATGATGACACCTTACCCAAGTTTGAATACATTGATGATGTTCGTGATACCATGACAGAAATTATGAACGTATTAATATAGTGTCTCTCTTTTATGATATATGGTGGGTTCAAAAGGGAAAGTGGAACACATTGTGGAGGGGGTTGTGGTGTGAATGTGCTTGTGTTAATTGGATAGGGTTAATTTTTTATGTAAAAATAACTTTTCCACAGTGCTCTGTGATGCCTCAGTGTAAATGAGGTGTTGTTGTTGTATCCAAGTTCTTATGAACACAACAGGCAATTCACCTTTTAAAATACCAGAAATAAGAACAAGGGATGTCCTGTGTTGTCACATGTATTTATAGTGCACTAGTTATTACTTTTTACAAATTTTATTAGGAGATATTGTGTAAAAAAAAATGTTCCCCAGATAGTAAAAAAAAAATCTTTCTTTCAGGTTCCATTGCTTAAAAAAATCAAGAAAAATGCAAACAAATGTGCAATAAGTCCACAAAATGTGCATTTCACTTCACCTTATATCTGCAAACCATTTCCTGAATCAGTCGCAAGGCTTCAAACGTCACCACCTATGTCATCAACGCAAGCCTTGATTTGCACTTCACAAAAATCTTCCTGGATTTCTTGACATGTGCTTCGAAGCTTTGACACAGCACACAGAAGTTGTGGGCATTGTGTGTCTGTGTGACTAAATCAAATTAGATGTTTCCTATTTGTAGGCATAATTCTGTCTAAGACTGTTATGCTTCATTAAGAAATGAACAGAATGTAAATTATCAGCAGTAGGCATCAAAATTATCTTTTTTTTTCCCCCATTAGTATCATGGTCAGTCTTCAATTGTAATCCTAATGTGTGTGTATGTAGGAGCTGTTTACTTGCAGACAAATGCATGTTGGTTAAAGTGTCTGTGTTTTGTTTTTGGTAGGAATTCCCCCTGACCAGCAGCGTCTGATCTTTGCTGGCAAACAGCTGGAGGATGGACGCACGCTGTCTGACTACAACATCCAGAAAGGTAGCAACTTATGTCACTCTATGTAACAGAGTTAGATATCTAGGAAGTGTCTTTCTAGTTACAAACCAATGCGCTGTTTCTAATCATTCAAGTATTAGCAGGAGAGTATTCAAATATTAGTATGACGTTGCCATTAAAGTGTCATGATTTTTATGTGCTAAAGTCTTAAAATTATAGTTTTTGTACTGTTATTGAACTGCACACATGGTGCAATGTCTTTTCTCTTCCAAGGTGGCCCTTGTGTGTTGATTCTTTTTTTCCATAATGTCTGAGGTGTTTAATAAGAAAATCTTCCTTTTGGTCTAATTGGGGATTATTGAAGTTCATATTACTAAGATGTCTCTTCTGTCCACCAGAATCCACTCTGCATCTGGTTCTGCGTCTGCGTGGAGGTATCATTGAGCCTTCGCTCAGACAGCTGGCCCAGAAATATAACTGCGACAAGATGATCTGCCGCAAGTAAGTCCAGTCCAGCAGAGATACCCTCATGGAAGAAGTGTAGTTATGTTTGTTGCTGTTGTGACCTACACTCAAACGGTTGCTAAGTTTACAATACTTAAGACTGCAGATTGACTGCTTTGGAAAACTAGGGGTTGAAAAAACTAAGTACATACATTTACAAATATTACTATGATTATTAGTTCAAATGTTGAAGTATTGAAGTGAACCTCTGACTCTGCGATACAGATGCTATGCCCGTCTGCACCCACGTGCCGTCAACTGTCGCAAGAAGAAGTGTGGTCACACCAACAACCTTCGCCCCAAGAAGAAGCTGAAGTAGATGTGAGGACTGATTTGGCTCCTTGTGCCATTTTGTGTTGAAATAAAAATAAGAAAATGATCCTTCTTGTTACTCAGTAGTTTTTCCAAATTTAAAGTTTGAATTCATGTACGCGCTGTGGTCATGGGGCTTTGAAGAAATACTAGGTTAGGAGAAATTTACAAGATAACTGGTGTAATTAAGTAATGATTAAATACACTCAAATTTACAGGTTTAATCAGGTTGTCAACTTTGCCCTGAAAAGTTATGTTTGTGTTGGCCCAAACTTAGAGCTTTATTTAGCAGTTGAACATAGGCCAAAATCTCCAGTAAAGTGTTCTGCACTTTCCACCAAAACAAATTAGTTTGACACAGCATTTCATTTTCATTGCCTGCTGCTGTATATTAGCCATTTTCCATACCATTTGCATTTCATTTATATATCTTATAACTCCAGCTGCTGTATACCATAAGCCCAGAGCAAATAGATGGAGCTGTTGCCAGCCGAATGAGTGAAGTCCTAGATGACTGGCAAAGCAACACTGTCATTATCAACTCTGAAAAATGTAAATTACACTTAAAAGCAAACATTTAATCACATAGAAATGCAAACAGGAATGCTCAACAAGTTTTTTTATAGACCTGAAATCACAAAATTAAAAAAAAAAAAAACAGGTCTGTACAAATAAAAGAAACTCATCTCAAAATGTCACATACCATTCAACACCGGTTAAACACCTCTTTAACCTTCTAACTCTTGTGGGGAAAAAAAACAAACAAAAAAACTGGGTGATCAAATCAACTGTTAGTCCAATAGTCTGTATTTACCAGTACTTGTTTAACAAACTGAAATAATCTGAGGTATTTTTGCACCATTACTGAAAGGTTAAATGTTTTGGGTTAATCCAATTGAAAATAATCAAATGGAGATGAAAGTAAATCATTATACAATACGTTCTGTGTTTATTCCAGTTAATGAGGCTTCAGAACATGTTGACAATGAAAACACATTGTCATTTAATGTAGGAAAAACAAAATTGCTGTACTGATATGACAGAAAATGTAACCAAATTCTCTGAAATTAAAATGCAAATAACACAAAAATACTTAAGATGTAACTCACTATTTGCTAACAATGCTTAAAAAATGGATTTATTGCTAATACGGTGACACTTGCATGTAAAGGCTGATGACCAAAATGCCAGAAAAACCAAACCATTGACGTGGTCATGATGATGGACTGAAGTCATCATAAAACCTGTGTGTTTAGTGCAATAACATCATATTATCACTACAGTGATCATTTCAACTGACTAAGTAAAATCTTAAAGTGAAGAAACCCAAACTATGAAATGTCTTTAACAAATACACCATCATGTGAAAACGGAAACAACCCTTAGTAATAATTGCTGGTTACTGTAATAATGCTATTGTCTCTCATTTCATCATGACCTGTTTAAAAATCACATTTTAACACGTTAACATGATTCAGACAGCTGCTGCTTCATCCGTTGCACCTTAATTGTACCTAGATTATTGTCATAGGAAGAAATCCATAACCCATTAGTGGCTGAGAAGCAAAGATCAATAGTGTGCGTCAGAAATTCACATCCAAAGCTTGAAAGACAAGTCAATTAAGTACCAAATGACTAAAACTGCAGTTGTGCTTTTTTTTTTTTTTTTTTTTAACTCAAGCAGTCTGAGGTAGCATACTAACACACACACACACACAAACTTGTGTTTATATCTTAGTGAGGACACATAGACACTGCACCTTACCCTTAACCTTAACCATTGCAGCTAAATGCCTAACCCTAAGACCAGGTCTTATCCCCTCAAAAAAGCCCTTCAAAATGTGTGGACCAGCCAATATTTCCCAAAATGTTCTCACTCCATGTGGTATACAGGAGTTTTGGTCCTCACAAAGAAATAAATACAAGAACACACACATGAATGCACTCCTTGGCGGGTATGGGGCTCCTGCAGGGCTCATGCACTGCTCTTCTAAGGATCTATACGCTCCACAGCTTCTCTCAGAGTTATTATTAATTGGATCATAAATTTTAGTGTTGCCAAAGAACAAAAACAAAAGTAGATTTAGTGAACACAGACAAAAACCTGTAAACATCAAATTAAAAACAAAATGCAACTTGGCACAGACAACATCAAGCGCATTCTCAGGTTCATCTCAACGTCAGGATGGAAAAGCGGCAACTTTGTCCCTCAAATGATGATGAACCTGTCAAAGTGGCTGGAGAAGAGGACAAATCTCACAGCTGCAACTTAAACTTGATGTACCGTCTTGTTAGGGATGAACTCACCAGAGACTGTGAATACTTAAGTGAGGAGAAAAAGAAGTCATCGTGGCACATGAGCAGAACGGGGCTGTGTGCTGGCGATCGTCGCAGCAGGATGGAAACAGGCTGTTGGCGTCTCTGTGGGCGTGTCCCGGCTGGTGTGAGGCTGCTGATGGTGAATGGAACTGATTTTATTCTCTTTAGGTCTTTGAGTCCATGTGTCTTAACCCCCAATCCAACACCTACTGGGTGCATCTCCACAGTCTCTAAAGCCAGAAATTACATTTTTTGTATAAAACTATTAGCTCTCATTTTTTTTAGATTTACCAGTCACCTATTGAGAAAATACAAAGCTGTATTCATACTGGACAACCATGTGTGGGTTCCAGGCTTTTAGTTAAGGGGTGTCGGCTTAAAATACTTTAAGGACAGTAACATTAAAGTAACAGTAAAGGCAAAAGTCTGGAATTATAGTCAAATATTGTTGTTCAGGTATAAAAATAATTACTCATAAACTTTATTTTTCTACCCTAACATTCCTAATGCAATTTCTGCTCTTAGTTACTCTCTGTGCACAAACACCATTGAGAGGTTGGGATTTGTAGCTACAAAGATTTTAATTAAAACACTCTACTGTATTTGATGGATTCCCCATTTTGTAGTAAATGTAATCAAACCACCCACAAATGAAGCAAGGACAAAATATTATGACACCACTTGGAAAGTGGTTTGTCTATTAATTTTAATTAATCACTAGATACATTCTGTACTATGGTCTGTTTTGGAATTATACTTAGGATTCAAAGTAAGATCAGATTCTTGATTGCAATGGCACCAAAGTAAGGAGGGGGGCGCTGTTTAACCATAAAACTGGGCCCAATGTTAGCTTTAAGAGTAGTCAGTTAAAATCATGTGAGTGAGGGGCTGAAGAACACGCAGCTGACACAGTACCTGCACGAGGCTTCAGATATTGTGTGTTTTGCTGCACCTGGTCGCAAACTAACAAAACTGATTCATCACACTTGAACATTATTTTCCTCCAGGATGCTTGAGGTTCTCCTCTGTTGTTAAATGAGTGAAACACAAATGAAGGCCACACGATGAAGACAACAAGCTCCGACTGTGGAGATGCAGCCCAACTGCTGCTGTGGCTACTTATCTACAAGTTTTGCTAAGCTCTGCCTCAGGTCCTTCAGGTCGCCGATTTTGACATCCAGAACCTCGATGATACGCTGGACCTCGACCTCCACGTGCTCACGCTCCTCCCGGCTGGAGGCCAGTGTGTTTTCCGCACTCTGAACTCGATCCTCCAGCTCAGTGTTTCGTCTCTCCATATCCTGCAGACACATTTATTGGTGGTATGAGTTTTATTGACACCCTGGTCACAGTACATTTCCAGATATTGTTGATGTTCAATTTGTACATTTGTCATATTCATTCTAGGACATCGTATACTGTGTTTTCATTCTACTTTGCTACTTTTGCCAACTCAGTCCATAATAATGCCGTGAATGTAACTGGCAATAATGCACATGTGTTTTGTTTTTTTTTTTACAATGCTTTTATTCTGACAGCATGGTTCCTCTTATCTAAAGTCTAAGGCAAAACTGATAAAACTTTTTCTTACAAACAAACCTTTAAATCTGTAGTTTTATGTGCCAATACTTTTTCCGTGTCTTTTAAGTTCTATAACAAGTTGTTGTTTGAAATACTGCTCATTCAAACTGGGGCAGAGAGCGACTGAAGAACAGCAGCTTTTGAACAGTATGTAAAACTATTCTACTAAACAATGTCATCGCTTTGGCAGAAACGGTCCGTTTGATGGGAATAGTGAGTTTGACTGATAACCAGTTCGGCTGTTTCCCTTAATGTCTGTAAATTTGTGCTTGAAATGTTTATATTGCAGACTGTGCAGTTTGGTGTTATTCTGCATGTTCAAAGTAGCGGTGAATAAATTAAGGAATTAACACGGAGACAGCAAAGGACAAAAATGAAAATACACTGTGGCTAAGAAAATAAATAGGACCTAAACAAGGCTATGCAACATGTATCAGGTATATTCTCTTGCATTTATGTAGTAATTCAATGCTATTTGTTGTCTCCTTTCAGAAAATCTCTACTGATGTCTGCATCACTGCTGCTGCTCTGAGCAACAATAACCAGTAAGAAAATAAAAAAAAAAAACTTCTGTTCACACTGCAAGTGAAATTTGTATTTTGTCTAAACTTCATTCATGACTACATCCAACAGCTCTGGTCAAAAGGGATGATGAGGAGAGAAAAATCCAAAAAATCTTTCAATACCATATAACTTTGAATCAAAGTGTCACTCTCTGTATATGTGATGTGTACTTGATGATAACCTTAAAGATGCCTCTGTTTGGTCTACGTGAACAAAAACAATGTAACATTGTTGGCATGCTACACCTGTGATCTGAACAGAGTCTCCGTCAAGAAATACTATCAGACACAACCGAGGGAGCATTTGTTTGTTTACAGCAGCAGCATTTATCCCATTAAACTGCTGAACAACTGGGGTTTTTTTTTTTTTTTTTGAGCAGTAGAATGCACTCTGAAAATTTAGTGCGAGCGTCTTTGCATTTTCAGTCATATTCGAACCTTTTGCAGAGGCTCTGCTTTACTAGTGCACTTCCTGTGTGCAGCGCCGAGGTGTTGCTAGGTGACACGTGATCTAAACACCGCTATACTGAAAAACACAGAGTCGCTTGGAGCTGATAGGTTTATCAGAATTGTGTGAACTCATTTGACAATGTGTTGCACACTACAGCTTTAAATATGTTCTTTGACCATTCGTGAGTCAACCTTCAGGTAAAGCAAGTAGTTTTATAAAGCAACAGAGTGGCTTGGTGTAACATGTTGAGCTTCTAAGGAGGAAACCTAAGGAGAAGTCGCATTAAAGCCCATCAGCTTACCTGGAGCCGCTGCATGGCATCCTCTCTCTCCTTCTCTAACCTGCTCACATTTGCCTTCTTGCTTTGTAAACTGTGAATTTCCTGAAAACACAGTAATTTCAAATCAACTCAGAGGCACACTGCCTTCCCTATAAGCACACCCACCATCAAATTAACACAGAAGTGGAACAATCATCTCTAGTTTTACACCCAATTACTCAAATCTAAGAGTTTTGTCTGTGTAAAAAAAAAGCTGAGTTATTTATCATGCACAGGACACCTTGTTGTTCTGCCTCCAGGGAAACATAACACCATCCTGCTGCCAAAAATGGAGCTGGTGTAAATGATGGGACAGGAATGGTCATGTTAATGAGGCTGGAGGGCAGCAGCAAGCTGCCTTCTGTGTATATTTCATTTTAATATCCTACTTATTTTTCCATTGAAAATGGCTTCTGGCTGAAGTGTACCCAGCATGCATAAGATTAAAAAACATTCATGCTGGGTGTGAGATAAGTTCACCAGATTATAGTTTTGCACTATAAAAATGATTATGAAGCATAAAGTTTCATTGACCAAAGGCGACTCATAAAGTCCTGTTTGGTCCTAATTAACATGTAGGTGGCAGCTCAAGACATCTGCATCTCAGACTTAACATTCATTTTGGCCAACTGAATGATGAATGGATCAACAACAAGACAAGTGATAGTGTTACACTGACAAATTGTGGTCCGGTTGTCTTGTCTTTGGCTGCTTGAATTTTAAACACTTGAACTAAACGAACCAGAAAGGTTTCATTAAAATCCTTAAAAACAGATTTAGAGAACAAATCCTCAAACTTGTGTTTTCTTTCCTCCTAGTTTCATTTATGTGCAAATAAATCAATTCACTTAGAGCAGAGCTGGTTGTTGTTTTTTTCCTCACAGCAGCTTCAATAAATATTCAATATTCATTCCAGTTTCTCACAACGTATTTACTGTGGGTGCTGTATCGTGAATGCTGCTGTATTGTGTTCTTGCTTTCTACACTGAGCTTCCCCTTGAGGAGGTGGATACATTTGGACAGTGCATGACACATGGTGTGGAGTGGGTGCCTTGCCTGTTCTCTGGCACTCAGCAGGGCCTCGAGCTCCTCCAGGGAGTGACTCAGCTCCTCTCTACCAGTCTGACCAGCAGCAGGATGTCCCAGCTGGGCCTCCAGATCTGCCACCTGGAGCAGACGCACACGCGCAGACATATTAAGAGTTGGTGCGCACACATTAACGCGCTCACAGTGGCAGTAACATATCGGGTTCGGACAGAGAAATGCGGCCCGAGCCGCATTCTAATTAGCACTAAACACAAAGTATAACTACTGTGGATGGCAGCATCATCAGTTTTTCATAAATCATAAAAAACAAAACAAAGTATCAGACAAATTGAAATTTTGACCTTGTGGTGGCTAAGTGATGCAATTAATCTTGGAGTGCGATCATTGACATTCTGAAACAAATTACACAGCACTGCATCCAACAGCTTTTGTGACTTGTCACTTGACTGTTGCCACTCAAAAGAGAAAATGATGGAAGAAAAGGAGGATAGCCGGTGAGATGCAGCGCTCCTATCATTTGAAGGTCTGAGCACACAGACGTCACTTTAGTAGTTGGTAAGTTTCTGGCTGCTTGAGTTTCATTAATAAATAAGCAATTACTCCTCAGTCTAAAGTTGATCAGTCAAGGTTTCCTGGTAATGTGTAATTTACATCTTTTAAGGATGGACAAAATAGGAAAGGAGAGTTTGTCTGGTGTAGGCAAAAAGAAAAACCGAGGCTGCAAGAATCTCAAGTGTGGTGTCATTTTCTTAATACAAAAGACCCGTCAATTCCGCAGTAAACATAGATGTCGGGCAAAGGTTTTTATATGGCGGCAGCAGAAATAAAAATGCAGAAATAAAATCACTGAAAAACAAACACAAAGACACAAGTACACACACGGCATGCTCGATGATCACTACTGATGGGAATCAGGGTCATCGCCTCCCCACCGACACATACTCACACTCTCACAAACAGACACAGTGAGAACTAAGAGCGGCATTCGTCATGCGTCACTGTGCTGCTGTGCAATCTGCAAACTCCAAATGGCATATTACTGATTCATTTACTCTGTCAGCTCTCATGTCCTCACTACACATACATATATATATATATGCACGTTGGTCCTGACAAGGTCTGTGTTTTATTCCAGAAAAGGCCGTAACGCGGTAACAAATACAAGCACGCACACACACACACATAACTTTAACCATAACTACCGGCCTTGCCCTCACCTCATCTTAACCATCAAACATGTCCTCACCCTACAACATAATAATTTACATTACGGAGGACATGCTTTGGAAGACAAGTCCCCACAATGTCACTGTGTAAAAGGGTTTAGGCCCCAGAACACGAGTGCGGTAATTCCTGAAACACACACACAGGTTAGGGCAGCTATCCTTACCAGGACTCTGATGTACATTCATTTGGTGCAATCTGAAAAAAGCGCTATCATAGCCTAACATAACCTTAACCTTACAACATTAAGACCAGGTTTTGGTCCTGACAAGGTCAGTGTTTATGTCACAAAAGGCTTTGAAGAGATAACAGTACAAGAGGACACATACACACAACTGTAATGCCATGGACACAGGAGTTATTATTATTATTATTATTATTTATTTTTATCAGGTAAAAATGTGTGTGTGTGTATATACAGTATATATATATATATATATATATATATACCTAAAGTGCCCTCATCAAGAATCCCATTTAAAGACAATAAAACAACAAATTCATCATTATACACAAACAGTAAAAAAAAAAAATCTGTTCAGTTAGTGCAGTTATAGACAATAAGACAGAAATGTCGACATTAGTGTACACATATTGGCTTTCTTAGAAACCATGCTTTGAATTCTCTGGAGAACATGGTAAAATTGTGCTAAAAGTTCTGGGGGGAGCTTAGTGAAACCTCTTGCTGTGGTGACCTTTTAAAAATTGCTGGAGGAATATTTTTTCCTGCTCTGAAATCAAAGTAGGTGAGTGATATTTTGCCTGTACAAGGACAAGGTGTTCAGCCTTTTAACCCTCATGCCCTCTTCGGCTTTTTTTTTTTTTTTTTGATTTGGTGATCGGGTTGTGGCATGAATTTTTGCAAAAAACTCTCCTTTTAGTTAAATTTTAAAAATTCATCATCTTTTACTCTCACGCACTTTATACTTTGTAGATTCATTTTGCACCCTCTGGACACCTTCATGCCAAAAATGTACACATACAAAAAAAAATCATTTATAGGAGTTTAACCCTTTCAATGCCAGTTTAATTATGCAAATTATCGATAATTTATTATCTAAAAAAATAAAAAAAAGCCCGCATAAAAATGTATTATTTTCCATATACTAAATAGTTGGTTAATAGCTTGATGAGGCATTGCCATCGATTAGAGTATTGGATATGTCAAAGATTAGCAACAAAACTGACTTGACTGCAATAGCATTTTTTAAGTAGTGCAAGATACTCCCTCTGTTCTGACTCACAGAAACAATATGCTGTATAAACAACTAATATGATCACTTGATGAAATTAATCACGATTTGTAGTTTAATTGAAAGTCGCTATCACCAATGACTGATTTGAAAAAGGGATATTTTCTTTTTTTATTTTTACGAAACGTTTTAAAAGTAACGCAAAAACGATATTTGGCTCCGGGTTCGTGAACCCGGGACTTCTTGCTGCAAAGGCAAGAGTGCTAACCACTGCACCAACCATGTGGCCCTATTCAATATATTCCACAAAGTTAAATTAGGAATGTCTCTCTGACATAATTTGCTCACTTTCGGGTTGACAGCACAGCTGAAACTAATTATGAGCCTGTTTCACTGCAAACATAAAAACCCTGGGCTGAAAGTTCTATTATTCACTCATTTTGGACGTGATACACCTCAGCGTTTCCCATGTCATGAGACCGTGTCATGCTTGTGAGAAGGTGTGTGCACTGGTTAGTGCATAAAGGGTTTGGTGAGATGAAAACATAGCATGGTACATTGTAAATAAGTCATACTGTGGTATCCATCACTTCAATATAGGCTAATGTATCTGGATGTATTAGTCCATTGTAAGCAGTGTTGCGGTTCAGTGAGCATGCTAAAGGAGATTTGTGCCTCAATCTTTCACGATAAAGCTAATGAATCCATCTATTTGCACTGAAGGAACATTGTGTATTTTTTTTTCCTTATTTCATAATATAAAATTGCAATTCACTAAAATGTCATCTATTAACTTTTGGTTCATAAACAGTCCTTGACTGAGGGCTTGATGTTCTTCATATACTGCACATTTGCAAAAGCTGCTTTGCTTTCAACTGCATTACATCATGTCATGTCAGCACCATCCACTTATGAAATGCATACGTACACATTTAATGTTGAGTCAAATGAATTACTTACTACAGGAAATGCTATCCTAGTTAATGTCATTTTTTTCCAGTCCACACCCTACTACCTTTGTTTTTAAGGTATTTAGAAATAATAAACAAAAACAAACGTGTTTAGTCTTGGTAAAAAAAATAGCAATTCCTCATTAAACCTGAGCTGCAGTCGGACCCAACCCAGAAAGACAAAAATAGTCTGTGTGTCGCAGATGAACACCAACGTAGCTGAAACTGAGCATGTGATGAGGTAGAAAATAAAATCAGCCAATGCCAACCTCTCTCCGTCTGCTCCTCCAACAGTGATTTATCTTCGTCCTGCAAATGGGGCACAGAGTTGGGGGGGGGGGGGGGGGGCCNGAGTTGGGGGGGGGGGGGGCCAGTATAGGGTGTCCTGTCCCCAGGAAGAAGAAAAAAACCCTTTGCCAAACCCTTGAGGCCTGCTCTACTTCTAGCCACCTGGTTGACTTTGCTGCAGTGCCTCTGTAGCTCTGTAGCAGCGCGTGCATGTATTAGGTGCAGTAACCTTCACCTGGACTTGGAGACAAAAATGAAAACTAGTGATGATAGTTTTATCCAAGCTAGATGCAGCAGCACTGGAGAGGCGCTATTAAATATGAGCAAGGCCATAATATGCTGTCTCTAAATTAAAGATGAAATGCCGGCATTTTGGCCCAGTGAGCATCATGGGAGCCTGTCAGCGGTAATATCCCGGGGGTGGGGGGGGGGGGATAAATGCATCTGCAGTTTGTGTGGGGACTTTAGTCAGATGTTGGATACATGATGGAGATGGATGAGTAAAAAAGATTATCTCACGCAGTTTATATATACGAGCGATCACTCTGACGTTGGATGTTGAGACAAACTATTTCGTAGAGTGCAACAAAACAGACAGTCCATCTGCAACCTCCAATTTTTGATAAATGTGATATGTATGTATACGTATAATAAAGACATTTTTGTTTTGCTTCATTTTATTTTCTGTTTCTCCCAATGTGACAGCTTATATTCTAAATACTTGGTGGGCAGATAAATGAGAAGCGGTTAAACAACTGCAGTGTGGTTGCACTTAAATGAGTATACTTACATTTATTCAAAATTCGACTTGTTTTCATATTTATTGCGAGTAATATCGTCACTGCAATATTCAACTATATTATCTTATATGGTTTCCTAATGTTGTACAGTCCTATTTCAAACCACAACTAAAAATAATTCTGTCAAACATTAGTAATAAATAATTCTTTGGAATGGTGGGATACTGCATCATGTGTTATAACGTGCACAGTGTCTACATGGTCACCTGGTCTCGGAGGCGATCAGTCTCCTCCTGGTATTCAGCCAGCTGTTTCTTCCACTGCTCCACGCTGCTGTTTGCTTCCTGCAGCGCTGCCACCAGCTTAGCGTTACTGTCCTGCAGTGTGAAGAGCTCGGCCTCCAGGTTTATCTCACACATGGACCTGAAGAAGTCACACAGAAATGCATGTGTTTAAGCTCAAATACATAGGGTTTGTGGTCGTTTAGGGCCAGAGAACAATCTGTAAACATAACACTGGCATTTGAATTATTATGTTAGACCTGTTTGCAAAAGGTTTCCTAGTTAAAGAGGCTTGGAGACTTAATCTCTTTCCGCTCTGTGTTTGGTCTCTACCAACCCGTGGGGAAAAATTCAGGCTCCTCTGCTGCTGAACCACACTTATCAGCCAGATGATGTCTTTGTTTTGATGGTAATTTGTTCTCGGATATGTAGCATATAATAGGTGTATCTGAGCTTTTCTTTCTAAGAACATGCCTGCCAGCAGCCATTGTAAACCACCATAATGAGACAGGGAGACAGGCCCATAATAATGAGCTGAACATAGCAATAATGGCTCAGAGAGCTGTGGTGCACAGCAGAGTCAGGAGTTGATTCTCATACTCGTTGGCGAGATGATGAGTTAATGAAGTGGGACACTTACATTGCACCAGAAATGTGATGGGGCATTTGTTTTTATTTTAAAGAACCAGCACAAGCCTGCAGTTTGTTGTACTACCATCTAATAATTAATCATTCTCAGTTTGGATGTCTAAGTGAAAATAGTTCCCAATGAATGCAGTGAGGAGTTACCAAAGTCTTCCAATGTCAAAATCCTGTTTTTCTACTGTTTATATGTAGATTTGTGCTTCTAAGTTGCTAAAAAGCATAATCACAACATCATAGGGTACTAAATAAAAAAATAAAGTGACAGATATAAGGTCTTCTCCTTTATTATAGCGTGGGAAAGAGAGATTCTGTCCTGTGTTTCGATAAATGTCAGGATTCAGGAGGGATATTTAATAAACCGGGGGGGGCTTAAAGATGAGACGGCTGAGTTTAGGAAGTGGTGTCTTTGCCATGACGACCAAACCAACACCTCGGCAACCATAAAACTACTCATCATAACAGAGGAGAGAGAACCCTGTAGTATAGGCTCATAACGATCACGAAATAAAATGGCCGGGACAATGGGATGTAAATCAGCCAAGGACAAGTGCTTTTTTGCTTCCTGGTCTCAGATGGAAGGTTGAGTGATTCCTTAAAAACTCTCAACTCAAACCTTAACAATAAAATTGTTGCTAAGTTGCTTTATGTCCCCATACTGAAAATGATGCTTGTGGCATGTACAAGCATCATTTCCGTCTACATGTACAAACAATGTCTGATGAATATCTGTCCATCTCAGAAACAGGATTAATCAACAGTTTTTCTTATTTGCAAACAGGATGCTGTTAGCTTCTAATTAGCTGAACCATATTCAACATTTCAGGACAAAGTGAAGCAAGGAAAGATGGAAAATACTTGCTACATTATTAGAAAGAAATACCTCCAATGAATCTTATCTTTATTGGTAAAACTGGATGTGATCCTTCACGCAGAGTTTCATCCAGACAGAGATGTGATGCTCCGTTCTGCTACAGCCACGTCGAACTGACCAGAAGTTAGAGACAAAAACCTTTCCAGTCTTTTATTCCCTGCTGTCTGTGATTTAGTAATTAATTTTGTGCGTTTGTTTGCTTGTTTTTTAAAGAAACCTCTCCACCCCTCAGAGTACCAGCTCAGTAACTTGCAAATTTACCTGTGGCAATATTTTCTCCAAAAACTATGAAACTGTGAGTGGCATTTGGTTAAAAGTGGAGCAATGAGTTAGACAAAAATTGCTATTTTTGGAACAAACTTCAATAACGCCTCAATAAAGAAATTAGGAAAAACAATGTTACACCAATGGGTTTTTTTTTAGTAAAAAGGAAATAGCTATTGTTAAACAATAAATGTAGAGGACTGTAATGCCTCACCACAAATAAATGCTCTGTAAATATTTTTTTATTTATTGGCTAATAATGATAATTCCCTTCCCCCTTTAACAGAATAGGAGTTCAGTAATTTGAATCAGCATAATCTACTGTGCACAGCTCAGCAAAGTGCTTTGGGCATTTACATCTTCTCATGTAGCAAAGCTGTGGTGTTTGACACTGGATTATAACCTTTGTTGTCAACTTTCCAAACCTCAACATCTGCTACAGTATCTGCCACTGTACTTTCATTTAAATACGTGCTTTATGTCCATGTGTGGTTTTTTTTTTTGGATTATTGCAGCGGATTGTTATTATTTTTATAGTGCATTGTCTGCTTCAAACCAAATACGCACCCACAAACATCAGAAGTTCTGGTGATGAACTTTCACACAATAAAGGTACACACAAATATACAAGATAAAAAGAAAAATCACCATCATTACCCTTCAGACAACATCTTCTTGACCCTCTCCTTCTCGACCGTCAGCTCCACCTCGGCGCTCTTACTTCGAAACAGCTTCTCCTCGCCCGGACCATTGACTGTCAGCAGCGGCGGCGAATGTCGCTCCTCTGACAGCTCCTATAGGTCAGTGACAGACGAAAAGATGACCACACAAACAGAGCATGAGATGAGCTCTGTTAGAGTTAGAAAGGAAATCAGTATCCGTCCTGTAACATCAGGTTTCCTCAGCACGAGCAAAGAAGAGAAAAGCTGTTCAATCAAGTCATAAGTGGACAGAAATTCTGTTATTATTTGATGAAAATTCTTATTCCGATTCCAGTTTTTTTTAAAAATAAAAAAAATAAAAAATTAGGATTTGATGTTTTTTATTTTGACATGCATATAAAGGAATATGAAAGAGTTTGGAACAGCTGTCAGACAGACAGACAAGACATTTAAAGACGTTAGAAAACAAAGGGAACTCCAACGCTTATATACTATTACAAGTCTAATTTCAATTTAATTCAATACCTCTATGATGTATTTGTTAAGGTGGATTTTTCATATCTCCACCTTTGCCATAACTTATTGTCATAGCTTTGAACTAAAATATCAAACATTTGATTATCATTATTATTAGTAGTAGTAGCAACTAGTAGTTTCTTTTTAGTATTAACTTTTCACCTCTTTCAGCTAGAGCAGAGCAGACAGACTTGATAGAGACAAGAGTAAAAAACATACAATACAGTTTTTTTTAAAAAAAAAACATCTTCTCGTCAACTTCTCGTTGTTCCTAAAAACACTGAATTAAACCGGCTGCTGCATTTAAACATTAGGCTGTTTTGTGAAACGATGTGGCTGTTCAAAATGGAAAATAATTTAATAACAATATACGGACGTAGACTGTAAAAGGGCAAAGGTTCAGTATGATTCTTATGTACTGTGCAACCACACTTTGAGACATAACACATAAGAGATCTATAAATGTTGGATGTATCCTTTGGAGAAGTTTACAGAAGGCTTTTGACTCAAACCTGGTATAGTCAAGTCTAATCAGAGTGATTTGGTATTTTCCTTCCATGCTCCCCACAAATGGGTTCAAGCCTTTTCCTCAGTTGGAGGCTGCATGCATGTGCTCAGCCTTTCTATTTTGTTTTAAAATGTGAAAAGGAATTAGCTCAGACAAGGTTCTGTGTCGCCTTTGCCTTTCTGCACAGAAACCTGAGCTTGTCGACGGCCAACAAACCCTGCACTTACTGTAGAAAAAAGCTTGTATTATTAATTTAACACAGACTGTCTGTATTCCCCACAGGACAACAGTTTTTTTATCTGCAGCTCATCTGCTCTCTCTGACCTCATAGGTGGATATGTAAATAAAACACCAGGCTGATCCCACAGTGTGGATGAGAACTGTGTCCAGAGGAAGGAACCAGAGAACAGGGACAATCAAAGTGGAGGGATCGCCTGAGCGCATCCCTGAATTATTCATAGCGTGGGTCATAAATGGATTACAGATTTACAACAGTTTTCTTTTCGCATGTTGTTCACTAACAAGCTGAGCGAAAACAAGGCAGAGACATTAAAGCACAAACCTGCAAACAACCAACTGTTAATTAACGTAAGCTCAAAACGAATTTATCAAAATATGTCTCTTTTATCCTGTCGGGAATATCGATAATATGCGTTCGAATGAAAATCAGAAAATCGGCTGAGCTGTCATGACCTGTCAGGAAAAAAGTGCAAGTGTGGTGCTGGTGTCACAAACTAAGGCTACTCTCTTCGGCAGCAAAACCCAACTAAGTTCTGAAGTTAAATTTGCTTTTGAAGTCGACTTTGAATAAATAATTGAGCACACTCGTCCAGATAACACTGTGAACGCCACGGTCACTATTTTTTTCTTTAATGGTTAGGTGATGGGAGTTTCACGCACCTGGGAGAGCTGAGAGATGCATACGTCCCAAGATGCATCAGGAAAGCAGAGGACAGGAGGAGAACATAAGGGGAAAAAGAAAAAAAAAATGAATTAGTTCATTGAACACCATGAATTTACAGTAATCCAGCTTGTATATCAGTGTTTCATTTGGAGTTAAGAGAGGAAGAGGGAGGTAACGAGCGGGACTGAAGCTGAAGATGAAATCCCGCCCACAGCGTTTGAGTGACAGGTGATCACTGAGAGAAATAACAGTGAGCACTTAGCCAAAAAAAGAATAAAGGTGGAGATGGAATACATTTGTTTTTATTTCATCTTTAGCACAGTGGAATACAGTTTGAAAGATCATAAAATGTAAAAGCAAAAACGCCTCAGTAAAACCTGCAAAACGGAAGTGTATATTATGTGAACGTTATATTATGTGAATTGTTTTTAACCACTGAGAGGACACTGTGATAAGACTGTAATCGACGGCATTCCAGGTACTTCAAATATTTAACAGCTTTCATCTTGATGTCTCTGCAACACTGCTCATCTTCTGTACATTCACACAGTTTACTTATTTATCTGAGCTTCAGTCCATTTGCTCCCTAAAGCTCCTGTTTTTCCCACAAACTCGATTTATTAATTCATGTCTGAAATGCAACAGAGGTATGTGCTTAGACTCACTCACTCACTGCGGCTGCAACGATTTATCAGTTAATCATTTATCAATTCATTATTAAATTCATCGTCAACTGTTTAAATAATAGATTAATCAGTTTGAGTGGTATTTCTACGAGTTTCTTAAATGTGAGTATTTCATGGTTTCTTTGCCCCTCTGTGACTGAAAATGTAATTTCTTTATTTTGTGGACAAAAGCAGGCATTTGAGGATCGAAAACTGTAAAAAAACCAACAACTAATCTATAAATTGAGACAATAATCAAGCAATGAATCGATAAAACAAATACAAACAATTGCGAGTAGCAGCGCAGCCACACAGACATGGCTCACCACTGAACATGGAGCATCAGGTGTTCTGGGTCATGTTTTTATTACATGCATGTCATATTTTTCTTTCATCATACGCCTCAGCCCCGTGCTCATCTTCAAGTGTGTTGCTGTGTAGAATTTACAGATTTTTAATTAATATTTTGTCTCGTGTGAACCTGTTCTTTTCCTGCAGAGCTTCATTGCTTTTGAATCCATCTTCTCTGAGTCACTCTGATATCCGTCATTAATCTTGAATTTATAATGGAATTACAAATTAAGTCCTATTTGATGTCCACAATGTTGACGATGCTCCAGAAAATAAAATAATGAATTAACAGGAGTAACACAACTTTAACAGTCGTGTTTGTTTTTATCCATCCAAATTCGTTTGAGATTTATTTTTCATCTTAAGAAAATGTTTTTAACTATGTTTTACGGGTTTGTCTTTTACAATACACCAACTTACTAATCATAGAGGGTTGTGTTCAGTTCCTTTCTTTGACCACTATAATTTTATATTTAGCACAAATCTGTTTATTATCTTTGTACTTGTCAATCAGACAACATCACTCTGTTTGTCCCCGACTTCCCCATCTCCTCCTACATCTTATCTCTGAGCTCTGCAAATAAGTCTGAAAGCTAAGGCTTTACTGCCCGCAGATCCCCTGCTGCCAACCGCATATCACACTCAGAATATGTGCTTTGTGAAGCTCGGGGCTGCAGAGATGCAACTCTGCAACACTGTGGACTGATTTTGTAAGCAGCAGGGCTGTTATTGACCAGCTGGAGGTGAAACAAACAAAGCTGACACACTGAGTGAAGGACAACAGCTTCTCTGTAGCACTGTTTCAACCATCATCATCCCTCTGATTATTATTTGATCAGGATATCAAAGTTTTTTAATGGTTTATCTGTATTGTTGTTTCCACTGATCACATGATGATCTTCCTCTATATTTTTATACCCTGACTTCATGAGAGAAAATATCAATAATTACATCGTGTTGAATGTCAGATAAATAAAGATTATTTTTTTAAAAAAAAAAAGAGGTCAAAGGGCAAAATGGTCAAAGCAACTATACATTATGCCTCAAAATGCCATTGTGTAATATTATACAGATGCAAAGTTTATTGGACCGTTTCTATAGTGCGATTGAAAAAGTGTTTCCATTTACTAACCTTTAATTTGGATTTTATACTTATTATGGTAACAACACATCCTTGACTGATATGTTTGAGAGTTTATTAAAAGCTTGACAAAGTGTATTTTGGTGTTCATCAATGTATGTGTTTTGATGTTGTTCAGTTTCGTTAAAGCATGAAGCCATGAAAAAAGGTTAAATTATCAAATTGGAACAAACATAACGGGCCCCAGACAAAATCTATAAAACACACATCAGCTCTGTAATGCCACTTAAGAGAAGGGGCATTAAAGCCTCTTTGGATCCCATTTATTTGGCTTTACTTCAAACATAAAGTGCCATCACATAATAACTTTGACAGCGTATTATTTCTCTATTACACAGGTTCAGTGTGGTGTGTTACAGTGAGCTGTAGTGAGTCAGGAGGAGAAGCTGTGATATTTGCCACAACACCACCACTGCGTTTACTGTCTGACACAAAATCAATGACTCTCGTCTTAGAGAGAAATCAGTGCAGGCTGCACAGCTGCTTCTGACCTTGTCTGACTTTGTTCATTTAAGCCAACAACCAGCAAGACCTCTAGTTACCACAGTAACTGAACGTAACGCTGACTAACACTTCTAAACTAAACTGCTGTTATTCACTTTCACTATACTTGAGTCAAGTCAAGCTTTCTGCTTTTACTTCACTTCGGATTTTGCACTACACACCACATTCAGTTAAACACTTTAGTTACAAGTTTGATTATACATTAAAGCTCCAGTGTGGAACTACTATCGCCCCCTGTGGACGTCTGAGTATTTTTTTTTTTTTTGTATAGCACCAAATCAAAGCAGAAAACTGACGATACTATACAAAGAAGAGAAGAGAAACCGAACAGTTCACACAGTGTAAAAGCAGTCTGTGTCAGTGGAGGGGGGAAAAAAAAAAAACTTTTAATGGCAAGAAATCTCTGTCAGAGCCAGACTCGAAGATCACTCACAGCCATCTGCCTCGACTGGTTGGGGTGAAAGGAGACAATGGAGAGAGAGGGGAGGAGGGTAGGAGAGAAAAGGAAAGGGCAGTAGAGACAGCAGACAGACACCCGGAGCAGAATGAATTCCTGTCAGATTTGTAAAGGTGGTTGTAATATTTTTATCATGTAATGGCGTCATTCATACTAGCGGTAGCATGAATTGTAGTAAGTAGCATGTTTATTGTTAAATGTCACACAGTTTGAAGAGCTTTTGCTCATTTTTTTTTTCTTTTTAGGACTTCTCTTGCTGTTGACCTCCTTGGTATTGATGCTCGATTTTGTTGCACTGCAGGTGTTTCCCCTTGGCTGCACTAAATAAATTGACAAGACATAGCATCAGCTCTTGTCTCGGTGCTTGGGTCAAGGTTGGCAGTGTGATTCTTCAGTCTCTCAGACCTAATCACTAACTGGCTTTGTAAAGATTTACACACAGGGGACTTACAACACCGCATTAACAAGTGCTACTGTGTTTTGAGCCTGTCGCCACAACAACAATAAGCAGACTCTTGATTCTAATATGTCAAGGAACTTAATAATAAAAAAGAATGACCGAGCGGCTCTAAAGATTTATATGTGACACGTGTTCCCCAAACGTTAGAGCAATTAAATCTCAGTCACGTCCTCAGAAGAACTGCCCCAGTAAATATAACTCAGGTTTGAGAGGGAGAGAAGATGAAGTAAAAAAAAAAAATGTGTGTACTGGAGATAAACTTTAATTCTGAACATTGGCATTATCAAGTCCACCAAAAAAAACACAATATGACAAAATCTGTTAGTCAGTGAGTTAGTTTCCCTTCAGTAACAGATTAACCAGTTCCACAGTCCAGTTCCTCAGTCACTGCTGATTCAGTATAGGTCGAAATGAGAAACAAAGTCAATGATAAAACTTTCATATAAATGTTGTACTGGCCAAATACTAATATACCATGAATGTAATCACTACATGCTGTCCAAACATTCTTTTTGGATCATATTTTTGAACACACAAAGTTGAAATAGTTGCAGATATCATATCCTTTCATACTCAAAAAGGGGAGCAAGCTTGAAAAAATACTTTTTCCAATAAGGGAGTACATTTACTGACAAAGTACTGACAAATTAGACCTTGTATCTCATTACCCTGAATTTAGATGGGGAACGGCTCTCCTCAAGTTTATGCAAAGAAGGTTCTAGTCTAGTCTCTACCATATAAAAAGTCCACCATCATCCCAGGACCAAGTAGAGAAAGAACCTTATTTTAGATGCTAGAAGTGTCAAAGAATTTAACACCAGTGTGTGTGTGTGTGGAAACAATGTCCTAGTTACGGAGGATAAACCACAGACTCCTCTTGGGGGGAAAGCGTTTTTGTATTTTGTTTTTCTTTCCCCTCTAGGAGAAAAATATTCCCAATGAAACATTTGGAAAGTTAATTTCCAAAACAGCAAGTAAAAAAAACTTTCTAGAAGTGTTTTATTGTTATGCCATAAAATTATTAATAAATTAAACCAGCATACATAAAAACTCCCTTATTATTCATTTACTTTGCAAGATTTTTACCTGACTGACCTTTTGATAATTTTATCAGATTCATTTTGTACCTTGGGTATTCAGCCAAAAATAACAAAAGGAAATATATGTAGATTAATACACTAATGTTTTATGGAAGGGCAGCAGTGCTTTACCTGGGGAGCTGCAATGCTGAGTGCAGGGTTGGCGAGTTCAAACCTCTCCTGGGATTTCTCTCTGGCCAAGCGGGCCGCCTCCTTCACCTCTTTAAACTGCTCTGAGAACTGCAGGTGGAGGAAGAAAGGAAACAGGCGAGTTACACTCTGTGTGTCAAGAGAACCCGAACATTCAAAGCTGTAAAAAACACACTCTCTCTCTCAAATCTTCCTTAACTATGTGCAACATTTAGGTCTTCTTGGCAGAAATTGGACATAACACACAAGTATGTTTGTATAGGTGTGTAATCACTTTTATATGTGCTTCAAACATGGACCTTTCTTAAGGCCTGCGTCGTACTTCACAGAGTTGCTTCACATTTCCACACGCATGTGCGTAGCTGCAGTTCATTCATTCATACTACACGTCAGT
This sequence comes from Brachirus orientalis, assembly GCA_016785285.1. NCBI lineage: Eukaryota > Metazoa > Chordata > Actinopteri > Pleuronectiformes > Soleidae > Brachirus > Brachirus orientalis. The sequence goes on along the minus strand of JAFBJR010000235.1, from coordinate 230,933 downwards.
CTGGCATTCGCATCGTAGTTGATCTCACATTCCACTTGAAACAATGTCTCACCAGGGGCTCATCCTCATTCGTGTGTCCTTGAGTTCTTGAGCGATGGGTTGTACCGACGGACTTTTTCACAAAACCTCAAGTAAGTTTCCATGGTTACCATCTTCTCCTTTAACATTCATGCACTTTTCGATTATGCTGCTTCACTCCAGAAGAATATCAGGAGGTCAGAGATATAATTGTTCAAATTATTGTCTGGATACAGTGACCTTCATTTTGTTACAACTTTTGTTTATGGTCAGAGGTACACTGAAGTGAAGTCATTTGATTGAATCAACGGCAACTGATGTTACTACATAAATCATTTTAAACTCCTGTATAACAAGCTGAAATATAAATGAATGAAAATACTGTCATTGTGAGGAAAAGGCATTTCAGGTGCCTAAGTGAGACATACTGAGCTGGTCTGATTATAATCCAGCTGCATGTGTGAAAATAGTCAATGGGCTCTTTCTACTAAGTCTACTAAGTGTGGGCCGCGATGGAACTGCAGGTGGGCTGGCAAAGGTCATTACATATAAATGAACAAATGTTTTTAATATGCAGTTTTGTAGTGACGTTTTAAATTACTGTATAATATGACTTTAAGTAATACTTATAAGGAATAACAAATCCATGGCATTTAAATTATGTGTCATTGTTCTTTCGTCTGACCTAGTATAGCAGGTAATATACAGAATAGAGCAACATAGTGACATTTTATGTGTAAGTATCGAGTGACAGGCCTAACATTTCAGTACTTGCACTCACTGTTAATTTGGAAATTGTTATCAATGTTGATGGATAATTACGCACTTTGTTATGAAGTTAAATATTACACGGAGCCCAGGTGTAATAACGACATGCATGGGTTGATAGATATGCAAGTTCAGAAATAAAGTGAAGTGGACTAATTATTAATCCGTAGTGAATTTTTATATTGCCATTTTCACATGAAAACAATAATATACTTTACATAGGAATTATTGATCCTCATCTCATGTGAGATGTGATTCAAGGTGCAAACGGGCCTCAGATCATTTTCAGATTTCAAATTGGCCCTCGGAGCTCTTAAGTTTGGGAATGGCTGTACTAAGTAATTAATGAGAGACTCCTGTGTTTACCTGCTGCAGCTGCTGCTCTGTGGAGAAGCCGAGGCCATAAACAGTGTTGGCCCTGCTGTCGGCCCACTGGCCAAACTTCTGCGAGGTTTTGGTGAAGGTCATGTTGGGAGTGATGGTGCTGTTGATGATGGCCTGGCACCACAGGGAATAAAATCAATGAAATAAATATAAAAGACAGAATGAAATAGCGGATAAAATATTGTAGAACAAATATGCGTTTTCATATAATAAGGACAGAGCACAAACAGGAACGTTTTCCAAAAATATAGAGGGCTGATAGAGTATGATAATACAATACAGAGGCATACAAAAATACTGATGTTCTTACATTTCTTTTAGTATTTGACACATCAATTGTCCATTTCACAATTCTTTTCATAATTACATCAAGGGAGTAAGGATTCTGTTTTGAGCAGCATAATTCAAAATGTAACCGACAGGTTTTCATTATGCATTTTTGTCTCTCTCTCTCTCTCTCTCTCCAGTTCCGATATGATTAATCAAACTGGGAGCATCTCTACCAAGAAAAAAGGAGAGCATCCTGGTTTATTTGATTAAGGTATAGGAGCAGAAGATGAGAGTGGTAAAAAACCTTTGTGAATGTTTTCAAAGGTGAATCTTGAACAGGCATTCAGTTCATGGGGAAAGCTGATAAACAGACAAACAAGGTTTTCAAGAACTAAATGGATTTAAAAAAAAAAAGACCTGATGGATGGATTGATGGATAGAGCTTTGGGGACTTACAATGACTCTGGTTAATAACTAGCTAGTGTGTCGCACATTATGCACCATTACCAAACTACACACGTTATAAAAGACGTTTTAAAAGTGATGTTCAAGGATGAGCAATTCACAGAATCCAAAGACAGTGAGGAAGAACATAAATAATTCCTGTCACCTTTAAATGCCAAATTCATTACAGCACGTTATTTTTCGTTGTACATACTTGACTAGAAAATATGACGATTTTTCATCTGATAAACAAGAGGCCACTGTGCAGCAGCTTGTTACATGAATAGGGCTGGTGTTGGACCTTTTTAAATACACTCATTATCATTGATAGATACTGTGCACTTTAATGAGGTCCTGATTAAAATACAAAAAAACAATAGCTTGCATTTAAATTATGCAGACGCTGGACAATTTATTATTGTGTCACTTGGAGTTTAATGCTGTAAATCTACTGGAGACTTTGCTGTGTGCAGATAAAGAAAAAATACAGTATTTATTAACCAGGCTTCAGAGAAAAAAAATCTAAGTGAAGAAATTTGTAGAAACGTGCACTTATCTATTTAGGCACATTCTCTGGTAAATTCTCTATTAAGGTGGATTTGTTGCCAAATGAAGATCTCATTAGGCTCTGTTCCTAAAGCCTCTAATGCAATAGGACATACTTGACTGAAAACAACAGTGTTTTCACTGGGTTTTAGTTTGGTGCTCATAAGATAAGCCGTTCGAGCTGATTAATCTCGCTGTAATGCATTATAAATATTCTGCTGACAATGTGCATATTTCACAAATGCAATCCTATGTGCAAATGGAAAAATCTAAACTGTTTCTATTTGTTTTAAGAACCTCTGGATGCAAAGAGTGGGCTTAATCGCACGAAATACACATACAGTACACTAGAGAGGAAGCATTCTGCTGAGTGACACAAAGTACAGTATAGAAGTTTACAAACTGATTTAACTCAACTCACATGTTGCCTTTTCCACATTTCCACAACATTATTAAAATTGTACAGCTTGCAAAAACACACATATGAAAAAACTATGTGTGTGTTTTTGCCCCAGAAAAGAAAGTCTGGTCAAAATCTGGTCAATTTAGGGCTAAGATTTGAATTGTTCCTTATGTATTAAGGTGAGGGATAACACTTTGTTTAGGTTTTGAAATGAAAAAAATCAAACAAGTGAAATATAGCTGCTCCCAATTTGGGATTAATAAAGTATCAATCAATCAAACCTGTGTGTGTGTGTCTCTGTGTGTGTGTCGGTGTGTTGTCCTCTTACTTTAGTCCCACCCACACTGATGATGCGGTAAACACTACGGCTGGCATCATAAAAGAAGGACACGGTGACTGCGTGTTTGCTGGCTGGCAGCCAGTTGCGCTTGGTGGCCGGGTCAATCTGGAAGACATGAGCTCTGGCACTGAAGATGGGCTGCTCCCTTTAAAACACACAACAGAAGAACAGACCATGATGAGTTGATGCTGCTGGTGACTCCGCGTGAAAAGAAGAGGGTCTTTCAGTTGCTTGGCTATAGCTGCAACTGTCCACAGTGTTCTGCGTTTGTGTGGTAGAAAAGCTGACTAGTGGTTATCAGCAGTATCTATCTCACCTCATTAAATTTGCATGATGAAAATGTACAACCTGCATGACAATGTGCAATACAGAAGCACACATGTCTATACCTGTGCTCAGCACAGGCTGTTCCTTAAAAAATACAAACAAACTGAAATGACAAAAGGACATTAGACCAGTAGCTTCTTCACTTGAAGATGACATACTGTACAGTAGATATGATCTAAAGCTCAAAACACAGCCGCTGGAAATAAGAGCAGATATGAACCGAGCTTTTGCAGTGAGTGACAGAGACGCTGCTGCAGCTGTGTGACACACACACAGAGTCACAAATGTCATGACTGAGAATTAGGAGGAAACATTTTGTGGGTGCTTCAGGGTATTTTTAGCCAAAGACGGGGAACAGTGACATCGACTTTCGCCACCCCTCATGGAGCCCGCAGAGCTTTCTGAAAGGACCGACTCCTGATACATATTCCAAATGCCTCCTCTCGTCTTGCTTTACTGGCGTAGCTGTTATGCTTCCACCTTCTCTCTGTCCGGTGTGATGTACAATGCATCGGCCTGTGTGCAGCGCGGGAATGCTGCCACAGACACGAAAACAAACCACTGCTATACTGAGAAACACAGTAAGAGCCGTGTGAAGCTAAATCATTGCGTTATCTCAAAGGTTTGAATGTTTCAATGACGGGTTTATTTGTAAATGTTACCTACTGCAGCTTTAAAATAAATGGTAATATAACAAGTAATAGTGTATATACAATTTAACCTATTTATTTAGTTAACAACTCTAGGTCAGAGTCATGAGACAGTGTTATATTTACCATGATTTTTTTTAATGAACCTTCTGGATATTCTGGTTTGTTTTTATATATTTTTGTTATATTTAGGGCAACATTACATCATAGATGTGTTTTCACAGCTATAAGCCATGCATTTTTTTTTAAAAAAAAACATAGAAAAAATGGAAACGCAAAGCAACCCATTTTAGTACAATGATCAAAGTCACAAAGCTAATGCATCTGTATTCATCATTAAAATTAATTAGAGATCATCCTTCCTTTTGTTATACTACTTGAGTGAAAACTTTTTATTTGATTTCACATTCCCTTCAAATGCACAACTACAAGGGCTAAAGCTATAAATAGCAAAAACACATTTCAATTTTTTTTTAAAATAAATAAATAAATAAATAATTACAAGACTTCAAGGTCACTGCTGACTTCCTGGAGTAATGAAGCAAATCATGCAAATGAGTTGATTTGCTTAGCTCTGGCAATCCAATTAGCTGTCCTGCTCTCTTTGGAGACAAACTACGTGCGCTTACTGTGTGGACCAACAGTGGAGGGACACTCAAGGGATGATGAGGAAATACACAAGCACTTTGGTGAAATGTAATGCAACATTACTCGACTAATTGACTCTGCATAATGTTAATGTACACAAGGAGCAGTTCCTGATGCAAGTCATTTATACACCAATATAAATGAGGACAGTGTTCACTGAGAGGAGACCCTATTCTTTAAGCAAGAGAAATAACCATTTACTATGTAGGTCATCTCTGGCTATAAGAAGCATTGTTCCTGCTTGATTTGGTTGGAATTACAGCACATTTGCATGCCAACAATGGTGGTTACCGTTTCCACACAGATTACGGAAGCTACAGTTTACAAAAGAGAATAGCAGCAAGGCGGATTTAGGTGCCACCCAGATCCAAGAGTGTGGCACACAGAGACAGACAATAATGATGACCAATCCAATATGGATCCAACTGAAAAAGTGACTGTACAAGATTAAAATTTAATACAAACACTTGGCTCTCAGAATGTGCCCTGTTTATTTCAATTAGGGCTGCAACTAACAATTATTTTCATTGTCGATTGATCCGTTTGGTCCATAAAAATGTCAGAAAAAGTTGATTGTTGTTTTCCAAACCTCGAAATTGATGATATTCTCAAATGTCTTGTTTTGACCACAAACCAAAATTAATAATGATAATGATTTGTGTTATATGGAGCAAAGAAACCAAACCAGAAAATATTCAAATTTCAGAAGCTAAGAAATCAGAAAGCATGTTTATTAAAATGATTATCAAAATAGTTGAAGATTAATTTAGTACTCAATATTTAAATAATCGTTGCAGCCTTAATTTCAATTCAAATGATGGAAACGCTACCATTTCCTCTCCACACAAAGAAACACTGTAACATCCTTTGGTTGTTGCCACATCTATAGTTGGTCAAGGACTTAAAAAAAAACCCATTGATTGATTTCTAGTTACAATGTTATGCTTCTTGTTGTATATGGTTTCTGACTGTTGCACTAATATTTCTGTGAATGCAAAAATAAGTGGATCTGTTTGGTGAGTTAATTTGTTCATGTCCGGCTCTCATGATCTTTCCATGACTCACAGACCAAAAAAGTGTCCGGATTTTTCGGAAAGTACCTGATATGCAGCCACTCAGTTCCATCTCTGACTCCAAAGAGCTAAAATTAGCTCAGGTCTTTCGAAGAGGCCGCTTTTAAAAGGAAAAATATTGAATATTCCTTTACAACTACTCCAATCTATCCAAGTCAGTTTTTCTTCAAATAAAAGCTACCAGTTCCACAAGGCCGTTCCTGCCTTTTAACCTCTCTCTCAAATCTTTTTCACTGAAGACATTATTAGCTGGAAAGCACACATGTATTTGATAGAATAATACTGTCTTGGTTCCATTTTGATATGTCACTTTCAGGGACCTGCTGTTTTTGCAGGCCGGCTTATACGAAAAACAGAGACATTCATGTTCTTATAAACCACTGTTATTTTTATCCTGAGTTATGATAAGTCATTGTGCTGTGAGGAAATTTAGATGAAAAAAAAAAAAAAAAAAGACAAATTGTCGACAAAAAAGAGGCTGCATTTATTGACATGTTGTTGCAATGTGTTGCCAGAGGAGCAAATTGATGTCCACTTATACAGTCGACAGTTTTTCATAATGCTTCTTTTTGTCATGTTTAAAGTCTGTGAAGCCACAACAACAGATACTGAAAGCATGAAAAAAGACCTGCACCGTTGCCACTCACTTCTTTTAAGATATTTTTGGGGGCTTTTTTAGCCTTTATTTGACAGACAAGCATGGGGGTGGGGTATAAGTTTAGAAGTGTAAGTCAGTGAATAAACGTAGCAACAAATATTTGCAGGTGACAGCAGACTTTTTTTTTTTTATCTACTTGTGTAATTCCAGCTTATTATGATCACAAAAAAAGCTTTTCACTGTTCTGAAAGTTCATTTTGATTCAGATAAAAACAACACACCATTAAAAATAAAGAGTGACAGAGAGGGCCTGCATTATCTTCACTGTTTCCTTGACAGGAGTTCACATATATGTACAGTAGGGTGACGTGAATGCTTTTTAATTACTACACTCAATTCTCTGCTAAATGATTCAGTGCAGGACTTATCATCTTTATCTCCATTAAAAACGAGATAAACATTTGAGTGCAATCATTATAACCATTTATCAAGTGAAATATGTGGTGGCCAATTGCAGAGATGATGGCACAAACATGCAGCAGCCCAACAGTGACTGTCATTTCATGACAGCATGACATTCCATGTTCTTTGCTATGAGGAAAAAATAAATGTACTGTATACTGTGATAAAGCTTTTTGTGAGGAGTCTGATCTAAGATCTGTAAATGGAGGGTAAAATCATCAGACACATAACAAGTACAGAAACAGCAAGTATTTAATTATACTCAATAAAACTAATTATCTTGCTCCATAACCAATAACTATTAAAAGCATTAAAAGCATTAAGCAAATAAGCCAAAAACAGAACATCAAAGCAAAAGAGCTTCAGTCCCTTTTATCATATTCCCACCATCTAAATGTGAAATGATGACGCACACGATCTTACAGCCATCACAGTGGATCTCACAGAAATGAACCTCCTGTCATTTAATTGGCCCAACTTTTATCACTGCTGTGTATGAAGCACGTCAAGCTAAACAGCTCTGACAAGTCAAGATTTGATCATAAGGGCAGAATAAAACGATTAAAGTCACCCTCAGGTGAGGAGGAGCAAACACTCTACATGGGCTCGTCTAAACCAATGCACTGCATTAAGTAAAGAGGAGCTGAGTGAGCCTCAGTGGCTTATGTTCTGCGTTCATTTATATGAAACTGGGCAGCCTTGCATCAAATTTGTTGTGAGAAAAAATGCAAAGGAGACAGATGTTCAAACCGGAGTGCTTGAAGAGCTGTTAGAGAAGAGCGCTGTGAGTATAAACAAATGAAATGCTGTAAATCAGACTTGTGATATTTGAGCTACAAGAGCCGCAGTCACCTTATATTGTAAGGTTTCTTCCTTATAATGGCTATTCTAAAGTGCCTTAAGAATGATTTGGCACTATACAAATAAAATTGAGAAAATTGATGAGTTTAACATATAAAGGGAGGGAATGGGATTGTTTTTAAGTCACCATCATCTGACCTCTTTTCTTTGCCAGAACAACATTCATTATATACAAATAACCTGGCAATACATAGAAACAGAAACACAGTCTCACTAAAGGGATGTTTCTCTACCTCACCTCCCCTTCCTGTCCTCCTCTCCTCCTCTGTCCCCCATTTTTCCTTTCACCCCAACCAGTCGAGGCAGATGAGCGCACATCTTTGAGTCTGGTTCTGTCAGAGATTTCTTCCTGCTAAAAAGGGAGTTTTTCTCTCTCCACTGATGTCTAGTGTTTGCTCACTGTGTGAATTGTTGTGTTTCTCTTCTCTCTGTAATATTGTAAAGGTTTTGGCCTTATTATGTACAGTGCCTTGAGATAATGTATGGTGTGATTTGGTGCTATACAAATAAAATTTAATTGAAGTTAATAGCATCTCTTTTGGTACTGTTGGTTGGATCACAGTATTACAATGAACTGTGCCCACTTTTATTAAACATATTATGTATTAATGTGTTTTAAACTTTATTTTTGTTCGTGTTCATGTTGGATCAGAAGCTGAGACTGAAAGTACATTTTGAATTTGAACATCAGCTAAAACTACCTGACATAAGGAATGATATCTGAAACTCAGTGTTTAATGTGGAGCTAATGTAAACTTTTTACAATTCAGTGTGCAAAGCCCTGTACTTTACGGTTTATTCATATTAATTCTGTTAATGATCTCACTTAGTAAACAATATTTTCCACAAATAAAAGTATAGCAGAGTAAAATAAAATGTTAATACATACAATTCAACGTGGTTGAGAAAATGGATAAATTTCCGCTACTGTTGTGCGACGCTTATGCAGCACCTCCTGCAGTCTGCCTATATCCAGTGAGGCGTCATCTGGATCAATTATAGTTAATCTATTCCAGGTCATATGTGCTCATACATATGTTCAAACCCTCCCCCTCCTACATATGTGATCCACGCATGAATGGTGGAGAACTGTGTTCAAATGGACAGGGGTCAGAAATATAATAATAATAATCATATATTCTTTAAAGTGCAACTTCATATCAGTTTAAGTTAATTATCATGACATTTACTTTTTAAGGATATTATAGACTTTGTATGCTCGGCTTGCTCTGCCCTAATGAAATGAATGGGCAAATTACATGTGTGTCATAGGGTCACTTTCACGCATGGCCAGGCTTGTTTCCACAATAAAATGACTCGGAGTGCATCAGAAAGTAATGAGGGTGCACTAATATGGATGCCTATATTACAGTAAACTTCATCTGCAAAAACATTTGACTGTTACCCAGTTTATTTACATCAACTGGTGCTTCATCATATAAAGTCATCATAACATGCAGGTAACACGCATTACTCGATGCTGACCCATGGTCAAAGTAATGGTATGTGATTACAAATTGAAGCAGTAATATTTCTTTTCTTGATTAAGCCATGCCTTTGCGTGTGGGCAGCTGAAAGGTTCCAACTGCTATCTGCCACATAACTCACAAGAAATAGTCCTCGATTCTTTGATCACACACTCCAAAGAGTCTTTTGCTTCTCAACTGCTTGCACGCACTAATCACAAACAAAAAAACTACTTTGTAATTTATAGGATCAAACAAAGAAAGAAAAGATGCACCTCAGACATGTACAGTAGTGTTAAATAATAATATATAAAATTGACCATAACTTGCAGTGCAGAGGAAGAGAGTCAAAACATCACAGGGACAGAGGGAAGAATGCTCTGCTACTTTATCTTCAAGTGTAGCTCAAACATCTATACGCAATTTGGACGCAACCTCTTCAAGCCAATATGGGACATTTTATTTTTTTCCTGCACATTCTTTGTATTCATGCACTGCACAAGTCTGTCTGTCAAAAGTGGCTTTTCCACTAGATCATCTGATGAATGTGATATGGAGCCAACTAGTTACTTAAAAACTCCACTCTACCTTAAAGAAATTTTAAGCGCTGCATTATTAATCACTTTAAAATCAAAACTGCAATTGGAAACAATGCATTTAGCAAATCGCAAAGGCATCATTTTACTCTTTTATTCCCCTGTTTCATGTTCTCTGCCAATTTAAAAACTAAATCTGTTGGAAAACATTTGAGTCTAAGTCCTCATCCTTGCATTAAGGTTGATATTTTGATGGCATCTCATGTTGTAATGCTTCATGTTTGAAATCTGTAACACAGCACAAGACTGAACTAGGACTTTTCATTTTCTCCAAATCAAACATTCACTTGCTATTCGACCATTATGGAAGGATCAGAGAAGAAACCAGTTGAGTTTGAGCTGATGGCTGAAGTTTTCTTAAATCTACGAACCAATTTCTACATAAAAGCACAGTGAGAGTAAGGAGGAGGCATGCATCCCCAAGGGCATCAGCTATACCACACCCTCATGATAAATTAATTGCCTTCAAGCATTCAGATGAATTTCAAGCATATGGGTGCGCAGAGAGGACGAGCAATGAAAAGAAATGTCAGACTGAAGCAAACAATCTTTGCTGAGCAGGCGAGCCCTTTCTCTCAGCTTCACACTCAAGACATTTGTAAAACGTCTTCACAGGGGCAGGAAAATATGACAGCAGTGTTTCGCTGCTGTCTGCAGCGAAGGCCATAACACACCGACTTCTATGATGGCTCCATCTGGACAAATTGAAAGACAGAGTGCAGGGTTGAGCTTTCTACAGGGAGCCATCAGAAAACAAGCTGGCTTTACTGCACTTCCTCTGAGCTACGTGGCCGCATTTACTGCTGGGATTCATGCTCTATTTCCAATTGCCACCGGATATATTTGATAAAGGTTCACTGCCTCCTCCTGTATGTCAAATCTTGTGCATAGAAAAATATGTCAGTGACTCAGGATAGTCAAATGCTTAGTTTAATTAAAGTAAGGCAACTGTTTTTACTCTCCACCTCCACAACCATCTATCAAGGAAGGAATACTAGTGTTTTACTATTATTGTCAATGCTGTTGTATCAATAGAAATGTTTAACTCAACCAAAAGGCAGTGTGAGAATTGAGAATCAAAAGTGGAAAAAAGTTAATGAGCCAATAAAATAGGACATTAGTTATAAAAACTAGTAAATCTAAAAGTTAGTTTAAAAAATATTGTTTCCAGAAGCCCAAAGTGAAATTTTCAACTTCAAATTTTCAACTCTCAGCATTAACTTGTTACAAGTGGGGAGTCGGACAAGAGGAACATTTGATAAAAAATGATGAATCCTAAACTGACTAAGAGAGCACGAGCTGCATAGCCTTCATGAGTTTTAAATTTTGGATCGCCTTCAGACGCACAATCTTATCCCAGCATGCATAAATTAATTTTCAAAACAAAGGAAAATAGATCAGATCTGACAAGGACAGCGGGCACACCAGATGTGAAAAGACTCCACAATAATTGGACTTGATCCATTATTCGTGGTTGACCATAACGGACCTAAACACCGACAGCAGCGTGACTCACTGCCATGATTGAAAAGTGAAAGAAGTTATTTTATCCCTGCAGTTCACAGTTCACACTCAGTCTGCCATGAAAACACATTTTCTCCTAAGTGATTGTGTCACACCATGTGATCAGAGCTGAGAGCAAGCTCACTTTCATCTGTTGGGTAGAGCGGCCCGTCACTTATACAGTGGTAAAGCAACACAGCAGCAGCCACATGATTCACTTCGGACCAGAATGGGTGGTTCCACACAATAGTAAATATAATAGTCAATAGTAAATTATTTAATCCAGGGAATTAAATAGTTCCTGCATTGCTGAACTACCATATGTAACAACAACAACAACAACAAGCTCCTGTCTGTCCCTGCAGTCAAATGAGACCAGTTATCTCCACGGTAGCGTAAAACAATGCTCTTCAAACTGCCAAAGATGAAGCATGTCAGCTGTGTGGATGGTGAAGCTGTGGACCTCGCTGCAAAAAATCCTGTCGGCTGTACTTTAAATCCAAAGTTGCAAACTTGAAATGGTAAAACAGAAAGATAGAAAGAGGTAAAATGATATAAGAGAGGAGGTAACAGCGGGGTGACGTAGGGGTCAAAGTGAGGGCAGAGAACATCCTATATAGTGATGTATAGATACTGTATGTACTTGCTCACAGCTGGGAATCCACTTTCTGATTCTTTTTATGCTACACACAAGATATTCACAGGGTTTTAAATTGCTGTGACTTTCACTTCCTCCCATCTTCAGAGAGAGGAATGGAAAAAATAATGTTGCAGTTGGCTGAACTGCCACGGTACCAAAGAAGCTGTGAAGTGAAAAATGTTAGACACTGCTCATAATCTAAATTTGAAGTTTCTCCATGGTTAAGCTTCAGCTTCTTGTTGACTGTAATTCAGTTCAAACGAAATACTTCAAATATCTCAAGCCGCAAATTTATATCAAAAGTTCTAGAATGTACACAAAGCATCTGCTACCCATAGATCCTAAGCTGTGAGGTCCTTCAGTTTAGAATTACGGCTGGTCATTGTAAACATTAAACCTGTCTAAACTAGATAGATTAATTAATTATTAAAATAATTGGTTGGCAGATCTAATTTCTTTGTTTATTTTATTCCCATAAACCATAAATTTAAAAAAAAAAACAGACTTATTGTTCCGTGTTCCTGCCAAAGCCAATATGTCATAATATTTTGAATAGCCACCAGGGGGCAACTCTACTAGTTGGAGAAACAACTGGTTGCCACTCAGTTTTTATTGACGAGGGACATAAGATGACTTTCCCTTTTCACTCTTCATTCATGTTATGAACAATTTATGCAACAACTCACATTATATCGGAATGAGGCATGTTTCCATTTGAGAAGAAGAAGATGCATGCAATATAATGAAAATTCTATGGTTACCATATAAAAATGTTGTTGAATGATGTTCAGCCTGCCAGGTTGTCCCGGTTTCTTTATTAATCTCAAAGCTGGAACTATTTCTGCATCCAGCAGCATCGTGACCACATTCCAAAGCCAGCAAAAGTGTCTGGTCCAGTTTGGCAAAGTAACACGCAACAACTACATACCAAAATAGTACAGCAAGGGGAAACACTAACTCACATGCTAAATTCTCAACAAGTCACCATATCCGCAGCACAAACCACAACCCCATATACAGCACACACACAGTCTGATTTTGCTCTGGAGTTTAGCCAGGATTGAGGTGAAGTCCGTTTTATGTTCTCTTTGATCAGAAGATATTGAACAGCTCACAAAGCATCTCTTTGGTTGTCTGATGTATAAAACTTCTCTCTAATATATGATCACAAGACCTTAACTGCCAAAACACTTGGAAAATGTCTGCAATGCAAGCTCTGGTTGGGTTAGATGACAACAGAGCACATCAGTTATTTAAAGGTCAGCTCCTCTTGCAGGAGACCGACTGGTTTCTTAATGCTGTCTTACACTGAGAAGGTGAGACACAAAGCCAGAGTGTCTAATGTATTCAGAATATGAAGGTCAATAAAAGAAAGACAGACAGAGAGAGAATGTGTTTGAGAGTGAGAGAGAGGGAGCGAGCCAGAGGCACCTTTACTCACTTTCATGCTAATAAAAAACCATGACATGAAGGGATTACAAATGGAGATGGCTGTTTACTTGAATGCATTTGCAGATGTGCACCAAAAACAACAGGAAAAAAACTCTTCCCCCTCACAGAGGCACTGCTGGTTTCTCCTTAGCCAGAATGAAACAGTCACCAAACGTGTTTTATTACAGCTTGACAGCTGTTAAGTCATATCAGCAGTCATCATCAGAAAAAACATGTCAATGTGTGCCAGCCTTCAAGGCCTTCATCAGGGCAGACATACAAAACGGCCATCCTTGGGTTGTTTTATACATTGTGATCATGTAAATACTCACTCACGCACTCACCTTCTACTGCTTTATCCTCCATATGGGGGTTGTGAGGGGCACTGGTCCCAGCTGACATTGGGTGGGGGGTGGGGCACACTTTGGGCAGGTTGCCACTCTCACAATTTAAAATGTCCAATTGGCCTAAACCGCAGGATCCCAGGAATCTGGAGAACCTGGAGGATGCCATGCCCATGTCTTCTTGTTGCGAACGTGGGTCTTCTTGTTGCAAAGGCAAGAGTACTAACCACTGCACCAACTGTGCGGCCCTATGTAAACACTTTTTTTTTTTTTTTTTAATTAATACATCCAGGTAATTTCAGAAAAGAGGAACCAATCCATTCAAACCTGGATATTGTATACAGTAGCTTTAAGTGTATATACTGTATATCCAGATTGCATGTTTGTGTTCAAACAATCTTGCCTTCAATTTACATTTTTTGGCCATACAAAAACACATAAATTAATTAATTAATGTCAAAGAAAGAGAACAGTTGTTCTAAAATGTTTAGTTTTTGTTTACTTCACTGACTAATGTCTGTATTGGCATTTGCTTTAATCATCCGCTATCCATCAAGCTCTGTAGTTTTATGGGATTATGCTGCAGTTGTTCCCAGTAAAACTAAAGCTTATCAGGACAGATTTCTACAGTAAATGAAACCCAGCTGCTACATACACTGAAACCTTCTATGTTTCAGAACAGGACATCCAATTCTACAATACTTTGTAATAACAAAAAAATAATTAATTATTTCATATCTCATTTATTTTTTTATATACACTCTCTACACTTGGATTTTTCATTGTTTGTACAATGCTTCACATTTTTCCAAATGACACTAAAATAGGCCAGAAATCTGCATCAAAGCAACACAAACAAACATGAAGAGTGAATGTGTAACTGAAGAGCAGCCGTGTTCAGCGAAGGAGAAACTCAGCGGCTCCTTCATTCAACCAGTCAGACAGAAAACATGAAAGAGATTTACGTCAGCAGCATTTAAAACAACGTTTCAATATCTATCGACATAATGTTTATACTGCGCAAACACATTTTTGCTATTAAATATTTAGCCTTTTACAGCACAAACTAGAAACCCCATCACCTTTGCTTCCTAGATGAAGAAGCTGCTTTGAACATCAAAGTTTGAACATGCAAAACAGAGCACGAGCTTCAAACACACGGTGCAGAGTAAGAAGAAAATACAAAAATACTTGGAGCAAATGGCAGTAGGACGACATGATGAAAGAGACACCTGACATCTGCACACCATGACAAACATGAAACCTCCAATGTGTGAATCGGATCTCACCGTCAACAGACAGTGAAGGAGGATAAACGTCATGGGAACGTGATGAGGGTGGATTTTTTTTTCCCTTTGGACGCAAACAAATGATTGATGAAGTCGGGATGGGCGGATTGATCCCCAAAGTATTTGCACTGTAGTTTTGAGTATCAAACAAATTAAAATGTATGTAATGTACAATATATTTACAGAATCTGTTTCTCAGTTTCATGATATAATTTTGACTTTCCAGTAAAAGCTTCTCTACTTTGAATTGAACGGGTGTTCCACCATTAATATTTAACAGATTTACACTTATCTTTTCATTCAGTTTTTCCTGACAGATACCCAGGAATCAATAACAAATGATGTATGGTAGCAGATCAAAATCTACATTTCCAGCATTGCCCATCCCTGCTATTCACAGCCACAACACAGAGATGACGGCGTGCCAATACCTCTCTCGATGTAGTGGGTACATTTTAAAGTTCAGAAACAACTCTTCTGCAGCAAGACAAGAGGGAAAAGGATCCAGGTTACTAAGGGAAACAAGGTTCACGACTGCATAACACACACTTGTGGAACATTAGTCAAAGCCCATCCAGTTTAGGTCTGATGTGCACTGATGCACAGAATTGCTTTGACGACGTTCCCTTATAAAACAAAATATCAAGGTAGGTGTTTCAAATACAATAATACAATCAAATGTATCACTGACATCACAGCTCCACTTAAAACACACATGTCAGACTGTTTAAATACATAACAGAATATAGAGAGTCAGGAAGGATCTGTCAGTCATTTTTTTAAGTCTGTCGCTGAGAATCCGCCTACGATTGGGTCTTGTTCTAATTAAATACTGCAGGCAAACACTCGTACTTACTAAACAAATTTGTTGATTTTCTCTATGGACTTTGGTGCAGGGGGTGAGCACTGTACAAAGCAACACAATCTTCAGTTTCCAGCTGGAAAAGATCTAAACATAATCTAAACATAGTCTTTCCAGTGGCACCCACTGTAAGTAATGTTATCAGTGGGAGTGAGTGTCCATGTCTGAGTACAGTTCTCAGCACAGTGGCCTGTTCAGCAGTGTACAAGCACTTTATGAGAATAAAAGACACTTGCAAAAACAAGTTGCAAAGAGGGAAACCCAGACATTGTGTGGCATTTGCTTCAATAGCAGCCAGTTTTACCAATATCAGTGTTTTACAATTATACTACAATTTTCATTTGTACACAGACTTAAGAGGTCCTATGACGTGGATGAGGGCTCAACAACTTAATGCAAACACACAGCATTAGAACATCTTGTTTATGGTCTTTAATTTAATCACGATTCTCCTCCTGTGGGCGTTCACTTAAGTTTAGAGAGGGTGGAGGCTCTGCAGGCTGTCTGCCAGTGCAGCTTCATGTCTGACTCTAACACGGCCTCGTAACCAAATCCAGCTCTTTTCTGATTTTTATTTGCACAAAGTGATTGTTCTCTGCTGCATCTATGAGCAGTGAGCACACACAGAGTGGATATGCTCAGTTAGGGTGCCAGCAATATAAATATGCAAAGCAATTGTTTGTTTCAAGCTTACTGTCACACTGCAGCAGCAGATGTCCCATCAAAGGTCTGATGCTGATGTGCTAACAACTGAAAATATAGAGTCTGCCTGTAATTTTCCATCTATGGCACAGCGCTAATCTGAGTGAGATACACATGCTGTGACATGGTCTGTCACATCCACATTTACAGACTTCACTACTCTGTGTGTTTCTGGTTCTTCTCAGATTGTTTCTATACTCATGGGACACAGAGTTTGGTGCTCAAAAGCTGCGCAACATCATCTATGTTATTATTCTTCAAATAAAATTTGGCTTTTTGATCTGTAAAATGTCAGAAACTGGCGGAAATAGTTTCCAAGATCTGTGTTTATTTTTTGTGTGCAAACCAAAGACACTGAGTTAATTAAGTAAAGAGAAACAAAAAGTTTATACACCGCGTTCTTATTATTGGTATTAGTGGTGCAGTTGGAACATGGAACTAAACTGAGGAAGATGTGATCAGAAACACCTGTGCTTAAAACCAGCACATTTTAGCGTGTCATGAATTCATGTGTCTCTCTCGATTGGAAAACAAGACCTGAGAACATGATCTTCAGAATATTTGAAACTGCCCTCTTTACAAGCATCTGTCCGCTGATTTTGGTGGCAGCTGCAGTTTGAATAATTAACAGTTGTGCAGGACCGGCCAGTCGTGTACGCTTAAAAAAATGGTCATTTGATGTCCATGAAGGTTGCCATTCATCTAGGTCATTGCTTCCTCGGGAGAGTATATAGGTATTTGGACTTTCTAGACTCCCTGTCTGTTACTTGTTCAAAGGGGCAGAGTGCCCCCCCAAAAAAAAAAATAAATAAATAAAGCCCAGTTAACACTCGTGTCATTTGTTTTTACAGATCTCAATGTGAGCATCACTAAGATCAGAGTGGAAAGGCTCAGAGCGAGGATTATGAGCCAATGCGAGGACAGTTCAGGTGTGTTCTCTGAGTGGGTCTGCTTTGTTTTGGAAGACGGCTGGTTTGAAGCTGTGTATCTACATCTGTGTGTGTGCGCGCGTGTTCTTGCATTTGTTGCTAAGTGAGGAGCAAAAATCATATAAACCCTACAAAGTGAGGACATTTTGACAAAATGTCAAAAAAAAAGTGAGGACCAGCCAAAATGCCCTCACTTTTTTCACCCCTTAAAAGGGCTTTTTCAGGGTCAAGACCTGGTTTTAAGGTTAGGGTTAGAATTAGGTTTAGTTTAGAGTTAGGGTTAGGCGTCTAGTTGTGATGGTTAAGGTTAAGGTAAGGGGCTAGGGAATGTATCATGTCTATGAGGGTCCTCACTCTGATAGAAGCACAAACGTGTGTGTATGCCCTAAATCTGTTTACACCAGGGGTGTCAAACGTACGGCCAACGGGCCAGAACCGGCCCACCAGAGGATCCAATCCGACCCATGGGATTATTTTTTTGTGAAAATTTCACATTATGATTACAGTCTAATTATACTGTGAAACACTATATTTTTTTACAGTTCCTGTGACTAAATGTTTTGTGCCTTTGTAGATCCGCTGTGACCTGTGAGTTGTACTGCAGACACAGTATGTGAATGGTAAATGTGGGCATAACATTGTTGAAATTGTACTAATTTTTCCCCTCATGAAATTTCCGGTTGTTCATAATACGTTTTGTATTATACTTTATTTATTTGCTGTATTATAAATTAAATGGAAAACAAAGGGAACATTTTTACATTTTTTTTTTTATTATAGGTTATTATGCTATTATTTTACTGTTCCAGCCCACTTGAGATCAAATTGCACAGTATGCGTCCCCTGAACTAAAAAGAGTTTGACACCCCTGGTTTACAGAGTCACATTATGGAGACTTGTCTTTATTCGTGGGGATAAAAATAAAGATCTCATGACGTGAATTACAACATTTTAAGGTGAAGGCATGTTTAAAATTTTGGCTGAGGTTAGGCTACTAGTAATTGTGGTTAGGGTTAGAGTCAGTCTTAATGTAAGTCAATGAAATGTCCTCTGAAGTCATGGAAACCTATGTGTGTGTTCTTGTACTTGCTGCAGAGTGAGGACCAAAAAAATCGTATAAACCCTTCAAAGTGAGGACATTTTGACAAAGTGAGTGGACATTTTGTCTGGTCCTCACTTTTTTCCACCCCTTAAAAGGGCCTTTTCAGGGTTAAGACCTGGTTTTAGGGTTAGGGTTAGGCATCTAGTTGTGATGGTTAAGGGTAAGGGCCTAGACAATGTATATGATAGAAGCGCAAACGTGTGTGCGTGTGTGTGAGATGCAAATAACGGTGGGGCAGAAAACAGGAAATCACAATAACGGAGTGAGATGCAGCTGCATAAGTGACCTCCGTTAGTGTTTCATCACATGACCACAAAAAATAGCAGTGTCACTTTGTAGGACAAATGGACTGTGCATCCGCTCACTGGCCGTGTACATGTGACCTTTACGGCCACAGACGTAATTAGGCCCGGACTTGTTGTGATGAAACTAGGTCAACGGTTGACAAATAGTGTTTTTGTGTTTTGTCAGAGTCCACACAGTAAAGATAAAAAAAAAAAAACACTGGGTCACACTCGTGAGTCGATTTTAAAAACGCTTCAAACAAAAAAGGGGGGGTGCGTGTACTTGCACGCACCTGGAACATGTCCGCAAATCAGCACTTCGGTTCACTTTTCACGCGTTTTTCCCTGTGAACAAACGTCACACTTCTCACTCGCATCTCAACAACTCACCCCATGCTCCGAGGACCTGGATGCTGCTTAGCGGAAACCTTCTACTCGGAAACTCTTCCCGTCCTTTAGTCTTAGCCTCCAAACTTGATTATATTCTTAGAGGAAATCCCGAACGAAAGTTGCATTTCTGACCGGGAGAGAAAAGACAAATCACTTCCGACTCCAGATCCCTCGTTTCCCCTCCAGCAGCCCTCCTCTCCTCTCCTCTCCTCTCCTCTCCGCTGAAGTCAGTTGTACTCCCGCTTGTTTTCTTCCCTTTGTCCGCTAACGACCACAGCGACCAACAGTGCGGGTCTGTCGGCGTCAACCGTACGTTTCTCCCCGCTTTGCGAGCCCGACAGACGGGATTAATGTCGGCGAAAGTCAGGCGGCAGAGTACTTTTAGCGCAAACCCCCGACCGGACTTGAGCAACGCTGCTCTCTGCTCTCTGTGCCAGATTACACTGGGATCCACAGGAACCTTACGGAGGAGGTTCTTCCGCGCCACCTGCTGGCCACAATGGAAAGTGCAGGCCAGCGCGCGGCTGCCACAACATGAAATATATGGAAATGTTTGTGAGGCAGCGTGAAACGACAGTTTAAGAACATAACATAAGTAAAAAAATAAAATAAAATAAATAAAAATAAAAGTGTTTACTGCAAAGCTTCAGTGGATTATTCCCACTGTCTCATGTTAAATCGGATAATCTTGAGAATACAGCTGTTTAAAAATGGATCATCCTGTCGTCAACTGGATTAGATACACATCTTTCTAATGGTGGAATGAGGAAAGTAATATAGTGGGAATTTGACTGTAAAAAATACCATTAAGTGGAGTAAACTCACTAAACCGTGGGTATTTTTACAGAGATATTATGTGCACGTTCATATGCATCTACAATGATTTTGTTTGTTACAGAGAAAGAACTAAATGCCACTAAATGCCATGTGGATCAACAGAACTGTTTCTATAATACTTTAAAATAATCAATAATCACAGTTTCAAATATGAACTCTGAACCAGTGGTGTCAAACTTGTGGCACATGGGCCACTTGCAGCCCCCGAATCAATTTGGTACGGCCCTTTCACTTAATATTAAGTTATGATGAGTTGTTTTGCATCAGAAGTACATTTAAAATAATTATTTACTAATTCAACACTTTTCTTTTTAAATTCTACGAAACTGACATTGTGACAGATACTATTATTCCGATGTATGATGATTAAATTTCAAGGTAAAAATTAAATTTCAGACTAGACACTAAGTGGCCCCAGGTGATTTTAGTTTGAGACTCCTGCTCTAAACAGGTCATATTTCTTTTATTACTTTTGATACTTCAGCATCACTTTATTAGGTACACCTGTTCTACTGGAGATATAGAGAGACATAACGTCCAATGGCGAAGAAATGTGACCTAAGTAATTTTGTGCACGACATGGCTGTGGGCACCAGACAATCTGGTCTGATTATTTCATAATCTCTGGATCTCGTGGGATTTTCATTCACACACATCGTTAGAGTTTAAAGAGAGGGGTGAGAACAGGAGAAAGTATCCACTGAGGGTCAGTTCTCAGGGCGAAGATACCTTGTTAAAGCCAGAGTTCAGAGCAGCCAGACTGGTTTGACATGTTGTAACCACTTCTATTCAAGACAACAGCAGAAGACCAGGCTGGTTGGCTGCAACTCCTGCCACTTTATTAGTTAGTTCTGTGTACCTAATAAAGTGACCAGTGAGCATATTATACATAAATTGTATTAAATGCCATTAAGTAAAGTTTTAAATGTTTCTTGAACCAATTGGTTAACAAAAAAGACAAGCATGGATTCTTCTTCCATTTATTTCTCCTTTTTAAACTTTGACAGGGCTTCTCTTCACCTCATTATTTAATGCAGGCCTTGGTTTGCAGTCACTATTAATGCAAAATACAGCAGTTACTTGCATGAAGGTTGGCAGACCATGGAGAAGAGAGAATGGAGCTGCTCACCAATTATGCTGCTCAGTGGCCTGTTGAAGCAATGCAGGTGCTCCTCCGCGCTGCAGGGAGGAGGAGGAGGACGAGATCTCATGTAAACAGCCCTCACGTTCAGTGAGAAGGACACTCCTGTGTCCACCTGAGGCGGTTTGTATCTGGACCGGCCTCAGCAGGACAATGCTGGACCTCCAGGCCTCTGCCTGTAACACACAAGATTGTTTTCACCACTGGCAGCCAAATGTGTGCAGCCGCGGAGGTGTCCTCATTTCTCTCTCACTTTCCTGTCAAGCTGATACTGAATCATATGCACATCATTCTGGATGCTCAGTGGGACAAAAAAGACAAAAAACCTGCTCATTTCATAACGGTGCTATGATCTGACATAAAAATGACAGGAGTCAGTTTTGATTTAAATAAAATGCTGGAAACAAGATCAAAGTGTTCATATTTATTTTAGGCTCTGGCACTGAACAGAAAACTTGAATATAATACTGTGCGCTTTTTTTAAAGCATGGTGTTTCAGCTGTAAATGCCTATATTCAGAGGTTTCAGACAGCCCATAAATGCTCCATTCCATGTTCTTTTTATGTTTTTACTGTTAAGAAAATGGGATTAGAGTGCAGTTACAGTTGTATTATCTTATAACACCCATCAACGACAGTGTTACAGTGAGGTGGTTGAGCTGATCCTCTGTGACACTGTGTTTACATTGAAATATATGATGTGATAAATGATGCATTCTGACGAACGAATGACTCACTAGCCATGTAACTCTGAATGATGGGACATGTATGGAATATTCTGTTGCAAGTTGAAGCTGAAATTCGCCAGCTGAAATTATGTGAGCATACCAAGATTATCCACAACACAGCTGAGCAATAGAAATGGATTCATTCATTGTAAGTCCTTTTAATAAATGTAATACAGGAAGGAATTAAATACATTTTCAAATGTATCTCTCAAATACCAATTCCTCTAATATCATCTGTCACATCCATGAACTTCAAGGGAGAATTTGCTTTGCTGGTTTGTGCAAATATAAACATTAGTGACAGAAAATATCACCCGTACAGGTGTATGAAGATTCCAGTGCAGAAGTTGTAAAAGTAAAGTAAAATAAATGGGTAATCTACGGATATTCTTAATTCAAATGCCATAGCCTCACCTCTTAAATCATTTCAAATATAGAATACTGATGCAGATGCTTTAATTAAGTGGGAAACATGTCTAATTATTGCCACATTGCGCCATGGTTTCAGTCTATATTAAACGTTAAATTATTGTTGTTTTCTGTTTTCTGTTATTTGTTGTAGTTAATTCAGCTGCTAACTGAATCTGTCTTAGTTTGGTCTCAACTGCAAAAGAGTTTCTGTCGGTTAAACTGGTTACAGCTGTAATCCCAGCAACGCCATGGCAATACTTGACCAGCAGAGGGCAGCAGCACAGCAGCACAGCCCGGCAGTGTCCCGGGCCTAAAGGGGGAGAAAGAAGAAGAAGAAGACGAAGAAGAAGAAGAAGAAGACGACCAACGTCGCGTGGCTGCTGACGCAGTAACGCAGCGACCGTTCATGTCGCACACGAGGGTGATTTCAGACAACGATAAAATGGAATATTAACCGCACTTGTTTTGTCGCTTAAAGCACAAACAGGCGACTTTTACCCTTAAGGAGACGACACCACACAGACATGGGTGACTTTTCGTCGCTGGGACTCTCGGACTGGCTGGTTAAACAGTGTAAACAGCTGGGAATCAACAAACCAACTCCAGTGCAGGAAAACTGCATGCCTGCTATTCTGGAAGGTAATAATGAGCGTTTTAACGCGCTTGTTCTAATAACACTTATATTATTATTATTATTTTATTTTACTTTCCCCCCCCCCCCCCACACACGCAGGTCGGGACTGTTTGGGCTGTGCCAAGACTGGAAGTGGGAAGACGGCAGCGTTTGTGTTGCCAGTTCTGCAGAAACTGTCCGAGGATCCGTATGGCATCTTCTGCCTGGTGCTCACTCCGACCAGGTCAGTGCTCTGCGGAGACTACGGCTGTTTGAGTCTCAGCTGTTTAATTAAAACAGTCTTTCTGCTTTTTCAGCGTATTAAATGTGATTTATTTTATCGTTTCTTTGCTCCATATAACATAGAAATCATTAAAAATTAATAGTTTTTGTTGGTATACACCATTCAACATTTTCTGATAATTTACAGACCAAAAAAAAACCCCAAAAACTCAATTAATCGAAAGAAAATAATCAGTTATGAATTGAGTAATTGATTGTGAAAATAACCGTTAGTTGCAGCCCTAGTCAAGCCACAATAAAATGACTAGTTATGTCAAAATGTTGGATCCCATCTATTGAGTAGAGTTGGTTAATATAGTATTCATGAGTGATAAACAGGTCTCTTTGTTCTTCTAAATAACCAGGTCTTTTGGTCATGACTAAATTATGTTCCAGCAATATAGAGGGTCAAAATATCAATTTGGTGATATACATATCATCATCCTTCCTTTTGCAATACTATAATCGATATGGCAGGGCAAATATTGATATTTGATTAACAAATTAAGGCACTCTACAGTCAGTCTACAACAGTCCCTGCCTTTTTCAGTCACTATCTGACGTGTCTCCTTGCGGTGGCGCTGTTCAAAGGAATGAGGAAAACTTGGGTGGAAGTTACCTGGCCAAACAAGAGGGAGTTGTATGTAAATAGAGAAATTCTGCTCTTTTTACTTGTCACGGACATTTTGTTGTCGTCACATCATGATGTATCACTATGTGATCGTCATGCAATTGTCACAGAATCGTTGTACCGTTATATTATTGGTATTGTGGACAGTGTGTCACATAATGTGAGGTACCCTGCAATTCTCACTCCTAATGAAGAAACTACAAAATCTCTTTTAAAATAAATCTGTTTTATGTCAATAAAGCTACAAAGCAGGCGTTTGAGACTACACCACATAGCATTGTGAGAATATTTTCAGGTACATTCCCATATTTCCAGCCGATGGTGATGTAAATGTGATGTCATGCAGGGAGCTGGCCTATCAGATCGCTGAGCAGTTTCGAGTCTTGGGGAAGCCTCTGGGCCTGCGGGACTGCATTATCGTTGGTGGAATGGGTAATTACATACAGTACATCACAGTGGGATGCTTCCCTTTCTGCTCATACAGCAGCTATAACCAAAGTCAGTGTGGCTAAAAACTGTGGGTTGTTGTGCTTTGTTTTTATGTTTTCCACATGAGCTAAAGTAAGTTTATTATAAGAAAAGTGAACTTGTGTAATTAACTTAAAATGACCACTTTTGAGTTTTGTCACAAGTGATAAAGTCGGTAGTAATCTATGTGAAAATAATGTGTGATTATGATCATGTAGCTGTATACCGGCAGTCTGTCGGTTGTTTTTAAGATGTTGGATTTAAACCTGTCCTGTGTGCTCATGTTGCCCCCTCTGTTCCTGTGACAGACATGGTCGGTCAGGCCCTGGAGCTTTCCAACCAGCCACACGTTGTCGTAGCGACACCCGGCCGATTGGCTGATCACATACGCAGCTCCAACACTTTCAGCATGAGCAAGATCCAGTTCCTGGTAGGTTTGAAGTCATAAAATGTAGAGTCATATATTGATGAATTCACCGACTAACAGTCGCTCAGTAGTTTGGTAAACAGTGCACAACAACATGTTCTGGACAACAATAACACAGTAGTCACATTTCATCATACTGTATGTTTCATTGTTTCCAATGTCTTCAACAGCGTATCAGTGTTACTTCTTACTTTTTATTTAATGTGAAGATGAAGATAGCATGGATTAAAATCAAGCTTCTGCTTTTATAATAAAACCAAATGATGAATATAAAGATCATGAGCATTTGACTTCTGTAATGTAAAACATAGTTTTATATTTGCTCTTACTTTGACCAAGAAAATTATTAAGGTGAAACATGGATGATTGGACACTTCAGTCCTCTACTTCCTCACATAGTTACCGACATTGGGCCTGCTTGACTCTTTGCCAGATTTTGGATGAAGCAGACCGACTGTTGGAGCAGGGCTGCACTGACTTTACCAAAGACCTGGAGGTGATCCTGGGGGCTTTACCATCCAAACGGCAGACACTGCTGTTCAGCGCCACACTCACCGACACTCTGCAGGAGCTGAAGAACATCGCTATGAACAAACCTTTCTTCTGGGAGAGCAAGTCAGAGTGAGTAACCTGCTGCTCTCAAGCTATTCGTGAACATTTAGCATATACACTACCAGTCAGAAGTTTGGACACACCTTCTCATTTAATGTGGTCCAAAGGTGTGTCCAAACTTTTGACTGGTCGTGTAGTTGGTCATGGAGAAGATGACCAAATAGGTACACTTTTAAACTGACAGCATAAGCAGATATTGCTGCTGACTTAAACTTACTGTGGTGAGGAGTACACTATGTTTATTTGTAAATGTGAGCCTTTTATAAAGAGCTAGGCTAGACTAATATATCTGTCTTATTTCCAATGCAGCCTTGAATGTTATGAATCTTTATGAAGCAGCAGCGTTGAGGTGCAGCTCTGAGGTGATGTGCGACTAAAGAAAAGAAGGGCATATTTTGTGCAAATGTATTTTACATTTAAATCTTTTTATTGAAATTTTCTTACAATGCTGTCATTTGGAAAGGAATAAGTACACCATGTGGGTGCACACAGATCACAGCAACAGCAAAAACTCTACAAAATAATCCCTCCCATGCCACTGCCAGATCACTGTTAAACAATTGATCGCTGTTATATCAATCTCCAGGGATGGGTGGAAAAATAAATGGATAAGTAAAACAGTATAATTGAGCAAGAGTCAAGGGCCAAGTATTTACAGAGTTTGGAATATTTTTAAGAAGGGACCCCATACTTTCTGAAATTTCTTATTTGACTGTATAATTGAATATCTAACTTTCTCTAGTTTTAGGCAAGACATGATGTCTTCCTCCCATCTATTGTGCATGGGTGGGAGGAAGAGATTCCTTCCACCTGAGCAGGATTGTGCAAATGTATTTTAAATGAGATTGCGAGTCAGTCATGTTTGATTGATCCAATATTCTGCTGGAATTACTGCTCGGTTTAGGTATGTTAAGATATTCGGTTCACACAGGCTCAGTTATTTCATAGACAGTTATGAAGGAATTGAAAACTGAACACACCTGCAGTCTTGTTCATTTCAGGACATTAAGAGTGAAACAACCATGAGACAGTATGCAGAAGAATTGTACTGCAGTTCTTCATAAGCATCATTTAGCCGATCCATGGCAAAGAAGGAAAATAACTGTCGTCTTCCAACAAAAACTGGAAGCACGGCAGGATTTCTACCTGAGAGGTTTTTTAAATTTAAACAGCTGCGTGTGCTCCTCGTCATTCATTACTTGTGTCTGCTTGTCCCATCAAAGGACCTTCCACAGCTGACATACGTTTATATAAGATTGTGTCGGTGATTTAATCGCCCCCTCCATACAGATTTGTTGTTTTCTTTCATCTCTGTAAACCTTGCATTTTGAGTATATTGGTGGTTACTGCTAGTGACAAAGCACTTCAGTTTCCACTGCACATACAAGCTATGATTCCTTTAGCTTAGTTCACAACAGCCAATATGTTGTTGTTCAAAGGACACGAACAGTGGAGGAGCTGGACCAGAGGTACATCCTAACTCCGGAGAAGGTGAAGGACGCCTACCTGGTGCACCTGATCCAGACGTTCACTGATGAGCATGACGACTGGTCCATCATCATCTTCACCAACACTTGCAAGTAAGAAGAACAGAAGTGATTCATATATGTATGTTGTGCATATGTCCACTCGCATTAATGCCATGAACTCCACTGGACTGTGAATTGTATTTTAAAAGGTTTAACCCAGAAATGTCAGGGTTTGTTAATAAAGTGTGGTTAATGTAAAGAAAACAAACAAAATAATGAATTATTATTATTATTATTGTTATTATTATTTTCCAGGAGTTGTCAAATCCTCACCATGATGCTGCGGGAATTTAACTTCCCAACAATCTCGTTGCACTCTATGATGAAACAGGTGAGACTAATGCAGCTGACACTGGATCAGACCACATCAACACAGTGATGTGCCTTTTATCACCAGTCATCACAGCTGTATGTGGAAATTATATTACAAATAAAATGATAAAACCAGAAGTGTAAAGTGAGCACAAAGCCCCTGGACAGTAATGTTGAAGTATTTTTTTTTTTAAAATCTTTTATTCACCAATTTAGTGTATAAAGATAATTTACAAGTACAATCACGAACACATCACGTGATGGAGCAAAACAATAGATGAATTGAAAACAATGAAAACTGTTTAAAGCAAAACTAACTGGGAATTTGATGTGTTGGTTGAGGTTTTGAGTATCTCATTAAACATAGTAAGTTAAAATAAATATGTAAACAAAATAAATGTATTTTTATTTTGCTTTGTATTTATACTTGTATTAACACTGCTCCAAAGTGACTGGACATTATTTTATTTTCTTCAGAAACAACGATTTGCAAATCTCGCCAAGTTCAAGGCCAGTGTTTATAAAATCCTGATAGCGACAGATGTAGCTGCCAGGTAAGAAGCCGAGCTGCTGTTTTTCACCCGTTTAAAACTACAGTTAAAATAAATAAATAAAACTACAGTTATTTACTATAGTCTCAAAGAAAACCATGGCAAAGTAGCCTGAGAGTGTTCAAACAGGCAGCTCTAGACAAACAGAGTTCACTGTAGTTTATGTTCGACCAACAGGGGTTTGGATATTCCGACTGTCCAGGTTGTCATTAACCACAACACCCCAGGCCTTCCCAAGATCTACATCCACAGAGTCGGGCGAACAGCAAGAGCAGGTACAGTCGACATGTGCATTTATCCAACATTATATTTGACTTAATTTGTTTTTATTTTTTAATTCTCAACTTGGTGTTTTGTATTTAATTGTTTGCTCGTGTGATTATTTCAGAAATGCAAACACTGATCCTCCAGCGCTGTTTTTAGATGATTGTCTAAAATGAATACAGTTCATGTATGACCAGGTTTTCTTCCTGTGTAGGGA
Source organism: Brachirus orientalis (assembly GCA_016785285.1). Taxonomy (NCBI): domain Eukaryota; kingdom Metazoa; phylum Chordata; class Actinopteri; order Pleuronectiformes; family Soleidae; genus Brachirus; species Brachirus orientalis. The sequence goes on along the minus strand of JAFBJR010000235.1, from coordinate 202,581 downwards.
GAAATGGCGTGTCGATCACACTGGTGACACAGTATGATATCCACCTGGTCCACTCCATCGAAGAACAGATTCGTAAGTCACATGGATAAAAGGGCAGAAAGCGATTCATGGAAAAATCTTGTTTCTGGTTTAATGAATTCTTCTCCAACGTGAGTGTCTTTAGAGGCTACTCCAGATTCTGCAGGTTTTGGTGGATGCAGGATAAACATCTGATTTATGATTTAATAGAAAGTTGTATATTGTTGGATTTACTCAAAGATGGTCAGGCTTGAACGTAAACTTCATTTTCATTTTAACAAAAAGAGGTTGTTGTAATCTAAGTATTGCTAAACTCTCAATGCTTTCTAAGTATTAATTTAATCCGATCATTTATAAATGTTGCTTCTCTGTATCACAAAAAATTGGTGGGAGAAGCGTTTGGGAGGTGTTGTCATGTAAAAGTCTCAGGCAGTGTAGTGTAATTGGGCTTTTTGAGCATTAAGACTTGATTTTCAGGTCAAGGTTGAATAAGGTAGATCTTAGGTTAAGGCTTAGGGTTAGATAATGGTGAAAGGATGTGTATCCTGTGTATCCTACATGAGTATCCTCAACTATAGAGACGTTTGGCTGAGTATAAAAGCATGACTTATTTTTAAAATTCGGTCTCTACAGAGACAAAGCTAAAAGAATATCCTGTGGAGGAGAAGGAAGTCCTGAAGATCCTCACCCAAGTCAACGTGACCAGACGAGAGTGTGAAATAGTAAGTGCACCTCCTCTTTCCTTATCTTCCCAGTGACAGAGTTAAAAATGTTTAGTATGCAGTTGAATTTCTTTTTTTTAAGTCACTGATGTTGGATGTAATATTATGATGGTACCTTCTTGTCAATCTTGTAGAAACTCGAGTCAACAGACTTTGATGAGAAAAAGGAGATCAACAAGAGGAAACAGCTGATCTTGGAGGGGAAGGCAAGTTGGTTTCTGTTAACAAGTAAAACAAGTCAGTTGCATCCCATCTTATATAAATCGTGTTTACTGTGTGAACACAACTGAGATAAGGAAAATTTCAACTTCAGCTTATTTCACAGGTCCGATTGGCTCCTGTGAAAGGATTTAATATGTGGCTGTAAATTTAATGTGTCAGAACAGACTTCAAAAATAAATATAATTGTGATGCACATACATATTATCTGGCTTTAGTTTGCAGGGAAGCTGGACACTGTTACCTAGAGTCTTATCAGTGCACAAGGCCATAAATATGTAACATTAGTCTACAGGCAAACATTTTAGAGATACTGTTTATAAAGCCAATATTCAAACTGGACTGCAATAGTACATTTAATCGTGATCTAATATCCAGTATAGAAAATAAATCTCAGCTAAATATTAGTTTAGGATATAGTTTTGAGCTTGTGTCTGGTCCTGAGTTGATACAGTATAAAGCTGCTCTTCACATCCTGCCTTCAAACATTTGTTTCTGAATGGTTCAGTAACTAATACTCCCTAAAAACACTCCTTTTGATTCACAAAATCTGGATCCATATCAAATTTGACATTTTTTCCTGAATGATTTCTGCATAATTCACTAAGTGTAAAAAATGATTGTGTCAACCCCATTACTAATTGTTTTACTTCAAAACGTCATGGCAATCCTTTCAGGAGACTTGAGATTCCACACTGAAAAAGGATGACATCCTTGGCAGAGGTTATAGTGTTAATGTTTCTGATTTATGTTAAACTTCTGTTCCAGGATCCGGACCTGGAGGCCAAGAGGAAGGCTGAGCTGGAGAAGATCAGGAGCCAGAAGAAGAAATTCAAACTGAAAATCCAGGAGAGCATTCAGAAACAGAAACATGGACAGCTGAAAAAGAAACTAAAGAAGAGAAAACAAATGAAAAAGAAGAAAGCAGCCCAGGCAACAGCGTGAAAACAACTCACCTTCATGTAAATACAAGCTTTATTTCTGTGCAATATGTAATATTTCGTATGTTAGTATATGCAAATAAATTTCATACCATAAAAATGATTGCTTATCTTGACAGCCTTTATTGATTAAGTTTAACAAGGAAATCACTATATTGTGATGAAACGTCACTGCAAATAAGATTGATATTTACATCTCCCGTCCATCAGTGATATCTCTACCTGATGATGCAGAGAATCAATGGTTTGGATGCAAATGTTTTAATCTAATTACAACTGAAATACTTCAATGATTATGACACGTGTTGCAATTAATCGTGGCTCAGATGGGGAAAAAAACAAAGCCATAAAGTAATGGTAGCAAGTTTTTAAAGCTATACCATGTTAAGAGGAGTTGATGTGTGAAAAGAATTCATTGCACAATGTCACAGCAAACAGCTACGTCTAAGTCAATTAATCACAGCAGTGTCTACTCACAATATGATTGTCACGTGTCTGAAATGAGAAGCAGGTGAGAAGCAACAATGGAGTACATTCTTACTGTGTTCAGAAAGCATCTTTCCAGGAGAAGTTACAAAACTACACGTCCTCGGACATTTCGAGGAGGAGATACAAAACTAATGAAAGGAAATAGCTCAAGACTCATTCCTGTTGTCTGCAAGTTGCTACAAAATAAAGGATTTTAGTAAAAGTACACAGAATAGCTAAATAACCCCAAACTGAACTGGATAACAGGATACACAAAGCGGCAAATCAAAACAAACCGACAATGAAGATGGAAGATGGATCAATGAAGGGTTCTGGTTCGTAGTTCTCTAAGGGGTTGTTTAAGATCCACATAAGAGCTCTACAAGGAATATATAATAAGGGTAAAACGGCTTTGAAAAAAATCTAAAGTCCACACAAGAAACTTAGTCTCCATTTGTTTTACTCCAGAGAAGGAAGGTGGCTTTTTTTTCCAGATCACTCCATTTTTAACACAACCCAGCTGCAGAACTCTAACCTCAGTACCTCGCCTGATTTTATTTAAAAAAAATAAAATTAAACACGTCATCTGCTGTGGGTTTTCTTCAGCCCTCAGGTGTCTGGAGGGTTTTTTATGCTGGTAGTTTAACTTTAACTACATTCATCTCTTCTTTCAATAAGTTCAGGCCGGCTGTATATGAAGAGGTGCAATGCTGCCTCCGCAGAACTACATTCATGCTTGTGCTGCAGCCACTTGTCTAAAGGTGACTGGTTATAGGCACTGACTCAGGTTTTCCATTCACCTCATTTATCTCATGGCCACCACCATCAGTCTTCCATCAGTGCCGATGGCAATTCAACAGTGTAACGAGGAATAAGTTAATTAAATCCATGTGAATGCAGATAAAAATGGGATTTTTTTTTTTTAGTTTACATTGTATACTAATTAAACTAACTTTCTAAATATAATCTGAAGCTTTCAATCCATTATCTCTAAGTGTGAAGATTTTGGTCACTGGTCAGATAATCAGATAACAGATATGTGGCAGGGTAACAAAAAAAAAAACCAGCCATCAGCAAGGCTATATAGCTGGCTATATAGCTACATTCACATGTGGCAGCACCACGTTCCCGTGACTCGCACTCCCTCTTCCTCAGCCACCTTCCTTTTCTAATTTATTACCTGTTGTGGGCTGATTGCCTCATCCGCCTTCCTCGTCCACTCCCATCATCCTCATTCCCCTCCCTCTTGTTTATATTCTTTTACCTCGTGCAGGGATTTGTGTAATGAGTGTGAACAGTCCACAATCCCCTGAGGAATCACTCAATGCAAAGCATTCGTCTGCCAAATCGAAGCATAAACAGACAAAAAAAAAAAAAAAAAGACATCTGGTCATGACGCACAGCTGGACATCAAACACGCCTTCTTTTGAAAAGTTAAAATTAAAAAAAAAAGAAAAAGCTTTTGCTGAAACATCAAATGACACTGAGCTGAATAATCAATGCTGGTCACGTTTGATAGTTTCAATTAATTTTTTTTTTTTTCTTTTTTGCAATTTTGTGCTCTTTGATAAGAAAGGTACTTCAGAGAAGAAAAAAACCGTCCCATGATGATTGCGATATCAGTGGGACTTGCGCCTCATGCCTTGAAAAAACAGTCCGAAATCCTTGTGCCACTGCACCACTGACACGTGGTTGAAACCACCCCATTAAAGACCTTGTGAATGAGCCACTGGTTCTCAAGGCAAATGAAAGGTATTTCAATTCAAGGCCCTTTTAGATCAGACTCAAGCACAGAAGCCATGTTTATATTTCCTCTCCAAGAGGTTGTGGACCGGTGCTTCTTTCAGAGGCTGCTGTGAGGTTTTTGGGCCCTGAAAATGAATGTTGGTACCGCTCTCCTCCCGTAACAAACCAAATTTAAAAAAGCCTGGGACGTCATACAGGTTCAGCAACCAACCAACTTTGAGCATGGGGATTTAATGTTGCCCGTTTAAAGGCTTTCTTTAACCATGTCAATCCAGGTTTGAAGAACTAGTTTCTCACATTCAGTTGAAAGGCTTGGATCCCCCTTTAAGACGATTATAAGAACTTCAGGAGCTCTTCTGTCTTTCCTAGAGGCTGTGAGGTAAAGGGGGTTGGGTGGATTATTTTGTTAGGAGTTGAGCCTCATTTGGATTCCCATGAGAGACCACTTAGACCTCTCCTGTTTCCCTCTGCAGCTTGACGACACGCCGCCATCTTTACGACTTCCCTCCTTCACTTTGTGCGGGCACCGGTCCCCGCCTCTCGCTTGTTCACTCGGCCTCTCTTGCCATCTCCCTGCCCATCTGTTGGTGTCCTCCTCTTCTTCTATCCTCTTATTTCTCTCACTGGTCATTGGTTTGGTTTCGCTATCCCGTCGCGTTCACTCGGTGGAGCTTCGGTTGTAGCAGAGGAAAACAGGTATCCATTTTATGTTTTTATTATTTCCCAGATTAAAAAGCTGATGAACTAAGCTCAGCTCAAGCCTAGCTCCCTTCTTTAAGCATCCTGTAAGACAAAAAGCAGGGTTCATCAAAAAATGAACAAGTCCGAGCACATGGAGCACAGACCTGTCAAAGCTTTTCTAAAAATGTTGTCTTTAGCCTGCTTATAGTAGGAATTTTAACACTGATTACAGTCGGGCAACATTTCCAAAAGTCATAAATATGATCTCTGTGGTTTGAGTTCTTATTTTCCATTATCAAGTTTTTTTGTGACATAGTAGCAACAACTTATTACAACAATTAAAAGAAAGCAACACAACAGGACAACTCTGCACTAAAAGAAATTAATTAAGACTGCAGCTGAAGCCACCCTAAATGTACTTACACATTAATACTGTGACAATCCAGTCACGCCGCCATGCTGGTATGCACGTTCACCCTGGTAAGTCGAGTCCTGGGACAAAGCCACGTCAATTTGAGACTTGAACTCATCGCCAAGGTAGCTGTCCTGGAAAACAACACATTACAGACATTTTTAGACAGAGATTCCCTCTAACAATACTTTACACATACAAAAGGGACACAGGCCACATAAGTGTTTTAACTTACTAAAACACTTTAGTTAGGTAATATCTAAAAACCTATATCACAGAACCATTCAGGTACACTGAGCATGCAAATGACAGTGGAAACAGGAAGTTGATTCTCACATTTTTATTAGACCAAAAACAAGCTGAAAGTTTAAACTGTGCTTTTTACTCACAGCTGATAGTCAATTGAACCTACCATAATTATCATAAAACCATCTTTGAGTTACCTGGGAGAGCTCTGGCTGGGAGAGACCAGGCTGGCTCATCTGAGAGGGCTGGCTCATGGAGATGTATCCTTGTGTCAGTGGTCCCTGGGAGAAGGACTGCGAGGCTCCATCCTGGCTGGCCTGGCTGTTCGGTCCATTGCCCTGACTGGCACCCTGGTTTCCACGAATCTTCTGCCGTCCGCCACGCCCAGGTTTTCCTTTCATAGCTCCACGACCTTCATGAAGGAAGGAAGGAAAGATAGTAGAGAAAAATAATAATTGGGACCAGAGTCAAAGCAAACTATTATTGCTCTAAGGTCATAATATTGTTCGGTGATAAGAAAGACTGCTTTTCCCCTTGAACTCATAGCACATAACATTTCATTAAAATAGTTCAAACTAGAGTTGAACTATAAAATTTAATTTAAAAGCCAGATCAAATTTCGCATACTTCTACTTTCTACAGTGTTTTAGAGGATTATTTCAATGTGGTGCTTTACCTGCAGCAGGGCCGTTGGTCTGGCCCAGGTAGCTGGGTGGAGGCATTGGTGGCATCACCAGGTTGAAGGGTATGGGGATATTCATTGCAGCCATGTGACCGGGGCCCGCCCCAATCATCCCAATCTGGTCATGAGTTTGAAAGTACATGTTGGATGGGCGTCCAGCTGAAAGAAAAAAAAATATATATGTATATCTTGTGTAAATACAGGCTACTATTAAAATGGTTATTTGGTTAATGTCTTGAGTCGTACTATGAAAAATATTAAATTAAATACCAGCGTTGCTGCGGTCATAAGCAGAGCCAGGGATGAGGGCCTCACGGGCATCGTACATTGCAGTGCTCATAAAGCGTCCTCCCTGGAAACACATCACAAATTATTGGCAGCATACTTCACAGACATTAGACTGTGGACTAACAACTCGTTTACAGATTACTTATCATCTGGGTCACTTGGTCTATAAAATCTACATGAACATTTTTCATCAAAATTTCACACAGTCATGTTTTAATACATTAAATGCATTATTTAAAAAAATGTAATCAATGAGGGGATGTAGAGAATAACACCAAATAAACATGTGTCCAATTTACAAAAAAAGTTTGTTACACTCACAGGGTTGATGGTGTTGACCAACTTGCGGGGTTTACTGAACTGCATAAGACTCTCTCTCAGGTTGTTGAGGGGACCCTCCACCAGGACCTTCTGCTCCTTGTAGTTGTTCAGCAGGTTGTTCCACAGCGGTTGCTTGGAGAGGGCCTTGGGATTCCCCACAATGATCACACCATACCTTCATTCACATCACACACACACACACACAGATCAGGGATGGTGGAGTTGAAACTTTGTTCTGAAATTATTGTGCACAACAGCATCTTTCAAATGATTGCCTTGATTTGTATTTGATTTTACTTTTGTGTTTAGCAATTCCACTCATTTTTATTTGTCCTCCAATGAACACCAACATTACTTATCTACATTGTCAAGATTATGATTGAATGGATCCACTGGGTGTCACCATAAACAAGGTAAAAGCTGTATTCTTCACAGATGCATCAGATTTCCTTAACTTCTTATTAGCTTCTACTAGGGAAGCTATGGCTTAAAAATAGAGATTTTTTTGTTTCGGAAAAAAAATCGATTACCGTCTTCTACAAAGAAATCTAAAAAGCCCCTCATAAACAAGGTGGCTGAGTGCAGTGTCGTTCTTCCAGTTCAAATATTTCAACAGTCTCATTGAGGTTTTTACTTGGCTCTGGTCAGTGCCACGTTAAGACGGCGAGGGTCGTTCAGGAAGCCGATGCCCTGATGCTCATTGGCACGAACACAAGAAAGGATGATGAAGTCCTTTTCTCTTCCCTGGAAGGCATCCACACTGGCAATCTCCACTTGCTACAGGGCAACATGACACAAAAGGGGGAATGTGCAGGAGACAGCATTGTTAGAAAGAGTTCAAATATGTCCGTCCGTCCCCCCCCTCTCTAATTTCTGAGATGTCCTCAGAGAAAACAGCCACTTCTGAGTTGATTTTCTTTAAGTTAACACATGAAGAAATCATTTCTTTTGTGGGTTGTACCTGATACAGTTTGGTATGCAGGGAGCCACTGAACTGCATGTACTGGACCAGGTAAGAGCGCTGACCCTCATAAGGAGTGATGATGCCAATTTGGTCAGGTTTGGCTCCAGCCTTCAACAGCCTGGTGGTGATCTTCTCTACGTTTGCAGCCTCAGTCCTTTAAAACATCAACAAGGAATTAATCAACCTAATGTGATGTTTGAAGATGGTTTTAAATTGCAAATCACAGAAAAATGTTTTTACTCTCTATACCAGCCAATAAACAATCTCTGCTTGTTTTTTTAAGTGATTTTAATGTGGCTTTCCTTGAACAGAACAAGTTTTCTGATGAAACACTAAGCCTCCATCAATGAGGTCCATTTATTAAAAGTAAGTTGATTATTTCCCTTTCTTTAAGACAAATTCCTTTTGAATGAACAGTGGAAGTAAATGTGACATTAGTTTTGATTTTTTCTTGTAAAAATGATTGTACATGTTGCCTGCCATACTGGTTTTGATGTAAAGTCCAGATTCAGATAGCTCAATCCTGGCTTATTCAGTAATCCAATTAATTAAAATTACCTGTTGAGGTAGGAGGTTCCAGAGCTGGCAATTTCCTCCTGGCCCTGAGTCACGTAGAAGAACATGGGCTTGTCCGGCTGTGGCCACTGGAAGTCAAAGCCTTTTTTAATGCGGTCAGCTGGGGAGAACAAAATGTTATTATATTTTTAGTCTACATTAATCTTTGTACAATTTATTACACATAGCGCTGCAGCAGCTCAACTTAAATTAAATTTGCTCATCCATCAAACCAGATAATAAAGTGCTAAATCCTGACAAACCTGCAGTGACACCATTCTGCAGGGAGCCCTCATAGAAGATGTTGGAGGGGAAGGCGCTGAGAGCTGGGTGCATGCGGTACTGGACCTGAAGACGGATTGGCCTGATCCCCAGAACCACCAGGCGTTCAAACAAGGACTGGGACAGACCTGCCTTGGCTGCCTTCTTACACATCACCACAGGACCCAGCTGGCAGTGGTCGCCCACCAAAATGAGCTGCAAGGAGACACAAAATATATACATGTGTAACAAATAAGCCAAAATGTAAAGTTTCCAAATGTCCGTGACAAATTGTTTTCTCAACGTTACATTTGAAAATGCTAGTCTTACAATTACCACATTTAAACAAATGTATGTGGGCAGTACTAGTTACTCTGTACTTTGTTCGTACAGTATGTGACCCTGTTTACGTTCATAACTTTCTACATTCCAGTTTCTATGGTACTTTTTCTTACTGTTGAATATGGAGTCATGTTAGGGCTTGGAAGAACTGATGCATTGATTTACACGTTGTACAGTAGGTAGGCAGGCATATTTTTTAATAGTTTCTGTTCTAAAGATCTAATATACAGCTACAACTATAAATTTGTTTAAACATACATTAGAAATTGTATGTCGTGAAACACTGTGGTACCTGCTTGGCTCCCAACACCACAGGCACCATACACTCTGGCTCGGTGGCCTGGGTGCTCTCATCGATCAGGATGGAGCGGAACTGCATCTTTGCAAGCCGGGGGTCACCAGCACCGACACAGGTGCAACAGATCACATCCGCATTCTGGACAACAAAGTAAAATTGGCAATCCTCAATGACAAGAGATCATAGTGTCATGTGGTGGTGTTAATAATACAATCACAAACAAAGGTCTGTACCATTTAACAAAGTACTAAATACAGAATACAAGGAGTCAAAATGTATACTTGCAACTGAGTTCTTGGATATTACAATACTTACAATATAGACATGATTATGGCAATAATCAACACTGTCTAATTAATTTTAGCAAGGAAATCATTCAGAGTCACAACTCTTCAAATGCGAAGAAGCTCCTCACCATGAGCAGCTCCCTTTCAGCAGTGCGCTTTAAAGCCCTGTAGCGTTTCTCATCAGCAGATGACAGCTCACCAGTCTCATCCTTCAGCTGCTGCAGTTTCTGGAGCTCTGGCATACTATGGAGACAAAGAAACATCATGGTGACAAATAAAAAAATAAAGTATGCCAAGCAGTAATACCTGCCCTCCTTACAAAAATTGGGTTTTATGCAAAGCAACAATTTCTATGAGTAGGGACTTTTAAGTCAAGATATGATATTTAAGTCACTATACGATATGCAAAAGACTGAATTTTAGCAAAATCATCTACTGCGCTACACTTACAACAGCTTTAGTGAGAGTGGGCACTTGCCACTATGTAGTAGACTGAAACGTCAATTGATTGTTTTTATGCTAATCCAAAAAAATGTTTGTTTTCTTGTAACATCAGACTTAAAAAATTATGATAAACAAATCGATTTCCCTCCTAACAATTATGTGATAAGAACTTTTGGTCTAGTGTGTAGAGGATTTAATTTCCCCAAGTACAACTGACCTGTCCATGTTGCTGATCTGATTGTGCAGTGCCAAAAATGACACTGGTGACTCGATGGCCTCCCTGCTCTTGGCACACAGCCTGACCACCTTCAACCCAGTCTTGTCAATCTTCTCAGTCAACTGATCCACAGCAATGTTACTGGGAGCACACACCAGGACAGGGCTGCAGGAAACAATCATATGCATCACACTGTTAGCAGAGGAACCACTAAAATCTGATCAAATATGGTTACTATAATTTAAAAACAAAAGTTTAATTACTGGTATATTGTGCCATTGTAAAATGCTGCCTTACCCATTTCCCTGTCGAGACAGGTGGTACACTATGGTGGCAGACGTGACAGTCTTCCCAGTGCCGGGAGGACCCTGAATCAGACTGAGAGGCCTCTGAAGCACTGTCTTCACAGCGTATACCTGAACACACAAGAACAAATTATAAATTGCACAATACAGACAGATCTTGCCTAAAATCTGCTTGAGAAGGAATCTTCTAAACAGAGGGAGTCTAGTCAGTGAGGTCTGACCTGTGAATGATTGAGGTCGGGTAGGCCTGGCGCGGTGAAGCGCTTAGGCAGCTGGCACTTGATGGTGACATCTTCCACCTCGTGGCCCAGCAGTTTGTGGTAAATGTAGCCAGACACAGAGGTCTCATCCACTGCAAATGTCTTCAGGGCACTTTGCATCCTGCAAACACAAATGACAGTTGTATCATCAGGAAGTCTTTACCAAAGAGAAAATTTCCATTAACATCTTTAGTTTGCAAATGTCAAAGGGGTCAAAGTGATATTTTGGAAAGCTTATACATTCAACTGAATACCGTATACAAGAAGTGACTGTGGCATTCTCCTTTGTATTTATTAATGATTTAAAAGTTCCAGTGTGTAAAAACTTTTTTGGGCAGAAATTAAGGATAAAAATAATTATCCTTTTTTTGTTTTTTCTTCATAACCACAGACTGAGCCTTTTACATATATTTTAGGAGCTGGGTCAGCTCTACAGAAGTCAACATTTTGGACCACCATGTATTTACAATGGCCCACAATGGACAAAGCAAATATGTTTTGAGTTCTGATGCTTCTGGAGGCTATGTAGGTTCTCCAATACACTGGGAATTGGGATACTCAGCTGTACCATGCAAATTGCACAATGTACCTATAGTAAAATAATTCTGTAACATTTGATGTTAAAAGAGTATAAGATTTACCTGTCAAAGGAAGTAGACTTCCACACAAAGTCTACCTGGAAGTTATGTGGGATTTCTACAGGTGCTCCAACACTGCTTCGCAACTCAATTGCAATTTCATCCCCATAGTCTTAAAAACACAGGCTGTTAAAGAAATCAATCATCATCTGCAACTCATGTATCACAAATAGGGTTTGACTGAGCAATGATTTGGGGGTCTGTTATCTTTTTCTGTTAGACTATGCAATGCCATCTGGAATCAGAAACAGTTTTGACATGAGGACTGTGTAGCACTGGTGGTCCTAAAGGATACTGTCAGGGACTTTGATGACATGGCCAATGCCTTTCCACAGTGGGGCAAGATCTCCCTTGTACCGGAGGCAGATTTCATCACCCTGCATCAGCCGCATATCTGAGATGTTAAAAGTAAAACTAGTTAGAAAGCCTTAAAAGTTAAAAAACTAAGGAGAGTTAAAACCCAATTATTATGCATTATATGCTTGCAAAATGCAAAAACACACAACAGTACAAAACCCCCATTTAAAAAAACAAAGGCAAGAATGCAACAAAACACACATGCCACCAAAAATGCAGGGCTGGGGGAGGGTGCGTGCAATTCTGAGAACTGAAGAGGAATGGGGAGGGAGGTCTCTATCTGCACCACAGGGAAGAAGTCAAACTAAGAGAATTACCACCTGAATCCGTCTTGGGCAGTGTGAAATAGGCAATCCGCTTTTTATTCAGCCCTAGGTCCCACCTAACTGTTATATTGTCCTGGGTCTGTAAAAGAAAAACAATTATATGTCACCACTAACAAGCCAGAAATTTATCACATGCCCGTGAAAATATTTATAAAGATGACGGTGAAATTAAAATTACAGCTAAACTGCTCAGAAAAACAAAATGTGTACCTAAAAGTTTCCAACTTAGAAATGGTGTGCATTTACCTGGGACTCCTTAAGCTTCTTATCGTAGTCAGCCTCTAGTTTGACCAAAGGGCCAAAGATGTTTTGGTACTGGTACGCGTCCTCGTAGCGCAGCAACACATGCTGAGGTTCCTCATCGACACCAGGTTTCTCCAGGTCTTCCAAGGTGGCAGTGGGATTGTCCTGTAAGGACAATCAAGGCAACTGTTAACCCTCTTAACACTAAAACCACAAACCAAATTAAACCTCTTTAAAACAGAAATTATCAAGTTGGTAAAAATCCTGCTAAGCAACTGTGACTGGCGCCCTTTACTCGAGTTTACTCGTGCGAGTTATGTTGTTTGCAATCTTCTGGTCACAACCCTGCTTGGAGAAAAAGCCTTCAAGCATGTCAGCTGCATACCTTCCAGAGCTCCTCCAGCTTGTTGATCTGTTGAGCAGTGATCTGACGGGCTCGAAGTTGCTCTTGCTCTGATGGGATCTTAACCAGCCAGGACAAAAAGCACCGATCTTGTATCAGTGGCTGCCACTGAGAGCTGTCCCAGTTGATGTCTTTTAAACTACTCTGGCTGGCACATGGCTGCCTGCAAGAAGACACAAGGTTCAAAGGGACAAACTGTTTATCTTTTAAACTGGATTCTACAATTATCAGATTATTGCAGTTTATGTTTGCCTTAAAGTGACAAAATGTGAAAAGGTAAAGAAGTAATGGTAACACACAGTGCTTCAGCAACACAGTCTAAGTTGTAAAATATTCTGCTCAGTAATATCCATCTTAAATTAGAGGTTTCTCATTGGCCAGGTTCTCTCTCTCTCTCTCTCTCTCTATAAACATATAATAATGTATGGTGGTAATGTATGAAAAATAGATATGTTTAAGCTTAGATGAGCACTGCTTGTTGCACACACAGCGCTGCTTCACCACAAGCACTAGCACGTCCGCTACTTTGCAAAGAATTGTTCACTTGTCCAGTTTCCTGCATTCGCCATTTAAACAGCAACGTGTCAGGCACAGGTGTGTCTGGGTTTTTAAAGGAATGACAAGTGATACTCTGATTGGCTTCATTTATATTAGGCCCAAAATACACCTATGAATATTTCAGACACTAAGTACAACCCGTTTGCGCCTTGTACCGCACTTTGCATGTAGATTACACGCTATGTAACTAGCAATATCAAACCCAGACAAACCCTAATGGACTTGCATCATGCACTCTAGACCACGTGCTACATATTGTTTAAATAAGGCTCTGTCATAAAGCAAGAGTTTCTTAGTTTTGCTCTTATTTCATGTTTTCATATAAATTTATGAGAGGTTTTACATTGTCACCAAGGACATTTATTGACTGAACATACTAAATTTGTAAGCGATGGGCAACAAGCTGCTGAACCTCAAGCACTTACCTGCAGAGTAACACCACCACAGAATCAGCCTTGGCCGGGATGAAGCCCAGAAGGAAGACGTTTCGACAGCCACAGTTATAACACTCAAGCACAGTCTCACCCAGCGGCCCATCTTTATGTAGTGTCACCTCTTTGCATTTGGCTCTCACCAAGTGGTTCACAATGTGGCTGGGAGTACAAGGAGGGGAGTGAGACAATTCAGGAAGTTTAGGAAAATTAGACACAGTCCAGTTTCTACTGTGGCAGTTTTTGTGGTTGCACTGCAGTTGACGGACGTGTAAAGCAAATGCAAAGATGTATTAGAAAGTAGTAGCTGAGAACATGCGAAAATTACAACAGTGGAGTAAAGAATTATGGAGTAAAGACTGGAAACAGTATCTACCCAATCTTCAGTTCAGGATTCTTTTTAGGCATGTCTAAAAATATGGCTTAATTACACACTGGAGCCATAGTTAGCATAACTACTCCTGCACTCCACTGCAACAATATAAAACCCCCTATAACCATCAGCAGTTTACCATTATTAGAGAAGTACAACTGACTCCACTGTGAGGTTGAAAATAATGGAGGTAGAGAGAAAGAACGAAAAAGAGAGGGCAGGATCGTAGCTAAACCAGCTTTCTGTTTCTGTCCAGTATGTCGGTATATAGCAACCAAATGGTGAAAATTTCACTCACCTACATGTTTGGTAAAAAAAAAAAAGGTGGTTTGATACTGGAGAGGAAAGAACTCCTCTAGTGGACACGCACACACAAGGACCAAAGAATGTGAACACTATTCTCTACTTGTTTGTTGAACAAGTGGTTTGATACTGGGCGTCTACATTTGTAGTCTGTGCAAACACTAACAAACAGTGACGTTCACCTGCTTCGGTCTGCATTAAAGTGTGTGTTTTTGTTTTCAGCTCCTCCAATGGACACACCAGCACCCTTCTTCAGAGAAGAGACTATTTCTGAATTTTATGATTTCAAACCAATTTTTTTTCTTTTCTTTTTTTACAACCTTTAAAATCAATAAAAATTGGCAAAGTGGTTAACAACACATTTCCTGTGGGGTTACAAAGTCAGAACAAAATTTTTTTTCCTTTCACTTTACATGCACTTAAAATTGTACGCATCACTGACTATTTCATGAGTTTAAACAAATAGGTCAGTATACTTCCACAGCTGACAGGAAATACACTTTTCTGTTCAACAAAAAATGCCTTTGACTGAAATACAGAAAAATGCCTTATTTATGCTTCATCAGACAAATCTCTTTTCATTCTCATACAACATAATCTGAGTGTCCACAGCTGGCAGATTGTGATGTAGCTAAAAATGAAATACTATAATGTGAAAACTTTAAAAATAATTTATTAAAAAAAATGATAATCAAAACCTCTGATGCAGTGTTTGTTGTTTTTTTTATTTATTATTATTCATTTCCTGATTCTTCTCATTGGCTTTATATTTTTTTTTGATGATCAGATGAAGGGGGGTTGTTACACACCTGCCGGATGTATTGCCACGTCCATTACAGAACCACTTCTTGCTGGTATTGCAGTACACCACACATGCTGGATCGTGGATACCACAGTAGCTGGAAAAATGACACATTCAAAATAGCAATTGAGTTACTGCATTATTTAACCAAAGCTCTGTCAAGTAAAGCTGTTCCAAACTGACACCAGTCTAAATTAGCGTCAGGGTAGAGGGGACAATGTAACTGTCTAAAATGTAATCAATGGTATTTTAGGAAGTTTAACAACAAGACAGGACTCTTACACACAACTGGTTTAATCTCTAACTGTAAGTTGACAGCCTGACTTTTTCCAAACAATATTGCAACTTGTTGAAACTTAGTGACGCATGCTGTCATCTTCCAAAACAGAATCACGCATGAAAAATTTCACGCATGACTTTTTTTGTAAACATTCCTAGATCTGTTTAGGAACTCTTATTCTAACCACAGCAGCTATCACAGTGGCTTACAGACAATCAGATTTTTAATACACTAATGACATTTTCATTTACCTTAAGACTTAGACCTCAGAGCATTATCAATGACACATTTATTGTATATGTCTATTAATATATATACTAAGGGATGTGCATATTGCATGTGTTGTGATTAATGCATGAAATATGCATCTTTTGGAAATGTATTTTACATGTTCAAAAATAATATTAGGTATTACAAAAAATTGCACACAAAATAGTCACACATTTTCTCATAACTTAATTGTGAATTAGGTTGCGATTGTTCATCCCTTTTTAAAATTGGGCCTCCATATAAATTTTGGTGAATAATTATTTACTGTGCATGTGTATATTTTAAATGAGTTTATGATTGGTTACTAGTAAAACTTAGTACTGTATATTTTTGTATGAAACACTGTCTGTAATAAAACATTGAGATCAAAACAATAAAGCAGTATAAGCATTTCCTCAGTAATCCACACTCAGCTGACATTTTATTTGCCATGCACACGTGGATCGAATCAGTATTCAATCAAACCAATGTTGAGACTTGTACATCTTTGGAGGTCGCCCAAAATATAACCAAAAACATTTTTTATCATTATATTAATTTTGACATAAGCAGTATCACACTTTAACAACAGAACACACAATATCGCTTACGAATGAGTGAAAATAATACACGCTGTGACACATGACCACTGTGGTCTATTTGTCTGTGTAAAGATAAGAAGGTGGCTTTTACATTTTGTTAAAAAGAAGAAATTATGTGTTGTTGCCATCTACCCGATATAACTGAGGTGCTGCTGTGTGCGTTGGAATGCATAATTAAAAGTGAAGTCTCACTCTCTAATCTATTATACAGTCTATGGGTGTATGTCACCCTTAATGCACTGGCTCAATGTCTGTATGGTGGACTTACCATGTTTCATTGAGGTTCATTACAAATTGTAAGCCTTTGACACATCACTGCGAGTTATAACATAGGGTGAGATGGCCTTCTTTGGCCAACTGAGGGTTCAGCCACTGGTACACCCTTAACGATAAAGCAATTCCTGGTCTACTGCCTACCTATATTTGTGATATGATTGCACTGAGAAGTACTAGCCATTGCTCTACTCATTCCCAGAATTATCTGTTGCTTATGCCCCCACTGAAATAAATAAAAGGGTTTTTGTCCATTCTGCACCATTTACTGTACATGGAACATGCAGCAGAATTATTGGAAAATGACAGTATTTGAGGCTGAGTACATCACATGGACTTATTTTTGGGAATCAACTTGTAATTTTTATCATACCTTGTTAATTTATTGGTCTTTTTTATTCTGTGATTTAATTATGTAACTATTTGAAAAGATGTTTTTAGTCTCAATGTGATTCACCTGGTTAAATAAAGATCAACAAATAGATAAAGACCATCTCATTTTATATTTTAATTAAATAACTGTTGTTCATATACAAGGAGTGTGCTGTTTGTGTGTGGGTTATTTATCTCAGCCTTAGTTTGACATCAGTTATTATAGACCCCCACAAAGTTTAAAATATAACTGGAACCATGGTTGATGATAATTGTACAGTCTATTCAACCCATATAAGATATAGTTACAACAAAGTGGACATGTTAACATTCATGAAAGGAGGACTTGTTGCACAACGGTTTGGGGCATGGGGCAGTTCATGGCCAAGAAGAATTGGGTTCAATCCCAGGAAGGGGCCGGGGTGCCCCTGAGCAAGACACCCAATCCCCCATTGTCACCCAGGCGCAGGTTAGTGTTGCCCGCTGCTCCTGTGCCCGGCTTGTGTGTATTTACTATTGGTGTGTAATACGGATGAGTTAAATGCACAGGACAAATTCACTAACTAGCAAAAAATACTAATTCTGTGCTGTAATTCTTCTAGGGTGACCAACATTGACACGGTGTGGCTCTCGTACCTGCATGCGTGCACAGGCAGGTCTTTGGTGTAGTATGTGTCTTCTTCATCCTCCTCAAAGTTAAGCTCGGCCAACAGCTGGCTGGCTTTAGCGACAGAGTCGTCTACTCCACCGTTGAGGAGACCGTCATCAGGACCGTTTACCTGAAGCACAACACAGGCATTAGCAAACAAACTGGAGCTAGCGGTGAGCAGCTAGCCGCCGAGGCGCGGAAAACCAGGTGCTAAATTGCGAGTTGACTGCATGTCAGTGCTCTCGGGGCTATTTTAAGGACATCCGGGTTTGTATCCGCGACTTCAAAACAACAATCTTGAACACATGGCATCACTTGAGGAGTTAATTTGACGGCTTTCTGGGTAGTAGCGAGCTAGCGGCTAACCGCTAGTTGCTAAAATCCAATAATAGCGGAATGGCGGATAAGCTAACCGCAGCTAACACCAGCAAACAATCCTTAAACGTGTCTGCCTGTAGAATTAAAAGCCTCTGACCTGGCTGTCCAACTGGCTCTGGGTCTGGCCTTGAGTTTGCGTCTGACTTGGCAGGGTGAAATCGGTGAAATCGTACTCGGAGCCCTGGGTGTCTGCTCCGAGCAAGTCCGTTTCCTCGGTGTCCAAGAAGGTGAGAGTCTGGGAGCTCGGCCCGTACGCCTCCACGCTCATCTCGACTCGATACTTTCGCTTTACTGAACGATTTCCGGTATTCGCTTGTAAGTGAACTAGATCGGTATTCGCTAACCGAAAATCGGACAACAGGCCTGAGCTTGTGGTCTGGATTTGGACCCAAAACACAGAGAACAGAGAGCGACAGATCCGTCAGGTCCAACAGAGACGGCGTCGGTCGGACTCCTGCGCCGCCACTCAACGTGTGACGTACGCACACTGTAGGCTGTAGACCAAAGACAGGTTAGTAAACGAAAGACCTCTCACTCTGATGTGTTTTCCCCCCCAAAAAAAATCAGATTCAAGAGCCGCTGTGGGAAAATGGGAAATATCGACAACCCAATCGAAGTCAGTAAACTGAATCTTATAACCCAATGTTTCGTCGCCCGACTTTTATACTTTTGGAAAATTCCTAATGTTTGTGGTTATTTGTCTCCCATAGATAAGAAAATAAGAGTGCAGCACAAAGGCCGGCAGGCTCTTAGAACACACATGAAAGGCAACACCATGAGTTCTTACTATCTTTTTGCATCCTCTTTTCTTTCGGCTCCCACATTTCTCACCACAACTACACAAATTATCGTGCATTTTGTAGCAACATTTGTCTTCTTTCACAGTGTGTGATTTTTGTAGCTGTCGGGCACGTTCATCATAGACTGCCATGTCAATTTTTCTGGCCGAATGTCAGCAAAACCCAAGTGGAGAGACATTTTTAAATTGTGTTTTATCAGTATTCTTTTCCAATCCAATCCAATCCAATCCAACTTTATTTATAAAGCACTTTAAAAACAACAACAGCTGAGGCAAAGTGCTGTACATTAGAGAAGAATAAGATAAACTACTGAAACATACTAGAAGATGGACAAAACGTAAAACACTGTTGATTGTACTTATGTACACATATATACAGTACATCCGTGCAGCAGATGAAATGGGCTATATACACATACATATGCACAGACATGCATAAGAAACATACATACCTACATACACAGTGCATACATATGCATAATATATATACATATATATATACACTCACACATACTCTCTCTCTCACCCACACACACACACCTATATATATACACAAAAACAAACATAAAACCAATAAAAACAGGTAAAATCAATGCCTCATACTGGGTTGAAAGCCAAAGAGCCTCTTTCGCGTTCCAGTTAAAAGACGTGCAGCAGCATTTTGAACGAGCTGAAGACGTGATAGGGACGACTGGCTGACTCCAAAGTAAAGTGTGTTGCAGTAATCCAGGCGAGATGTAATGAAGGCATGGGTTACTGACTCAAAGTGCTGTTTTGAGAGAATATGTTTAATCTTTGATAACTTTCTTAAGTGAAAGAAGCTGGACTTCACTACAGCACCAATTTGACGGTCCAACTTAAAATCGCTGTCCATTTTAAAGCCCAGATTAGTGACTGTAGGCTTAACATACAGTTCCAATGGGCCCAAGTCAACAGGAGGAGACTCACAGGAGCTATTTGGTCCAAACACCATCACTTCTGTCTTCCTTTCATTAAAATCTAAAAAGTTCAGGGCCAAGCAAGCTTTAATCTCCTCAAGACATGCAAGCAGTGGATTGATTGAGTATGCGTCCTCAGGGGAACATAAATCTGATTGTCATCAGCATAACAGTGGAAGGCGATGCCATGTTTCCTAAGAATGGACCCCAAAGGAAGTAAATACAATGAAAAGAGCAGGGGCCCTAAGAGCAGGGGCCCTTTTCATAGTTGGTACACAAGAATGCGTGTGTGCAAGCTCAAAAGTCGTCTATTTCATAAATATATGGATTGTTAGTCCCATTTTCCATACATGATGTGTAAAGACAAAATGTCCTTCGCAGTTGTGCCCATGTTGCATTACTACTCCCTCTTCACCTTCAAATGTACCTTTTTTTTCTGAAATAAAAATTCCTAATAATTTCCAGCAGGCCATACACTGAGAGGTGTAATGATGTCGTCCACAGTTTAGAGTTATTAATCAGAGTTCTTCTCATCGCCTGATCCTTCATCAAGTTCAAAGTGCTCCGCCCGACTGCTTTTTCATCTTCTCAGGCTCTATCAAAGTTTGAAATTGTCCTTCATTCTCATCTTTGTCTTTTTATCACCATCCTCATTCCTTAATCTTTCTGGATTCTTCCTCTTTCTCAAAGCTCTAATTTCCTCAGTCTTATTCTTCCAAAAAGTTCTGGCAGGCTGTACACTGAGGTGCAATGCTTACTTCCAGTTTGAAGTTCCGGGTACTGCACTAATCAAAGGAATTAAAATGAAATAAAATTAATTAGAAAACTATACTTTGACATTTTTTGTAATGGAGAGTTAATTAGCTACTAAACTAAATGCTGCAGATAAAGTACAAAATCGTACAAAATCAAAGAACATGTGCAGCACCTTGAGCTTCAACCGACTTTATATTTACATATAGAACAGTTACATGAGGAAAACTGTCTTAATGGCAAGGTGATGTTTTCCCACAATATTGCCAATTAATTTTTACAGAAAGAACAGCCCATGTCAGCCAGTTCAAAAATAAACTGTTGCATTTTCTTTTGAATTGACCACATGAAAATAAAGCGTGTTTAATAGTCTCTGGATGCCCACACTGACACAGATCATCTGGATGTTTTCCTATAAACTAGCAACAGACCCAAAGACATGACTTTGTGAACCATTGAATCTCTTTAATTCAAAGCCTTATCTTTTACAAAGCCAAGATTACATGTTGTAACAGTGCTTTGTTAATGTCAGAGGAAGGAGACATCTTTTTCACAGGATACTCCCTTAACACAGGAAATAATAATAAATCACGGAGCCGTTATGTTATTGTACAACAGAGCACACTTAAAAAGTATTCTTGAGGTAGCCACACATCTGACTGGACAGCATCAGTAATATATCTCTGAACTGACCCACTGAGCATTTTTAAGGCATTTTCATAGCACATATAAACAATGGCAAGGCACAGGAAAGAGTCAGGGCCAGAGTTCACCTCATATGTAAACTTGAGGCTTTCACATTTGAGAGCGGACATTTTAGGGGGCAACTCTTCCAAAACCCACAACCCTGTCACTTCTCAGCACACATAAAGCCACATGGTAAAATAGATCAGCACCTGCATACTCTAAATCTAAAACCCGCCCATCATTTTCCTAATTCCATTAGTTTTAAACCATGCAGCCTACTAAGGCCAAGATAAATATTTTGTCTTGAGATGACTTTTAATCCTAGTCCGTTCACTGTTCCAGGATGCTAGATGCTTAAAACAAGCTTTGACGGTTTACATATACTATAACCTCTTTTCCCACAGTCTATATACGGATAGTTTTGTTGGGGATACACAGAGGGCTGAACCAGTTTGTAGACAAGTAAATGCTTACATTTCTATTGAAATACAACTGGGGCCATGTTAGGTGGTGTGGGCGGTCCTCAGTGATGACTCAGCAGCCAGAGAAATGCTGGTCTATGCTGTGAAAAAGACAAAGACAGTAACATCTAAACAACATCTAAACCTGTTGTGGCACCATCAGACACAATAAAATAATATGCCGTTTGTTTTAACAGGTTAGAACCAACTAAAGCTCAGAAAAATAAAGCACACATCACATATAAAGCATACCACACAAGCATAATGATAATTCATGGAAGGAGGGGAGTTAAAAAGGGAATCGGTGTGTCTATGTCTGCAAAGCTACATATCTCGAGTTAAAGTGACGGGGAAAAAAATTAAAATAAAAAATGCTTTTAAAATGCCATCCAAATTCCAGATTTAGTAAAAGTGAAAAAAAAAGAAAGTGCTGCAGAAACTAAAGTCTAGGCCCAACTCTGACTAAACCAATTTTAAAGTCATTTAGAAAAATCCTCAGCAACTGTATGTTTGATTCAATACCAGAAGCAAAAGAAAGTTTTAAACTACTGATGCCCATTAGGACTGCACAATTACTGAATACAATAAAACCTAGATTTCTGCAATATTTTGGATTTTTTTTTTGGGGGGGATTTTGTAAAGTAAAAATCATGAAACATGAACTGAGGAGCAATTTTTTTTAAAACAGTTATTTGTTAAATCTGCAAGACTCATTATTTTCTAAGGTAATTGTACAAAAACAGAATTTTACATGACCATGATATGAACTTCCAAATCAGACCGACTTGAGATCTGTTAAACAACATTGCACAGCCTGAGGCCAGATCTCAGTGAGGTCACCTTTGGGGGGTTTCCTGTCAGAATTGGGCTGACAAACCGAGGGGAGGAGAATGAGCTGGAACCAACCCGTTCCCTGATTAAAATAACCTTTGTAAAAGAAGGCAAATTTACAACTTCTTATAAAGAAAAAGGACTCAAGAAATAATTCAACATAAAATGTGAAACAACACAGGTAGGCTTTAGACCAGGTGAAAAGATATCTGAAGGAAACTGAAACTACCGGGTTACTGCTAAACATTTCTACTTAAACAACAAGGTATCATAAACATTGACCATTTATAGACATCCAGGTACAAACACCCATTGACTGAAAAATTATGCAACAGAGGATTGAGCACATTTTGCTGGTTCCTCAAATGTGACTTCTAAACCATTTCAATGGCCCTAACCCTATAAGGTGCAATAACAGCAGCCACTTTGGGGACTATATGTTATAATAGCTGCACATTGCTGCTGTGTTTTCATATGGATCTATTTTAGTTTTTTCCATATTTAGCGCCCTCATGTGGAGGATAAAGTGGTAGAAGATGAGTGAGAGTGAGTAAACTCGAAAGTCGTGCTATTTCATGTTCCTTGGAAGCTGGAGAAAAGCTTAGGTTAAAATGTGATCAAAGGTTGTCTTCGGACTCCCACTGTATTTTTTTTTTAACTATCAGGAGGCAATAAAACATAACCAAGTCAGGCTAAACAAAACAAGAAGCAAAAGCCTAAGACAAACAGAAGCACACGCTTATAACATCCAATATGCTGAAATTTTTAGTTGAGACAAAGATTAAAAAATAGAAGGAAGTTTGGCTACTTGTGGTGAAGTGCAATTTCTCTTGTGTGGTGAGTGCTGGAGGGGCTTGTTGGCATCTGGAGGTCACTTAGTGGAAATGCTGCTGGCATTGTATCTTCTCTTCAGCCTGGTCAAGAAGCTCCAGCATTTCCTGGATGATTGCCTTCAGTGCCCGACCCAGGTCTTCTCCGCTGTAAGGCTTTCCAAGAGGAGGCACGTGGATGAAGGCAGAACGACCGTGGCTCAGGTACAGAGACGTGTAGTAGGTGAAGTCACAGAGATATCTGTCAGCAAAGACAGCAGTGGATTAAAGGAATAAAATAAAATGGCCCCCTCTAAGAAATTTGCACATTTATTTGACAGTTTATTTTTAGGATCCAGAGTATACATGAACCTGTCTTACCAACATCTCAACATAGCAGATTGTAGCATTTTAGCTGGTTTTGTATTAGTATCATCTCAGGTCAGCTAATAACAAACAAGAAATTTAAGTGCAGATAAGCCAAAAATACAATCACCTGTCTGATTATTAGGTACACCTAGCTAAAACTAGAATTGAATTGAACTAAACTAGAACTGAAGTTCTAGTAGCTGCAACCCTGTCTTGAAGTGTTAATTCAACTTTATAACAATTTTGGAGATGGTGCTTGCTGTAAAACAATATTAGACTAATAATGCAATGGAGTTCAATACAGGGACAAAATATGTCTCTATGATGCAAACCATTTACAAGATTAGCTCTAGGTAAACATTTGGTGTGACATTTATATAACAACCAACAACTTTTTTCTATTAAAAGCTACAGTGGAATAAAGGGGCACCGACTCTTGAGCAGAGACTGAAGTCAGGCTGCCCTACAGATACAAAGTTACATCTTACTCTTTTCTTCTTTTGTAATGTTGCATAACTGCCTCCCTCTTATTCTTTATTCCTTCTCTTCCCTCAGGTTGCGACATCTTATTTTTACAGTCTGCAGGCTACATGCAGTATGGCATGGCATTGCAAATAATGCTTTTCATGCTTACAGTTGTCCCAGTGAATAGTGAAAAAGAGAGAAAATGATAGTTGTTGACAGACAAACTGTTATACTTACTTATTCAATAATTTGTCTAAAAGATTGTGCCAAAGGTTTCATTTATACATAATATGAACAGTTGTTGTAGGGCAACTTCATTTTTACCAATATAGCAGTATCAGACATAATACTATAAAAGTACTTTAAGATCATGGTAATTTAAAATATCTATTTTCTATACTGTAGTAGACCTCCACAGTAATTAGAGGTTGTGTTATTATCCTAACTGAAAGTCTTTCATACTCATCAATGTTTTTGTTCTTCATTATGTTCTTTCAATTTGTGTCATTTCCTCCACATGTTTATAGCTACTGCACAGTTTCTAATTGTTTGTTTTTTTAAAAAAAGGATTTTGATTATTTATTGGCCTAAGGAAGAAAATATTATATTAAGTTACATATAAAAATGTTAACCTTGCCAGCTAGGAGAATGTACCACCACTGTGAGAAATTAAGCAACCATCACACTCACAGAGTACTTCCACTAATTTATTTGTACAGATGACTATTAGTTTGTTCTTCTTATGCAATATTACATATAACCTCTACTCCAATTTTACCTTAGCTGTCTCAGCAAATTTGGACAGTAAATACTGTGAATCAGGCCCTATTCATTGACAGTTGAAGTGTGTGGTACAGGGCTGATGTGCAAAACAAACAAAAACTGTGAACTAGAAAAATAAAATTACCTTCCAGCATCTTTGGAGACAGATACAGCTACTCCCAGCCCTGAGGCTGTCACTCTCTTACAGACAGATTCCATGTCAATAACTGAGTTGATGCAGTCTGGGCCTCCCACAATGCAACACTGTGAATCAGGACAGAAGCTGCTGTTGTCCAGACCCTTGTAGCCATGATTTCTGCCACACTTCTCCAATGTGACAGTGGTGGCCATGCCTGAGACTCCAACATGAACTACCAACTGGAAATGGACACAATAATAACACAGTAAGAGTGATTAAAATATCAGTTGTCAAACACAGATACATTACAGTTTGTCGTCCTTTCATTTCTTATAAGTTTCTCTGGGCCTTTCAGTAACAATTTTACTTAGACCTGAGACCAGTAACTGTAAAATGTGACCACACAATGTGAACAGCTCAAACCACGGCTCTCCTCTTACCAGTGGACGATACTGCTTCCATAATGAAGGAACCAAACTCTGGACTGTCTGGTATTCTACAGGAACCTCGTACACATGCAAGTCCACTTCACTGCCCAGTCCAAGTTTCTTAAGTTCCTAAGAGTGTGGGGGAAAAAAAGTTCTGTCATAATGACAAAGATTACATTTGTCTTTTCCTGGATTTTGACAAATTATCAGGATTAATCTGAGCAGCCTTTCAAGAAAAAAACAAAACAACAGACATCTTTTAGCTAATGGAGTGACACAAATGTCATTAGAGTGTAGTTCTCTATGACATGGAGAACTTCTTGTCATATGTGCTTAAAAGCTTCAGAAATTAAATTCAGAAGTGGAATTTGTTGTCTGTTTTGTTTGCAAGGAAAACTATTTATTTGATTGATACATGATCTTACCACAATCTGAATTCTACAGTTGCAATCAAACTTATCCAACCTCCATGAAAATATACAAAATATACAAACTAGCAGATGTTTGCAAGAAACAAATCAAACAAGAACAATTTAAATAGCTCAACACAGCTAATTTTACAAATGATTTCTCCAAATTCAACACAAAATGCCACTTTTAATGACTACTGCTGTCTCAAAATTATTCAACCCCTTCATGACAAGTATCTTTAGTACTTAGTAGAGCACCCTTTGCTCTTATGGCTGCAAATCTGATCAGACTCAGGCTTCTGGCAGCATTCCTGAGGAATCTCCAGTTCACTAACATTCTTGTGCTTGCATGCTGCAACCACTTTTTTCAAATCCCACAAGAGATTTTCGGGCAGGTTCAAGTCTGGCGACTGTGATGGCCACTCTAGTATCTATCACGACTTCTTCTGGAACCAAGCCTTGCCGGACTCTGAAGTATGCTTGGGATCACTGTCCTGCTGGAAGGTCCAGTGACGCCAAAGCTTTAGCTTCCTCACAGACACCATGATATTTTCTGCCATGATATTTTCTGATAGCCGATTGAATCCATCTTGCCCTCCACACACTGCAGGTTTCCAGTGCCAGAGGAAGCGAAGCAGCCCCAGAGCATCACTGAGCTCTGCATCTGCACTGAGCTTTACAGTGGAGCTTCAGTGCGATGTGTGTAAATTAAGCTTCGTAATAGTTATAACGTACGTTTGCTCTGATCTGCTGTCGTACTGCTGTCACCTGTGTGTATGAGGTAGGGGAAGGTGGATGGAGAGAACAAGTTTGTGGACCGATCCAGCAAGTGAACAAACAACTAAACTTTAGCAACAAGCCCAAAAAACCTGCAACCCGCACGCCCAAAGTCGCTTATAATAGGCTGATTTGGCAACAGGGCTCTCAAGTTTTGGAATGTAGATTGAAAATTAAGTGATTTAAAAAAAAAAAAAGAAAGAAAATTAAGTGATTAAGTTGACTTCCATTTCGTCTGAAACCTGTGCACGCATTCACAGCATTCGTGGAATGAGTGCTTGCAGCGGAAAACAGCTATATGAATAGACTACGCAGACCAATATGCCTTCGCATCATCCATTCATAGGTTTGAGTTTTATCACTTCTCCTCATGAGAAATGTCATGTGAGCGTGTGAACTTATTGAAATGCGTGTGTCTTGAGAGCCATGTTTGGCAACCAAGCGAACAGCGAATGCTCAGGAGACAGTGTGTTGTTGGGTAACACCAAGTATTCTGCACGGGAGCTCAGTTATCAGATGATTAAACGTGCTACTATTTTGCTGGCAACTGGAAGGAATAAAGAAAACTGACAAGTTATTTATAAAAGATAATTGATATTTTTTTTATTCATCGCAATGATATGATTGAGGGGGGGGGGGGTTATATTGGCTCTGTCTGATTTTTGCATGGGTCATAACCCCCGTAATCCCCATGGAAATTACGCTCCTGAATCCAGGTAGTGTAGCCACTGTTACTTTAACTTTAAACATGCAAAGTACACTTCTAACTGTATTTCTTGGAACATTTAGTGCCTTTGTTATCTTTTAGTTTACCTTTCCCTTGTTTGTGCAAGGCAATCATCTCTTTTCTGAACTTTTTGGAACAATTGTCTTGACTTGGCCATATTTCTAACATCCAATCTAGTGTTTCCCCTAGGTTTGCACACTGGGGTGCTGAATGACATCATCACATAATCAGAATCAGAATCAGAATCATCTTTATTGGCCAGGTAAGTTTTCACATACGAGGAATTTGACTCCGGTTTTAATTTGCATATACAGTACATTTGCAAATGTAAACTATTGTCAATTTTTTTCTTTTTTGTGTTATCATAATGAGCGTTGTTGATGTTGAGGATTCACACCTAACCAATCCGAATGAGTTTTGCAGGGGCGGATCATGTGATTGTTTCCCAAAACAATCACATGTTTTATTGTAATAAATTAGAAGGCGTGTGGAGAGGGGTTATAATGTAAGTGGGATTGGTGTGTGTAAATCAAGCTTCATTATAGTTTTTACCGACATCTGCTTTGAGCTGATGTCTCTGCAGCTGGTGTGTGTGTGTGCACTCTGGACGTGACCACTGCAATCAAACGTCACTATCAACAATCCAGGTATTTGAGGTGATCTATCTAGAGCACACATGATGCAACTAATAAAGCCCTTAAGGCAACACCTGGTTTGCAAATGTGCAAACCATGTGCTCTTATGAGGAATTCTATTCAGTAGGTTGAATAATTTTGAAACTGCATTGAAAGTAGGATTTAGTGTTGAATTTGGATAACACTCGTAATATTAGTTTTATTTAATTATTTAAACTGTTCCTGAGTGATTTGTTTATTGGAAACACCTGACATTTTTTTAAATTGCCAGAAAACCTAAAATACAATGGGGGTTGAATAATTTTAATTGAAACTGTATGTTAGCATGATACAGACATCAAAAACTGAGAAAACAGTGAAGACTTTGGGATTTGATGAAAATGACAAAAAATTGCTAAAGATCTGTCTATTTTCTTAGAGAACTAATATCTATCGGTTGTCTTGCTCTTTGACAAATTAATTTTTGCACTTTTAACCTAAACAATATAATACAAAAATAATTACTATAAACTTCGATATTCAACAACATTCATTAATGAAACAAATAAGAGAAAAACCACAAATAAAAGATGCAATCACATATACAAGTAAGATAAATCTGTATCGAAATCAAAGCCATTTGACCAACACCTCCCCCAATCTCCCTGCAGGACAAATAGCTCTGGACATTGACCCCCACTTGTATTGAAAAGAGGCTTGTCTGACCACGTCTGTGACCCCCGTCACAAAGCGGCCTTTTGTTTGCCTTTAATATCCTTATCAAGTCTGTCTAGACACCCCGACAACCACCATCATCCCCCACATGCAGTTTCCTTAGTACGACACAAGGAGCCTTTGAGATACACCACAGCTTGGTGTGAAGCTGGACGGCATCAGCACATCATGTCACCATCACATAAATAAATTCAAATCTTACTATTAACTTAGCAGACAAGACTTTTTTTTGTGTGTGGAACAGAAATAATATCCTAGTATCCTAGTTTGCACGTGTCTAGAGTGGATTACCATTTTTAATTAATAGAAATGGAAGGATGAAACATACCTGTACTGCTACCCAGCTGGCGTTGACTGTGTGCTCTCCAAATGGCCCAAAACCTACAAAAAAAAGAGAGTTATTTCAATAGCTGAAATACTCCCAGACTGTGCTGGTACAGGTGAATTTACTGGTGATTTAAGGGAAACATATTTTTACAAACTAAGATATAATACACCATTAGTTTTCTTTTATTGCAAATGCAAAATCATTAATTATGGAAAAAAGATTATGCGCACATTGGCTCTGTGCTACTGCAGCAGTATTATGTTGTAGTTAGAGCATATAAATTCTACCCAGTCCACTGTTAACATTTGGCTCATTAGGGATATTTAGAATGTTTTGGTTTTACTGTTAGTGATAAAGTCAGAACATTTGACTGTAAAAGGCATTTGCATTATAACTGCATATTATATCATTTTACATATAACTGGATACCTGCCAGATAATTATCTCTCAGAGTATTTTTTCCACCAAACATATCGGTCACTAAACATATTTTTCTATCCAAACTTAGCTGCTGCAGCACAGGATTTACTTGATAAATTCTGCAGGATCTGAGCGTGTTTGCTCATCTAAATTCTCTCTCTGCAAAACTCCATTTGACACACCAAAAAAAAGCAGCAACAGCAGACGCTGGACATTCACCAAGGCTTGTTTTTTACAGGAATCTATAACTGATCCCCCAACACCACATTTCCTAGGGTCAGGAGGTCCCCAGGGGCTGGGTGGAGGGGGGATCAGTCTGTCTGACAGACTGCTGAAAAGGAGCAGAGAGAAGGGCCAGCAGCTGCCAGGCAGCCAGCTATTGTGAAGGTACCGTTCCCAGGCAATGTTCACATATTCAATCAGCTGGGACTGCCAGCTTCTGCACCCCCTTTGTGTCTGAAAACGCCAAGTCTCTCCCTGCTTTCAGTCAGGCTTACATCTGTATATTCTCATATTTCTGTTTGAGTACACTTTTACATTGACCGTTTATCCTTTCTAAATCAAAACTGATTACAGGCTTGTAAAAACATACTGCTAGGACACAACTGACAACTGTGAGACATGATTAGCATATTTTAGTCCAAAGTTACAGAAGCAATAGTAATCGATAAACAAAAACAATGACATATTAATAGTGGGGCACAACAACTCATTGATTATTGGTTAGTATGTTATTAACCTTCAATAACTGTATATAGCTCTGTGGAAAGATGCCTGGTGTTGAAAGCAAGTTTCATAATAGATAAAGCCCCAAATGCAAGATGACAAAAGAAGAATAACTTGCTAGAATTTAGGGGCAGTGGGAAAATAATTGATACAGCAATATATTGCAATATTTGCGTGGCGTTAGTATATCGCTTTTGTGACGCCAAGTATCGATTTTTAGCAGATAATTTTTTTAAGTGATTTTACAAATAAACATTAAACGTTTTGTTGATTAGCATTAAAAAACATTTCAGTCCACTAGATAATAATAATATCGTAATAATATCGTATTGTGGTGTCTCTGGCGATTCCAACCCCTACAACCATGTGACTTCAGCTATTGTCAGCTTAACAAATAAAGCCCACAGTCCATTTACTTCTATGTTCACTGTCTTTTACAGACATTAATTTATAATATACAGATAGTTGTAAATTGTAGCTTTGACACTATAGGCAAATGTCTGAGATAACTTCATCTACTCATAAGGTATAAGGATTTACCTTGAATAAGGTATTTCAATTTACAACTTTCAAATCATACCAATGAGGAAAATAATGTATGTGTCGATGGCCCACAAAGTTAAAGCAACCCTGGCGAATAGTGCTGAATATTGATTTTTGCACACACGCAGTATGTTTACCTCTGTCAAGTGCATTGTTCAATTTGGCCTTTTAAAAGACAAGTATGTAATGACAAAAAAAAAAGATTTCACAATGGCTGACAATAGCGTGTCGTCACGTAAAAGACATACCTGAACACAACGGTGCAGCGTCAATAACCCAACAAACAAATAACGCGTTTCAACAACAGTCCATGAAAAGCAGCAGGGTGAAAAAGGCTGACGCCATTAATTGTCATCTCTACAACTTTTCCTCCACTCCGGCCGCGGTCGACGCACGACAAAAGACCACAACACCGCGTAAAAGAAATGTACGAACCTGTAACAACCACCGCCCGTTTACTGTTATCCATCTCCCGTCCCGTTACAGAGGGTCCGCTGCTTCTGCTGTCGGTCTTTATTCTGATCAGCGGCCGTGATTAGGCTCGACGACCGACACAGATGACGGATCCTTCTGGCACAAGTCGAACCGCCGGTGTCCCCCTGTTTCAGCAGCACGCTGCGTAAAATGTGACGTGATGACGTCATCGCGCGTGCTTTTTTTTAACACATTTTATGCACGTTGCCATACAAACAATTAAGTCTACAAGGCTGTAGACAGATATATGAAATAAATAGATGAAACTAATTAATTAAATATAATAAGTACAAGACACTTATTCATATCAATCATACCAGATACTTTTTTTATTCTGGGAAATGTGGTTTTCTGTTTTGTTTTGTTTTGTTTGTTTTTTTAAAAATCAGAAATATGATGAGAAATGTCTCTCTATTATAAATCAGATCAGGAGCAAATGTATAACGGTTCTATTAGGTACTTTCAAAGACGTTTGTAATATTTTTATAGTATTGTATTTTTTATTCATTGTAAGTACTGAATAATAAACCTGTTCCACACCCCAGCCCAGCAGGTGGCGGCAATGTACCACTAATTAAGTTTACCAACCGCCATTAAAACACAAACAAGAAAAAAAAAATGTTGCGTATGGCGTGTATTTGACTATAGGGGGCAGCATCTTCAAATCAGTCCATTATCTTATACCTTAGCGCCGGAAAGGAAGCTCGGTGTGAGTCGAAGACGGAGGTAACAGTCGTGTCTGACAGAAAACCCAGACACACATTCATATACGTGATCGTCACAATGGTGAGTATGTAACTGTTGGCGAGTAAAGCGAACGTTTGTTGTGGTATTTTTAATCATCTGCAGCGAGTATTAATTGAAGGAGTGAGTCCCAATTATACCCCCGTGTGTTAATGATGCACGAGAGCGCTACGCAAGCTAAGTGACGTTAGCTTCTTAAGCTAATTGAAGAACAGATCCTGCATAGCGTTTGCTTGTCCTTTTGTTAACATACTGATACAGCCGACCTCTTTTGTTGTATATGCCGAGTTTATGTAACGGCTGGTGCAGCACATCTACAGTATTTACGTCTTAAACTAGGACTGCAACTAACGATTAATTTCACAATCGTTTAATCTGCCGCTTATTTCCTTGATTAATCGAGTACTTGTTTGGTCCGTAAAATTGAGGAAATGTTGATCAGTGTATCTCAGACCTGGAAATGTTGACCTTCTCAAGTGTGTCGTATTTTCTACAAACCATAAATATTCTAATATTCACATTTAGGAAGCTTAATCAGATATCAGAAATCAGAGAGCTTGTTATAATTTTTAATTAAAAAAAAAAGTTGACGATTAATAATGGATTAATCGAGTAATCATTGCAGCCCTAAATAGTAGTATCTTGTCTTTAAGCAGCCAGTTCACTCCAATGAGCTAAAAACACCTGAAGTAATCTTATCTAATTATTTCTGCTCTTAATTTAGGTGTAGACATTGACATTGCCTGTCTCTGCTTAATAGGTCCCTAAAATACATGTTATGATACACACAATGGTGGTAACTTTTGGTCATTTTGCTTTGCTTTGAGATGACCATGTCTATCTCAGTCGTCCGGTAATTAAACTCTGTCACTAATATACTATTCAAAGTGTCTTCCTTTAGTTAACTGACCAAACCCTCATCAACAATAAGTACCGGTACATGGTCTAAATTAGACTATTTACAGCTTCTTAGTCCTTGAAAATAATTGCAATACTTATTGTTATATTGTTTTTGTCACCCTTGGTAACTGTTAGTACGTTTTTGGATTTGGTTAAAAGGCTGCTGCATCCGGTGAACACAGCCAACACTTTTGAATTGTAGGTTTGTATGTAGCTGGGTCTGACTACTGCCTTACTTTAATTGTAGTCCTGGTTGTCTAAAATACTTGGATAATTAAATAATGTTGATAGCATGTAAATCCTGTTTGTGACCTACTTTCTGACATTCTGCAGCTTCCTCTATCTCTGTTAAAGACTGCCCAGAACCATCCTATGGTAAGGAGAACAAAAGAATTGTTTCTGCTGACAAAAAAAACTACAAATACATTGAATGATTTTAAATCTTTCATGTTTTCCATAGTATCACAAAATTGAGTCTAAAATTCTCAACAAACTGGTGTAAAGCATGTACCCTTATAAACCTATAAAAGTTCAGTATTTACTGCATACCTCTGTACTCAGCTGGTGGAGCTGAAGAATGGGGAGACGTATAACGGTCACCTGGTCAGCTGTGACAACTGGATGAACATCAACCTGAGGGAAGTCATCTGCACCTCCAGGGTAAAGCAAACTTCTGCTTTTATGTTTCACTGTTGACAATGTTTCCTACAGAAAATAGGGCATAGTAGATTTCTCAGTGGTCCAGTGTTGTGAGCATGTAGTCCCCCGTTATTCCTTGCACCGCAACTGACAGGCAGATGGCTGCACATTTGAGTCTGGTTCTACCAGAAATTTCATCTTGAGAGTTTTTGCTCTGCACTGATACCAAGTGATTGCTCATCATGTGAACTGTGGTGTTTCTGCTCTATAAGACTCTTAGGTTTCTGCCTCACTATGTAAAGTGCCTTGATATAATGTACAGTATTTATGATTTGGTGCTATACAAATATTTGTTTTGAATTGACAGTCTCATTAATCTCTGACAGGATGGAGATAAATTCTGGAGGATGCCGGAATGCTACATCAGAGGAAGCACCATCAAGTATCTAAGAATCCCAGATGAGATCATTGATATGGTGAAGGAAGAGGTTTTGTCAAAGGGCCGTGGACGTGGTGGGGGCCAACAAAACAAACAGCAGGGCAAAGGAAGGGGAGGAGGTGGCCGAGGTGAGTAGTAACTCCCTACTGATTAGAGTGAATTCTGCATGGGTGTTGGTTGGAGAGGGGTCTGTCTGCAAGAAGGGGCGATATTTAAATGGGTGAAGTGGCACACAGGTGGTGCAACTACATGTTGACCAAATCACATAGAATCACACAAGAAGTCAGAAGTAATACCACATCTTGCTGGCACGATGGCAAATAGGATGCAAACAACAGTGAGACCCTATTAATATGTTAGACATTTTTCATACAACCCCGAATTCCAGTGAAGTTAAGACATTGTGTAAAACCTGAATAAAAACAGAATACAGTAATTTTCAAATCCTTTTCAACCTATATTCATTTGAATACAGTGCACTTCTTTGGGCCCGAGCTCATGTCAGATGAAGTGAAGCAAATTGGAAAAGTATGCTGTGGTTTGAGAGAATCATGGGCATTGTGTCCTCTGGGCTAAAGAGGAAAAGGACCATCCAAGTTGTTATCAGCTCAAAGTTCATAAGCCAGCATCCGCTTTAGTGCCCATGGTAAGGGTAACTTACTTATCTGTGAAAGCATCATTAATGCTAAAAGGTACGTACAGGTTTCGATTGCCGCATAATGAAGCACAATATAAGACAACGGAGACTCCATACTGTTGAGGAACTGATGTCATAGGTCAAGCAAGAATGGGGAAAGAATTTCACCTACAAAGCTTCAACAATTAGTCTCCTCAGTTCCCATACTCTTGTAACACAGCGGTAAACATGACCTTATCCAAGCCTTTTTGGAACATATCGCAGGCATCAAATTCAAAATGAGTAAACAAGTTTATGAAGGGTTGTTAGTTTTAACAAAGATGATTGACATTAATAAAATAGCCACTTCTTTTTAATATTTAGTTATAGAGCGATAACTTTAGAGTGCAGCCCATTGGGGACAGTAACTGTGACGTAAACTTAACCCATATCATGTGATACTGATTAGGACAACCGAAGTTCTGCCTGATTTGTCAGTGATGTTTCACTTGCTTTGAAATGTCTCTTTGTAGGTCTGTTTGGTGGTCGTGGTAGAGGAATGAGCACCGGCCGTGGTCAGCAGCAGCAGCAGCAGCAGCAGCAGCAGCAGCCATCTGAAAAGAAGCCAGGCAAACCACAGGGAATGAAGAACCAACACTGACAGATGACCTTGTACCTTTAACAGCACATCCTTTTATTCTGAGTCATTTATTCCTTCAGTACATAAAATGTTTTCTCATGCTCAGATCTTTGTCAGGACTGACCGCTGCAGAAACCACACTGGGAGAAGTTGAGAGAAGCTGTGCATTTGCACTGAGTTTTGTTTTGTTTGTTTTTTTAGCAATTTTATGTTGGTATGACCATTTTGTGGCCCTAAACCAGTGTATCAATCAGAGCTGAGTGTCTCCTTTATTATCAGTCTCTAACATGTATCCTCAAATATCATAAACCACATGTAGGTATTCAACAAATAGCTCTTGGTCAGTTGGTACACTGGAGTGAGGCTTTTCGTTATGCTTAACTTTTCTCCTTGTGTAGTTTAGGTGAAAAGAATGCACGGCCCCAACTTCCTTAGCCTGACTTTTTATTCCTAAATTTGCTCTTTGTTTTTGTATTGTTTGTGACATACTGTTGTTTTTGTTGTGCTTGAATCACAGCAGGTGAACAAGTGGTCACCATAAGATAATTCAGTCCCTAAAAATAACTCTTCTGTTTAATGGTGTCTCATGTGGATGATGGGGAAAAAAAGTCTCTCATGTTTATTAGTCTGATATGCATGAGTTCAACAAGTTGGTTGGGTTTCATTTTATTTTTGTAACAAAAGACGTTGTAATTTATTTACACAAAAACATGAGAATAAAAGAACTTTGTTAAAGCATTTGCATTTCTTAAGAAATCATCTGTTTTAAAGATTTAACTTGTCAATTGTCCAATTTGGTTGAGTTTTTGAATCGGGAGACTTTTAAGTCTACAGTAAAATCTGTTTAGGACAGAACTTAAAAGTTGCACTCTTGTTCTTACTTTTCATCTCTGGCAATGAGGCTCTGTTTTTGGTCTCATTTATGAGAAGCATAACTCAAAGTAAAGCACACATTTTGTTGAAACTTTCTGAAGATTTAGGCCAAAACCCAGTGCCTAGAATTAATAAATCCAGATTCAGGATTTGTGTGTGTGTGTGTGTGTGTAAAAAAAACCTTTACACTATCTTTAAATATGATATAATAAAAAAAAAAAAATGCATGTAAACCCAATCAAAGGTTGAACTGGGTTAGCCTACCAAGTCCAGATGTGACTAAACAGAACAATATTTATTGGTGAACTAAAAAGTTCAGAATTAAAGCACAAAAACACAATTAAAAGTCCTTTCTTTTATTAATAGTGGGAGTTAGAAAGAAGAGGTTTAACCTCCTGTTTCTTGAGTTGATAACAGAAAATGTCAGTGAAGAACAGTCCCACATTCAGGCTTTCACACATTTTGAAGCTGTTCTCTGTTCCTCTCTGTCCTGTCGGTCTTTTCTGTCGTTCTAATCCCTGTCATTCTCTGCTTGTCCAGCAGATGGCACTATTGAGCCTTCCTGCTTCAGTCATTATTGACCAATGCATGTGTTCCTCATTAGTGTCTTTGTATTGCTGCTTATTTGGACTTGACTGCTGTTGCTCAATTTTTGTTTTTGCCTCCAAACCTGAAGTGAAAGTTTTTTTTTCTGATCATGTTATGCTTCACTGCGTGTGCGTTTTAGTTCCAGATTTGCAGATTTGGGTTTCATTCAATGTTGTTAAAGTGTACCGGTGCATTATTAACAGGATGGGACTGTTATTCTATGTGTACAGGTTGTACATTTTTGGAAATTAAAGCAGTGACTTTTTCAATCTGAGAAAATTGTTCCTTCACTGGACATTTTACAGTCAGCAACAACATTTGGGAGCCTTGTGAGCTTTATAGCACAATGTTTTGATGAGTAGGTTCACATTGTTTGAATCCCATCCTCTTTTTAACTAACTCAAATACATCACCTTCCTTTTAATCCCCAAACCTTCACCAAATATTATGGTTTAATGGGAGTTAAAGTTGACCTGTTTTTGTTATACCATTTCAAGATTGCCTGATCTATTACTTAATTAAGTAAATGCTCTGTCTGTGCTTTTCACTCAAATCCACTCTTTATTTAAAGCTGTTTTACTTTAGCTGTAAAAAAAAACAAAAAAAACTTGCATTCGATATGTACAGTTAATGTAGAAGATATTCACCCTCCAGTGGAATAAAATAAAACGGCGGACACTGAGAAGGCAACTGGAATAACGTGGCAAAGAAGAAAAGAATAAGACCAGAGGGCAGAATAATATTTCAGTTTTAATTGAATTCAACATTAAATCTTTGCTAAAGCAGTCGAATTGCCCAAAGGTATTGAACATTTAAATAATTTAAATTCATAAGAGGGAACGAATTTTAACAGAAAAATACATTCATGCCTAAAATCCAAAATGGCATTTGTGAAGAAGGAAATTAACACTATTTCCCACTCGTCTGGGGTCTGTGCTCAGAAAGCGTGCTAAATCTTATCATGTCATTGTGAATTGTTGACCATGGTAACAGGCTTGGCCTGTTTGTGTGCATGAGTGTGCATGTGTGTGCATGTGTGTGCATGTGTGTAGGGGGTGTTGAGTCCATCTCACTGCTGGTTTATTGAGGAGTCCTCCTTTTCGTTACCACCTACACATTTCTGCCACACATACATACATACGTACACACACACACACACAATGCACTTACCAGCCAATCACACCTCTTTTCCTTTCCTGCTTTTACCTGCGTCACTCTGCATGTGTTGCCATGGTAATGACTGATGCCCCCCCCACTTTTTGTCTCTTTCTGCTGCTTCCAGTCTGAGGACGAGGCTGACTTGTGGTTGGTGATGCAGGCAGGCTGCAGACGTCATCACTTCCCTTGGGAAGAAGGCCTATTTTTACCACCGGGCATAAAGCATACCAAGCTACCCAGCATATTTATGGACCCACATCCAATCCCAGCCTGCCTGGAGAACATTTCTCCTTTAGACTTTGCATTTCTGTTTCTTTCTCTCCATTCACCTCACTAAAACGCTTTTCCCTTTGATACATATATTATTTTTTTGCTTGAAATTTAACACCAGTCCTTTTCTGTTTCTGTTGAGTTTCCACACTCATCCCATTCACAGCGCTGAAACCGAACAACTTGCACAAGGCCACTGTTGTGCCGGGGTAAAACAACTGCAAAGGAAGTCAGCATGAACTCACAAATGGGCTTCAGAATGGTCATTCTGAAACCGAAATATACTACTACCTGTCGGTGTGATGTCATAAATAAGGGAGGCAATAACTGACTTAACTCTCCAAGCTACTACACTTGCCCCATCACATTAACAGTTTACTGAGTACCAGCTCTTAATTAAGAACACCCACAGTATAGAACATCCTCAGTACAGTTCACCGGTTCACCTTGTTTAAAAAACAATTTCTTATGATATAGTTAACACAGTTAAAATTCCACTTGAATATTTCGATGAGTAAAATTGGCAATTTTATCCATCAAAAAGTAAATTTGTGACGCTAAAATATTTAAAATATCCTGAAGCCACTCTATAAAGACTATAAATGTTTAAATGTGGGAAAACATTTAGGCTTGATTGGTAGGTGTTTTCCGTATTATTTCGAATGTGCATGTGTGTTTTTACATCATGTAAAGGTATGGTGGGGTAAGCACACACACACACACACACACAAATGACTTCAGAGGACATCGCATTGACTTACATTCATTTCCTGGAGACTTACTCTAACCTTAACCATATTTAGTATTGCCCTAACCGTAACCTCAGCCTAATTTTAAAACATGTCTTCACTTTAAATTGTAGTCATTTACATTATGGGGACTTGATTTTTTGTCCCCATAAGGAAGACAAGTCCCAATAATGTGACTATGTTAATGGATTTAGGTCAACTTTAAGTGTCTGTTGAAAGTAAAGGGAGGATTTTCACTATTAAGACCTTCAACTTACCTTCTTAATTTGCTCTAATTTTCTCCATGAATCTCATTTAGTGCTTTAACTGCATGTCCCTCGTTACACGACAGAAGTGACCCCTTGTTCTTTCACGGTTCTCACAACCGTGAGTGCAAACCCTCAACAAGGCAATTCAGTTTCTGAAATTACCACTAAAATCATTTCTTCTTTGTATCATAACCTAGTTCCCTAGTAAATGTCATTAAGAATAGTTTTTTTTTTAATGTTTGAGTTATACTGCTCACTGTCAAACTGAACTGACGGAAAAAGTCAAATGTAACCAAAATGAGGGAATAACTCAATTTCCTCATTTGGTTCTGTCATAATTACTAATGTGATTAGAGGTTACCTTAAAAATACAATGTAGCCATGTACAGATGAGCAGTGAGCTCATACATGTGTGAAACATGGAGATGCTCATTTTAATTAAGATTTAAGATTTAATACACATTTCTAATAGTTTCCTTTCAAATCCTACACACTGGCCCGTTGACATTCTGTATGCTTTTAGTTACACATACATAAAAAAATCAAATTAAAGTCATAAATAACGGCAATATCAAACACTCACTACCTGTTTGGTTTTAAATTGCAGTTCAGCCCTCATGAAGAATAGCAGTCAGTTGCAAAAATTAAATAAGATTTGTTGTCCTGTTTATCACCTGCACATTAGTGGCAGTTCATTTTACTTGGTTAATCCATTACCATTTTTTTCCACCAACGCAGGCTCGGCTGGCCCCCCCCCCCCCCCCCCCCCCAGAAACTCTACATCAATATTCAGTTTTTAGACAAAAATATCTCCCCTTTCTTGGTTTACCTCCACCCACCTCCATTTCCGCCACAGCGTAAGGAGATGTGACATCACAGGGTTGGTCATGTGATCCACCCGCAGAATGCTTTGCAGTGAGGGATAGGATCTTCCTTTGACGCACAGACATCCTCTCTGTAACCCTTTACAAGCCAGAGGGTGGTGGGTTATGAAAATAACAAGGAATAATATCACTTGACACGATGACTGATTCTTTTTAGATCAGTTGACTGTTTATTGATTTACTGCCTGCTCTGTGGCTCTACATAATTATCGTATGATAGGGGAAGAAAACAAAGGTAATGGAATGGTTAATCTGTATTATGCCAAGTATTAGAGCACAAAAAAAATATGTTTCGTATAGAAGGATATTGAAATTATATGAGCATAAATCAGGGAATGTCTGATAAATCCTGACAAAATGCACCAACAGACAAGCTTGGTAGAAGTGTAGTTTTCATCAACTTCGAACTGAAGATTTTCATCTAATTAATCCCACAGAGGCAAATAAACTGCCCCTAAAGGAAAAAGTGTTCCATAACATACTTCTTATTAAACAACCTGACAAATGGAAAAATACTGACTATAAATGTGAAAATGAAAACCAAAACTGGAAAATCTGTAAAGGAAAATGGAACAGAATTGCATAAATTGCAATTATCATGTGTTTTGTCAGATCCAAGTCCAAAATGTTAACCGACCAGAGGAAGTGTCGAAATCTTATCAGTTTCAGGTTCAACTTCTCCAAATGTGGATGGTACAACAGCGTCTTAGCTGGGGCTTTTAGTGAGCACAACACTTTCCTTAAAGGACTTCAGCTCTTTTCCTTAACATTCACTCAGTCTGGTGTACATGTGTAAATGTGCTTCTTAAATGTTACTAATAAAAACAAGAGTACTAGGTTTTAGTCTTTCATCAACATAATAAAGAAAAGTAGTCAGTTCTCACTTTTACATCGAACCTTTATGTACCTTCTCCTTGTTTGCAGTTTGTCTTTTATCTCCATGGCAACAGGAACAAGACCAATTAAAGGTCTCTGAAAATTTTATGTTTTTTTTTTTTTGTGAACTTGTTTCTGTTCATGTGACACCTACTGCACGTCTGTCCGTCCTGGGAGAGGGATCCCTCCTCTGTGGCTCTTCCTGAGGTTTCTCCCATTTCCCCCTGTTTTTCCTCACTCAGTGTGAGGGTCTAAGGAGAAAGGGTGTCACCTGATGCACAGACTGTAAAACCCTTTAGAGGCAAATTGTGCTTGTGATGTTGGGCTATAGAAATAAAATTGACTTGATATAAGATGATGGTATTAAAAGTTATACATATATGAAACACATATATAATAAACACATATGTTTATTGTAAATTATTAGAAACTTCTCTAAGCATTTATTCTGTTATATTATCTGTTGTCCTTCTATGTAATGTTTTTTTTTTAAAAAAAAAAAAAACAAACTATGTG
Source organism: Brachirus orientalis (assembly GCA_016785285.1). Classification (NCBI taxonomy): domain Eukaryota; kingdom Metazoa; phylum Chordata; class Actinopteri; order Pleuronectiformes; family Soleidae; genus Brachirus; species Brachirus orientalis. The sequence continues at coordinate 161,332 of JAFBJR010000235.1, read as the reverse complement.
AGCCTGTTATTACTGGTAGCTTCATTATTTTATGACAGATTGAATATAAGAATAACGTCACGCTGATGAAGGTGAAACCGGGGACAGTTGTAACACCTCAAATTCCTCTAATCAGAAACAAACTAGAGTGATTACACTTACTTTCCATATGCTAACTTTATTAGCATATGGAAAGTATAATATTTTTTTTTTTTTTTATCAGTTGTATTTTTGGGATACTGTGAAGAGACTGAATATCTAAAAATCCAAGCACTGAAATCACTGTTTTGTAAGCTAAAAAGATAAATGGCTAACATTTGTCAAGCTAGCAGTCAAGCTAAATAGCATGAGGAAGAAACATGGATGGTGTCATAGAATCATGGAGCCATGGTTCTGTCTCCTGTCACCCTGTGTTTTGTTGACCAACTGGACACTTTCTGATGCATAAAAGCATAACTTAGCTAGCATATCATTAGGTAACCAAATACCATTACCACAGCGAGCTAAACGGGACGGTGAATTGTGATTGGCTGATGCTTCACCACATCACTGAAGCAAAAGGTCCCTTGGATGTCTGCCTATGTATAGTGTGTAAATAATCCATACATCATGCAATAATGTCTTTTTAGGTGGACACACATGTTGTGTCTCGCCTGTCTCCATAGATGAGTGAGAGCGGCTGCGATAAAAAAAAACAAAAGAAGGCACAAATTCTCAACAATTTTCTGGATTTTCTGCATGCTCTTGACGGTTAGTTCACGTTAGGAAATAAGAGGTTTCACATATGGATTAAGTGATCGTCGCATTAAAGATTAGTAATAATAGCAGTAATTTTTGGCACTTGGAGAAGGCAAATGCATTAGACACGACAAAGTTATTGTCATTGTCTTGTCCAGTTATCTTATAATATAGTGTAATTAGGTAGCCCTGTAGACAGGTTACAACCGCCCCTGCAGCCACTGCATTTAGATGAATTTTACAGCCTGATTATATTTCTTAAAACCACTTTCATGCATTGCTTCTGCAGTAGACAAATTAAAGTTTTTAACATAGTAAATTGGCTATTCCAGCATAAAGGGTTTCTGATTTATTGAGGGCTGCTAAAAGTGTTACAAGTGTTCCTAGTCCCCCCCCCCTGCTGTACAACTCATCGCATGTTGATACAAATTATTAATCTACAGTTGTGGACAATGTTTTTGAAACTGTAGTCAGTCACCGGAATGAAGTGCAGAGTGAGACCTCCTGCCTTGTCTAAGTTCATATAAAATTCTGGAAAATGCCATTTCTGCCCAATGCGTGCGCGCTCTGACTTGACATAATGGAACGTGCGAGGCTAGAAAAGCTCGGGGCGGTGAGCGCGTCTGTGCAGTTCACTCAGATCCAGGTCGAGAGCAGAAGACTCTCATCCGTCCGTGAGTTAATGGTGTATTAGACTATTAGAAAAGGAACTACATAGATTTTTGAACAGTATATTCAACACCAGGGCTTATTTCTGTGAGGTTATGGACAGGACGTCGCTCTGAGGTCGATCAGATCCACTTGTCACTTTTTAACCCGCGGCCATAATAATGATGAAGAAGGATATTAACTTGAGCCTGGACGACGACGCGGACCTCAAACCGCATCTCCGTGACGCAGAGAGCATCCTGAGCTCCCCGGACCTGGGGCTGCTCAAACTGGCCTCTCCGGAGCTGGAGAGGCTGATCATCCAGTCCAACGGCATGGTCACCACGACGCCCACCAGCTCCCAGTTCCTCTACCCGAAGACGGTGACGGAGGAGCAGGAGTTCGCGGAGGGTTTCGTGAAGGCGCTGGAGGACTTGCACAAGCAGAACCAGTTGAGCGGAGAAGCGCAGACGAACAGCGGCAGCCTGGACCTGGGCGCAAACATCGCCCCGGTCACCATCCAGCCGGATCTACCGGTGTACACGAACCTGAACAGTTACGGCACCGGACCACTAGGAACCACTGTGAACTATTCCACTGACACCGTCCCTTTCCCGCCTCCCCCGCCTCATCATTTGGGGGCAGGAGCTCCTCCGCAGACGGAGCTTTCTCCGCCGCTGCAGCCGCTGAAGGAGGAGCCACAGACGGTGCCCGACGTGCAGAGCTTCGGGGAAAGTCCGCCGCACTCTCCCGTCGACATGGACACGCAGGAGCGCATCAAAGCCGAGAGGAAGAGGCTCAGGAACCGGATCGCAGCCTCCAAGTGTCGGAGGCGCAAACTGGAGCGGATCTCCAGGCTGGAGGACAAGGTGAAGACGCTCAAGAGCCAGAACACCGACCTGGCGTCGACGGCCAGCCTGCTCAGAGAGCAAGTGGCTCGGCTGAAACAGAAAGTCCTCACGCACGTGAACAGCGGCTGTCAGCTGCTGCCACACGAAGTCCAAGTACATTAGTCAGAGGGACAGTTTTGTCCGGATGCCACTGGCTGCTGACCAGCAGATAAGCTTCACTGACTTTTGTTATTGTAGTTTTTTTCTCTCTGTCTATGTATGTAGCCCTAATGTTTGTCGTGGTTGGTGGAATGGATGCCAGGCCAAGTATAGGCCAAAACTGTACATGAATAATTAGCTGTTTTTAAAAATATTTGGGGACCGGTTACATGTAAACATATATATTTAATTATACAACACACCAGACATACAAGACAATGTTTAATGAGACTCTGCCGCTTTATTCGGCAGCTCATTTGGACAGATTTTCTTCCTAATTACCATAATCCACATGCCTTCACGGTCAGCTTCAAAGACAACAAATCAGTATCGAGTATTTTATTTTATTTTTTAAAATGAACAATTGTGTCTTGGATTTATGCCGAAATTAAGAGCATTTGCAATTGATATTTTTCTGTTTATACACTTGTGTTTTACCTTTGTGTTTACTGGTGATTTGTGGACAAGGAACCTTTAAACTGCTGTTTTGTCAATGAAATTTGGCCATTGGCTTACTGATGACGAGGAGGAAAATCCAGGTTATACCAGGCACATGTCTACAGTTTTGTAGTTTTGGGGGAAATAATTACAAGAGAATTGTCGAGACTGTCTAAATAGTCTTATACTATGGACCAAACAGGTTTCTACAAGAGTATGCTTATTTTAGCTGTAAGAAAGATGCATATACACCCGCATTTGATAGGTAACAGATATGCGGATATACATGTTTTACATATTTGTCACACATCTTTGAAGGTAAACAGTTTGCATTCTGTTTGCAAACTCGAATGTTGCTGGGTGTCATGCTGCAATTAATCCGTGTTTACTATCTTTACCTTCACAAACAGTTGTGATTATGTATTTATTTTACTCTGCTTTGTTCCATTTCAGTGTGTCCTCATGTGGACAGGGTCCGTGTAGGAAAGTATAATTCGTTTTTTCATTTTAAATGAAAACAAAAAACCTAATTTCTTTTGTTTCAAACAAAAAAAAAAGTGTTATACAAAAAACAATCCAAACCGGGCCGTTTTTCGTTTTTGTGGATGCCCTTTTCTCCTTTTTCGTTTGGATTGAAGAAGGTTTTTAATTTTGCCATTCGAGAAGCAAAAACAACAAACGAAAACCACATGACCCGGAAGTGGGCGTATATATTTCAAAATAAAAGTCTCGACCAAAACCACTGCGTTCTCCAGCTGGTGTACTGTTTGATGCTGTCAAATATTATAGGACATTAAAATAAAATGTCCTGATGCTGTGAAAGTGCCACAGTGTCAGAAGTCTAAAGTCATGCTGCAAAAATAATCACAGTTCATAAGGAAAACAAAAAACAAAAAACAAGTCAGGCTGCATTTAAAATAATAAACTCAATAAATAGGGTAAGGGTTAGGGTTAACCCACATTATAATGCAGAATTTTGCACGTGGACTTGACAGACAGATGGATGTCTTTTCAACATGAAATGATATGAAAAGGAGAACAGCACTAAAAGCTCAGCCCAATTTGTCTGCTTTCATCTGTCAGCAGTAAGTAACCATGACATGTTTTGATTTTCCTCTGAAATAGTCCTATACATCATATTTCTCTTCATCATTCAAAGTCATTTTATCATTTTGTTCAATTATTGACATTCCCACCAGAGGCTTGGGTGTTAGGAGAGTGCAAATTCGAATGGAACTTCCTTTGTTTGTTACTTATTTAATGGGGTAAATTACCCTAATGTGGGGCAGTTTTTGCTTTAAAGACTTCTGGACTCACAATCTGAAGAAAAATAATAAATCCATCAGTACCATCCTGGAAGACCTTTATTATTTTTTTTATTATATTCAAACCAAAAGAGAAAATACTGATATAACAATTATAAAATAAATGGTACAGAATTAAGTACTTTGAGTGCCAAGTTATCTGAGATGTTTTGCCTAATGTGGGATATCTCTGTCCAAATGTGGGACACCAAAATGTCTATTGAAAAACATGACCTTAGTTTATGCAACAACAGCTTCTTGAAATCCAGCAATGCTATTATGTACTCTCAAATATGCAATCCTATGGTTAGTAATTCTATCACTGACAGTGTTATTGTTGTTACAAAACTTGGACTTGTAACCCAGCTTTTACATTTTCTTTCTTAAATATTCTATTTGAGCCACTGCAGTCTGCTTTCCTTGCTTAGCATTCCACAGAGACAGCACTAACAAAGGTGGCAAATGACTTGTTGTAAGCTCTAGACTCCGAACTCAACATCTGTTCTGCTGCTGTTAGACCTCAGTGCAGCTTTTGATACAGTGGATGGCTGCATAATTTTAGAAAGGCTTGAAAACTATTTTGGCATCTCAGGTCAGGTGCTAAATAGGTTAAAAATCCTATCTATCAGAACACACTCATTGTGATATAACAATGTTATATCTGAGTCCTGTTCTGTTAGACACGGTGTTCCACAGGGCTCCCTACTAGGTCCTCTATTATTAACGCTGTACCGGGCACCTATGGGTCAGATCATGTGCTCATCCGGGGGTTGATTTTCATTGTTATGCTGATGATGTGGAAATATATGCCATTTGCCATAGGAAATGGGTATGATATGAACAGACTTGCAGCCTGTTTGACTGCTGTTAGGTCCTGGTTATCAACTAACTTTTTTGCTATTTAACTCAGTTAAGACTGAGTTGTTAGCTATTAGGTCGGTAAAACTGAGCCTGTCCCTTGACGACTGTGTTATTTAGTACGACAGAGTAAAGTATTAGGATGCCACAAAAGCATTACAAGTTGTGGGTTAGCATATAATGTGATATAAATGTTAAAAAAAATCAATTTGTAACCAATCGACAGGCCCTTGGATAGTGCTGGAGGAGGGGACGATGAATTGTGTTGTCCTGCAAATCCAACAGAGGTTTAAGAGGATGGAAGACTGAGACTGAGACCTGTCTAATTTATTTTCAATCCTGAAGCCTCGCGTAAACTCAGATCCCCTAGATCTTAGGGAAATCTGGTGAAGTGAACTGCTGGACTGATGGCCACTTATTAAACATCGGCACGACATTAGACTGAATCTGTGAACACCACAATAAAAATAATTGGCCTTCTGACACTGTGTCACTTTTACAGCATCAGGACACTTTATTTTAATGTCTCCACAGCACTCTGCACTTTATTCAAACAATAATTGCAAAATTACTGCCCTGTTACCTACATGTCTGTTTTAATATATCTAAATACTATTCAATTTTTACTATTATTAAACTACTAGATTAAATAATTTTCACAGGTGAGCTGGCTAGTTTACAAGATAAAACATGAAAAGCAATAATAATAATAATAATAATAATAATAATAATAATAATAATAATAATGCCATCCAGTGGTAGAAACGATGAACATCAGCTGTGTTCACAGCGAATTAAATATATTTTCTTACGAAACAGCACACATAATAGTTACTAAGTTCAAACTATATAACTATAATATATATTATTTGACAGCATCAAACGCGGCACCAGTTGGAAAACGTAGTGTACACGGAATCCTCGTTTCTTGTCGAGTCTTTTATTTTGAAATACATACGCCCATTTCTGGGTCACGTGGTTTCGCTTATCCGTTTTTGCTGCTGGAATGTCAAAATGAAAAACCATCGATAATTCATTCTTCAATCGGAAACGAATAGGGAGAAAATTAATCCACAAAACGGAAAGCGGCCGAGTTTCGACTGGTTTGTGTTGTGTTGCTCCAAATAAAAGCAGCTTTTAGATGCAGCCCAGTGAAACCACGAATTTATATGAAGTTACATAAAGGTTTTCTTCAAACTGAGTTAACTGAAGTTAAGTGTATTAGAGTCAAGGCAGTTAAAATATCTTGAAGGTTAGACAATTCCGCATACAGCTGGCGAAGTCAGTGTTGTGTAAAAACAGCATTTGGAATGCACACTTTCTGCTCTCCTCTCTGCATCTTGGCCTCTTCCACGGTGTCTGTCTCCCTCTGCTGGCTGCTTCTTTAAATTACAGGACAAAAAAAACACGTGGTCGTGGTGAAGAGGCAATTTTGTGAGATTGGTAAATCTCTCATAAATATATTGATTTCACTTGAACTACACTTCAGCGTGTTACGTTACATGACTTTTATTAGATTTATTAGCAGTAAATTTGTTCAGATTGGGTTTCCTGTACATCGTTAAACTGTCCACAAATACATATTAGATTTCTCTAATTTTATTTATTTTAAGAATAAAATCTACATTTAAATATATTTTGTATTTATGTGGGTCATTGCTTTTCAGAATGCCAATCAATCAGTAACTGAACATGTACACTGTGATATTTGGACCACAGCAGTGTTACTCCAAATGTAAAATCATCTTAAACTATTGCCAGATGATTGTTAGCATCCTTTTTATTGATTTCCCACAAAGTACAGATAAAAAGATCCACTGCATATTCTCTCAGTTTAATGGCTAAAACCAGGGAGAATTTTTAGAGGCGGTTATTTAAGACCAAATAGATGTTTTTGTGTGACCCAGTCACCAAGCTTTGGTGGAATTTCTTTTTGTGTAGTGTGTGCTGCTTTGTAACAAAGTGACACATTCATTCACAAGCAGGCCGAGAAATGAACGCAGATGCAGGAGAGCATGGCTGTTTTGAGGTTTTTAATCACTTGTTTCCTCTGTTTAATGTTGCTGTTGCAAGCCTGAGTTGATACAACACAATCCACACATACAACTCTAAGGTACAATATTTACAGATCTGGGTTCTATAGAGGAAGACATATTTGATCGCTGAACAGTTTATAGTTTGGATTTTTACCGGAAAAGAAACAGTCACGACCAGTAAGAAGTGAAATAAATGCAGGACAGTCATTTACCCGGTTTGTTGTGATCATTTATTTCTAAATCACCAGCTCCTGCGTGATAACTGTGTCAATACGTTGACTGAGGCCTCATTTCTCAAACTTTAAAAGCCAGTGGTTCATCTTTTATTCCAGGTATGCTATACACCACCAGTGACAGTTAGCAACTGCAAAAGTTACTTGACGGATTCAAATTTTGCTTTACTCTTTAAATAAGTCGCTGAATTAGTAACTTACAGCACTTTCCCCCTCAATCCTTTTTTTAATCACAGAGTTTCCTATGAAATTTAAGATTGTGCTGCCTTGAGCAACAAAGTCAGAACATTGTTTTCAAAGTGTTCATTTCAGTATCACAGATTTAAACATGGCCCACTGTCCAGCGGCACAGTGAGTTGCTTCTACAGCAATCTTTGGCGAAATGAAATGCATAAATACATGGCAGTCCTGTACGAGCTGCGGGAACCAAGAACCAACAGTTTCTGAAGGGAGCAGGGCTATGCATGTCCAGAAAGAGAGAGAGGTGCTATGTTGACTTCAGAAACAGATTGTTGTGTTGCTGGAACAGTGTTGTTGGAACCACAACAAGCTTAGAGCGGAATATTTAACACCTGCAGTGATTAGGAACAAGTACATGATTGAAACTCAGCAGCTGTCGGGTCGGTGAACAGTCAGCCTCCACGCGTGTGTGATGATCACTACCTACGAACACACAGGGTTCCACACAAGAAGCCACTGGCATCCAGTAAAGCTCCTCTGTAATACTGATATTACATATTTCTATGAGTGATATTTGTGACCGAGCTAGGGTGACATCTAAAGTAAACACGGGTGACACTGCAAACATACAGCACTATAGGCCTGAATAGAAAAAAACAACTTAACAGGTGCTGTTCATGTGAAATCCTGCCTTTTATTTTGTATTTAGACTAATATTGTATATGCAGTGAATGCTACAATATGTATCTTTCACGACTCATAACTGTTTTGCACCGTGTGCCAGCATTAACCTCCCCCTCTCAGTTCCTGCAGTTGTCGATCAGAGTGGTTCTGGTTTTAGAAACTGGCATTTTCGTGGTGGATTTGATGATGAAAACGTGCCTGCACATCATAGCAGCACAGAGGTCTATCACAAAAAGGAATGCCATAAAAAAAAAAAAAAACGGCCCAACAAACCCTATTAGCTCATTCCCACACATTTTTGAAAACCGTATAATGCCTGAATGACAAATGTTGCAGGGAATTTTGATATTTGATCAAATTCCGAACTGTTGCCATGAAACCTAAAAGTCCATCATTTCAACCGTCATGCTCTGCATCAGTCCTGTTCCGACGAAAACAGTCACATGCTAACATTCTCTCTGCCTCATATACAATACTGTAATATTAACATGAAGCACTGTCAGCAGGGGCAACTGTTAAGTGTGTTGCATAGAATGTTTTCAGATTTCCTTGGATCCTCATACCAGCTGTCGGTCACAGCGGGAACAATAACTTGTTGAGTATGAGACTTGATGCAGCAAAACCTTTGTCATCCTAGTTACAATTTTATTGTTAAACCTAGATGACTTTGAGCTTTCAGAAGACTCAACACTCCTAATGCCAGCTTCACTACGCCTGGGCCAAAATGACATCAACTATGCAAAAAGCACCTTCCTCTATTAGATTAGATTAGAGCCTTGTTCAGAAGTTGCAATTAATTTGAGTCGTGGCTGGGATACCAAACATGGAATATCATGGGGGATGACAAATATGTTACTAACTTTCTGACCTTGTAATTCACACTCATCCCAATGTTTCTAAATGGGAATTTGAATTTCCGACTTTGCAACATCAATGGGAAGCAGCATAAGATCAAACCAACAGGAAAATAACACACAATCCACACATCTGCCAAACAACATATACCTTTTTTATATTTGATACTATCCTCATTGAAGTTCATACCTTTTAAAATTCATTTCCAGAAATGCATACCTGTAGATACTATATATATATATATATTGCACAACATTTAAATGTACATTTAAAATAAATATAATTAAATAAAATGTGTCTCTTAATTTTTTTTTTTGTACAATTTTAACCTAGCTATATGTTGTTGATTTTTTACCCCACCTATTGATTCATGTAAGAAAAGAATAAATGGAGCACAAAACTACAAAAAAAATTGCAGGGAATTGTAAAAAATAAAAAAAAGCCAAGATGAATAATAAAAAAACCCACAACTATAACACCCGCAGCATCCATGTTAAGATATCAGGTGAGACGACAAAAAACATGTCCAGAATCTTAAAAGAAACAAAACACAACAGTTTTCAGCTGAATCATCCCTCCCACTCAACTCCCATGCGACATTTATGGTCATTAAACCCGAGACTGACATCTTCTCAAAACATTTGACTGACATGAAACAAAGCACTGTAAACATTGGAAGGATTTAAATGGCACTCTGAGGACGGACGCCGTCAAATCCTTCTTGTAAAACCACACCGGGAACAGGCAGACAACAGACGGTGGAGCGGGAACACAGGTTGCAAAGAGTCTGAAACACTTTGGTTGAACTGAACTTGCTTTGGCATCAGATTATCACCTGCACTGATCAAAACAACATATACATTTTAGCTCTTAATGCAAAGGAACCTGAGGCAAACACATGTCACGCACTGGTCCACTAGATTCACACAGCATTTCAGACATTTTTCAACCTGATTCTCTTGACCATCATTCGATGATCCTTAGTTACAGAAAAGCAGGAGAGAAAGTGAAAAGGTTGGTGGAGTATAGACATGGGGGCCCTAAGATCCAGCTGAAGGAGGAGGAGGAGGAGGAGAGAGGGTGAAGGAAAGGGATTCTGAGGGAGTAGTCAGCTTTAACATGCACAGTCCTGGTGAGGTGGAGCAGGCTGCTCTGTCAGTTGGGGCCCCTGTTTGGCCCCTGTGACAGCAGGATCTCCAGCGTCCAGGCTCTCAGACATCTTTTCACAGATGATGTCGACCAGGCGCTCAAAGGTCTGCTTCACATTGATGTTGTCTTTGGCACTGGCCTCAAAAAACTCAAACCCTGGAGGGACAACAGTGTACGAGGATCAGAGAGGTTTTGTTAGGAATTAGGACATGGTTCTACACGAATCTCTGTAGTGCAGTGGTGGAGCTACAGTAGAGTAAAACTAGTGAAATACAAATCTTTGTCTAAACCGAAATGCAAATGATTGTTGGACTGAAACCATAACTTGCATTTAGATCCATTTATATTTTCAGCTGGCCCATTGCCTTTATTTTGTGATTATTCCCACATGTACCAAAAAAACTGTGTAAAAAAAGATGACAGACACTTATCTCGCCCAAACTTACAGCAATATCAAGGCAGCTTAGCTGCACGTGAAACAGGTGTGCATGTGCTGAAACATAACACGAAGAAAAGAAAGCATTTTAAACAGAGGGATGCACATTTAGAAGGGCAGGGGCAAAAAATTAAAAGGGCACCGATGGGGCAGATGCCACTAGTATAGAATTTCCCACATTCTCACACACCTGTGTAAACCTATACAGGAATATGCTTTACAACAGTGCTTCTCAACCCTGGTCCTGGGGATGTTTTGGATGTTGTCCTGCTCCAACACACCTGATTCAAATGGCCAACTCGTCATCAAGCTCTGCAGAAGCCTGATAACAACCCATTTATTTGAATCAAGTGTGTTGGAGTGAGGAAATATGTGAAACATGCAGGGCAGTGGGTCTCCAGGACTAGGGTTGAGAAACACTGGTTTGCAGCATTCATGGGCATTTTCTACACAACACTGAATACCATTTGTGGACTAATTGATGTTATGTTATGTGGTATATGGATGTGATATTTCAATTTCCCAGCTTGGGATCGATCAATCAATCAATCAATCAATCAATCAATCAATCAATCAATCAATCAATCAATCAATCAATCAATCAATCAATCAATCAATCAATCAATCAATCAATCAATCAATCAATCAATCAATCAATCAATCAATCAGCGAAGGACACACTTTGGGACTCTGTCATGTAGAGGAAGAAGGGAACTTCTTAACGGCGCCCTTTTTGATTAGAAGGCCACCCATAGGGAACAAAGTTTCAAGGGCATCTTATCAGGTACTGCATCACTTTTCTCCACTAAAAAGACACTCCTTTAGAAACAAAGCATTTTTATATCCAGATTTCGCTGTAGAGGTCAGATATGAATGGTAGCCCGTAGTGCACTTTCTTATTTTTTTATCACTGTAGAGGGGATTTTAGCGTCTTGTGTCTTGTGAGTCAAGCGGGCACTTAATCGCTCTGCGTTTTTGTCCATTAGGGCACCAGAGGGGGCAACCCCAGTGCACGCCACTGATTTTAAACCGCCGCTTTTAAATTAGTCAGTCTGACTTCAACTGCATTCAACTAGCATAAAGACCCAAGGTTGCTAAGGGTTAGTATGGTTCCCATCAAAAGTAATCAGCCCTGCACTTATGCCTCTAAAACCAAAAGACAGAAATAATTTACACTGTACATTTTTAAATTGTTAATACGTTGGTCCAGTGTGTACAATTTTGAAGGTTTTATAGGTTTTATTATGATAACTGCCTTAGTAAGTAATAATAAGCCTTTTATGCTGTGTTTCCATCATGGTACAGTCCAGTACGATTTGGAATGGTAAAACCCTGGGTCAGGCTTGAATTTTAACTGAAAACTGTACATTTGCTTGGTAGGGTAGGTGTGAGCTGTAAAATGCAGCCGTTCCACTCAGTGGAAACAAAACTTTTTATGTACCTAAGGCAAATGCCTTGATTAATGGAGGCCTACATCATGTGAATGGAACCAAACCATGGACAAACCAGCCACACCATGTGTTTCGTGTTTTAGATTAGATGCAACTATTTCTTACACTCTTAGGCTTTAAAGCATAGTACTAAAAAACTACCAATCATTATTTAAAAAATAAGTGGCTTTAGGCAGGTTTATATATTGTAGTGTATTAAATAAAATACACAATAACAGGAACAAGAGTCTTCCAGTGAGCTCAGTAAGTACACACGACTGTGAGTCAGAGATATCGAGTGTTTGAACAGTGTCTTTGTGTAAACTCACCGAGGTGTTCAGACAGCTGCCGGCCTCTGTCTCCGCTCACCATTCTCTCGTCCTCCATGTCACACTTGTTTCCCACCAGCAGCACCTGAGCGTTGTCCCACGAGTACGTTTTAATCTGAGTGGACCTGGGAACCAACACACAAGCCGTCAGAGGGGAACCACGGAGGCCGCGGCGTCACACATGCGTGTGTGTGTACAGTTACGCACCAGTCCTGGACGGCGTTGAAGGAATCCTCATTGGTGATGTCATACATGAGGATGAAGCCCATGGCTCCTCGGTAGTACGCTGTGGTGATAGTGCGGTAACGTTCTTGACCCGCTGTGTCCTACAAAAGATGTAAGTTTGAGGAACATAAAGTCTTCACATGTCATAATGCCATTTGACAAATACGGTTGAGGATATACTCTTTTAGGTCCAGAAATCCAATAGTCTATCCCTGCCTGATATTCAAATAGATTTTTATGGTCATTAGTGTACACGTTCTATTAACGAGAGAATGTAAAACTGAGAGCATCTAAGACTTGTATGTTGATTCAGCGTAATGATTAAGTTTAATTATGCTATGAAAACAATACAGCTGGTGCAGCTGCTGAAGAGCTGCTGACCAATGCAGTGCAGAAATTGACAAAAAAAAACAACAAAGAATTGCGCTCTGCATTTACAGTTTTGCTGCATCAGCAAATGCAGATGACCGCACACCTTTGAGTCTGGTTCTGTCCGAGATTTCTTCCTGTTAAAAGGTTGTTTTTTTTCTCTCCACTGTTGTCTAGTGCTTGCTCACCGTGTGAACTGCGATTAGGCTTGTTTGCTCTGTTAAGCACGTTGTCACATTTGTTAAGCAAAGTGCTGTACAAATAAAGTTTATCATTATTATTTAAGCCAATATTGTACAAATACTGGCTTATATTGTGTTAATTAAAAAACTGCTCTCAGTGTTGAATGAGCTTTCCTTCTATCTTTCAAGACTTACAGAATCACTTAATTAATCCTTGCTTCGAAGATTACAGCACCCTTTTCCCTTAATCCCAGGAGTCCTGTATACCTAATGTCTGTCCTGAATAAAGAATGGTTTTCTAGAGTAGACCAAAGTAATGAAACAACAGCAAAACAGGATAGTGGAAAACTAAACTTTAACAGTTCAAGGATATAAGGTGAGATTTTGTTTCCAGGTCATATGGCTTTTTTGCTAAAAGACCAGAATGATCCTGTCTCTTCTCTCTCTCTCTCTCTTTTCTGTCTCTTTGGCTACAAAAGCCCAGTGAGGTTGAATTTCTCTCTAACTCTAATGAATGCTTGGGGAATTAAAGCTCACCACTTCTGATACCCAACACCGTGCATCTCTCTGGTACAATAGCATCACACACACGTTTGTGCAGCTAGTGTCCTTAGGTCACTGCACTGACTTCCGTTCATTTGGACATCCTCAACACAGCATTATCCCTACAACCAATTACCACTTAATAACTAACCTAACAGCAATATAAATCTTAGCCCTAACCTTAATCAGTTCCGGGACCACAAGTGGACTACTGGTCCTGAGTAGATTAGTGTTTATACAAGAAAAGGTCCTTACGAGGTAAAAATTACACACACACACTGGTTTTTCATGACGTCAGAGGACACTGCATTGACTTACATTCAATTCCTGCAGACTTACTCTAATCTTAACCATAATTACTAGTGCCCTCATCCTGGCCCTGATCTTAACCTAACCCTAACCTCAGCCTAACTTTAAAATATGTAATTTACATTATGGGGACTTGAGTTTTGTCCCCATAAGGAAGACAAGTCCCGGTAATGTGACTGTGTAAACAGATTGGATTCCTCACAATCTAAAGAATACCAGACACACACGCGCGCACACACAAGCACCTCTTGGCTTTGATTTTTTTCTTTTCTAGGGATTAATCAATGTGTCTATTCATTCAATCACACATGACTGTTCACATCGCTCAGGTCACAAGAACATTGTATGACATTGTATTTTTAGAATTCTGCAGCGCTGACCTTTACAGTCTGTATTTACAATGTTCTGAAACACTTCTGCTCTGCTGTTCCGTGCATCCACTCCATGATGTGCTGCATCATCTCTACACCTACTGAAAGCGGTTACATAATGAAAACATTGAGAATTTTGTCTGTGTCGATTGTGTACATTTCTCAGCAGGCAACATTGAATAATTGCTTTTTTTTTCCAGGATTAAATGACTGTTTTAAGACTAAGCACGTTCCTCGGTAATAAAAAGAGGATCATTAGCTGTAGCCCAAAATCTAATTGTTGTGGTCAATACTAAACAGAATAAATGCAGCGTAACATCTCCACCGTGTTTGCTGCAGGACGCCAAAGTGAGTGGCAATGCATGTCACACAAACACCACTCTTTTCAAGTGTACACTAGTTACTGTGAAACACGTATGCAGTACAAACGGTGTTCAAAGCCCTTGACTCAAACGATTTTCATTTTTACCCAACTGGAGTCTCAGCAGAGATGTTGAGAGATGAGGGGGATGGGGACTTTATCTGTGTGTCTATATGAAATGTGTGTGATATGTGTGCATCTCTGTGTGTGTGTGTGGTGTGTGTGTGTGTGTGTGTGCACAGAGGGGAGGAGATATCTACTTGGGTAGATGTGTAGTAATGGGGGAGGGGAGAGCAGTACGCCAGGCAATCATTTCTCGTGACCTGATTGGTCGGTGGGATCTTTCGTATACCAGAGGCAAGGCTGACAACAGAGGCACACACACACACACGCACACACACACACATGCTTGTCTTACTATCTGTATGTGGACACCTCATAGACATAATGCATTCCCTAGCCCCTTACCCTAACCTTAACCATCATAACTAAATGCCTAACCCTAACCTAAACCCAATTCTAACCATAACCCTAAAACCAGGTCTTAACCCTGAAAAAGCCATTTAACCTTGTGGGGACCAGCCCTTGCTCCAGGGTGGGACACATCTACAGGAAGTACGTCCCCTACAAAGTCCCCGGAGGTGTCAGTCTGGCCAGGGTGAGTCTTAGCCTTCAATCATGTTTCACACACACACACACATCCATGTCTTACCATCTTTATGTGGACACCTCATAGACATAATACATGCCCGAGCCCCTCACCCTAAGCAGGCAAAATGTCCCCACAAGGATACGTTTGGACGTGTTTTGGTTCTCACAAGGATAGAAAGACATGTACACACACACACACACACACACACACACACACACACACACACACACACACACACACTATCTCTCTCCTCACCATTACTGATTGGTCCCCTGCAGAACATGTACAAGAGTAGTAAATATGTAAATTATTTAAAGGCCCAGCGTGCAACATTTAGTGGCTGAAATTGAATATAGTATACCCATTAGTATGTTAGCATGAGCCCATAATTGCTTAAAAATAAAAATCATTCGTTTTTTGTAGGCTAAGATTAAGCCTTTTATATGCACAAAAGGCAAGGGCCTTTCTTTATGAGCACTGTCATCTCGCATTGTCATGTTTCTACGGCAGCCTGAATGGACAAAAGAGACATGTTTTGTGTTTTACTACAAAAAAAAAAAAAAAAAAAAAAAAAAAAAAAAATGAGTGGAGAATTTGGGACGTTGTCCTTTTGTTACAATCTTTAGTCTAACTTGGACATTTAGTGAGATCTCCAACATGACAAAAAAGCAGCTCAGCTCACACAGAGGAAGCTGTGCTTTCAGCACGCTCGTCTTTACTCTGTGTTTATTGTGGAGCCCTCGGGAGCCAACACATGTCTGATGCAACAAAACAGAACAATTATTCCTGAGGGCAAGTCACTTTAACTCGCTCTGTTTTAGGCTCATGTTGTTTGTTTGTATTGCTTTCTTTGCATCCTTATTCAAGGGTCAGCTGATTAAAAAAAAAATCAGCTCAACATGATCTGAAGACAGTGTTTCACAGAGCAGCAGATGACTCAGTCGGAAATTACTACACCATGGGAAATGCTTTTGTAGAACTTTTTTTTTTCCACTCAAATTTATGTTGACACACATCTACATCTTAATTTAACTTTTTAAAATTTTAAATATTTAAGTTGCAATACTTTCTAAAAACGCACAAAACTCTGACATTCCTTATCCAAACTCTTACCCAGATCTGTAATTTGATCCTCTTGTCATTCCTGTAGATGGTCTTCACCTTGAAGTCAATGCCCACTGTGCTGACAAAGGCCGGTGTGAAGGAGTCATCAGCGTAGCGGAACAAGAAGGAGGTTTTGCCCACACTGCTGTTTCCGATGATGAGGATCTTGAACATATAGTCAAAGTTTTGGTCTGAAGACTCCTTCTGACCATAGGTTGCTGTTGCCGATGCCATCTATCAAGGAAAAGAAAAGAAAAATAAATAAATAATTGCAAGGACCTCTAATACTTACAGTCCTTCATGTCTGCAGAGAGTCCCTTACACATGTACATATGTTTTTTAAAGCCTACAGTTCAACTAAAAAAGGTTGTGCATCAGTCTGGTGTTCCATGCATACATTTGCAATCTCATATTTCACTTCAGTAGAGGCATTTTTTCACCAGGAAATTGCCCTCATTTGTGTTTCCTTGTTTTCTTTGAGCACCGACTTGTACATGATACTGTTCTTCCTTGTTTTTCTCCTTTAGCCAAAACAAGAGCACACTACTGGACTTTAAATAATTGTGCTACATGTGCAGTTTGACCAAAATTGTGTGCTGTGTGTGTGGATTCATCCGCACAGAGGTGGACCACCACAGGACCAACGCCGACCTCTGCGTACATGCAGAAGCTGGAAAAATGGCGCGTTGACAACTTTGTTTCCAAGAATAAAAATCTGGTGATCAAATTTTTGTGAAAAAAAAAAATTGTGAAATAAAAAGAATGAATGAGGAAATACATAATTTTTAATGTTGTAATCCATTAGTAACTTGTCCAGATTAACTTGTCCTGAGACATAAAAAAAAGGAAATTATTGGGTTACAAACAAGGCAAGATCACTGACATAGTCTGACATCTACACCAACAATTACACCGCTTAGTATATGTGACTGTGGTAATTTAAGATTTGGTGACTTGCACACTTACTTACATCTATGGCAGGTGGTTTAATCAGCTTGAAAGTTAACCAGAACCTGTATCTGTTTGCTACAAAGGATAAATGGAGCGGTGTTGCAAAATAGCTTTAAACATTTGAGGAACAAAGTGTGGTGAATGACTGTGTCTGTTGTTGTGACCCAAAAAAACAGTTGGGAGACATTTTACTTACCATGTACAGTGCCTTGAGATAATGCATGTTGTGATCTGGCACTATACAAATAAAATTGAACTGAATTGAATTTTTATAAAATGATTTTCATTTTTTTGTTTTTTTGGGTACGCGAACCAGCAAACTTCTGGTCAAAAGCCAAGTTCCCTTTCCACTTGGCCATGGGCTGCCCCTTATAACATAAATAAAACTATTATAAATTGATATATATTAAAAAAGTCAAAGTAAAAAAACAAACCATACCTCAGGCTTGAGCTGCTTTTAATGACTCATCAAAAGAAATGTAGGAGGTTGTGTTGTAGCATTAAGTCAGCTGTGTTTTTGAAGGTATGATGGTGGAAGGAAGTGAGATTTTAGAGCTGTAATCACAATACTATGATTCTGCACACAAAAACGTAAACTCTCTTTTCTGCATGACCAAAATGTACAAGTGCCGTGATCCGGCTGAGAAGCCAGGGATGAACGGAAACAACCTCTAAACAGCTTTGTACACTCATAATTCCAATACAGTTCATACAAACAAGATTGAAACTGAAAAAAAAAACAATGAATAAACAATAATTCTGATTATCAAACAGCCAGACTTTGGAGAGTTAACCAAGCATCATGACTCAAACAATTTAAGGATAAAACTGGTCTTAATCTGTCCAGTTTTTGCACAATATAATACAATTTTCTCTGATTAGTTAATGAAACTTTTGAAAATCTGAACTTAAGCACAAAGTGACCCAGTCGCACAAACAAGACTTCAACTCCACACACCCTGCTTTATATTTAGACCTTAATCTGGACTCGGCTGCAGTGGAACGCTAGAACTCTCAGGGAATGCAGCACAAACACAAGTGCACCCTCCTCAGATGCAGCCTATCATTTTACATGAAGGAACAGAGAGATGCTTGCTAAATAATAAAGAAGTTCTTACTCTTCCTGTGACTTCAAACTACCACTAAACCCAATACAGTTAATTTAACTAGAGCTGCCACTGGAGAGACATGGAACAAAAAAAATTACTCAGATAACTGTTTTGGTTATTTCTGGTCTAATTTGTATGAATAAAAATATATTTCTTTTAAGATTTCTAATGGTAGAATATGTGAAATTATAGTCTTACAAATGGTTTTCCCCTGTTAGTGGTAAATGGTTGAGAGAACAACACTTTTTTACGTTTAACACACATGATTAAAATTATTCCAAATAACATTCACCAACAAATAATACAATATTTAACTTATTACATAAACTTTATTACTTTTGTCATCCATCTATATTGTACGTCATGAAGACGTCAACTGTAACTCAGCACAAATCAAACAATGCAATGCAACGGGGCTCTTAATTCGGCAAACCTGCTGGAAGCGAGATCACACTTGATCAAAGCCAGGGTTTGGTGTTGGGTTTCTAACAACGGCCAGCTTTATTAAAAATGTATCTTCTTCTGTTACTGCTGCACCAAAATGTCCACTCAGCTCAGTAGCTACTGTATTTCAGCCCATCGATGAGCTGAGTCAGCTGTGTTACATCAAACTGCTTTCTCCAAAATCCCTTTGTCTTGTTTCTTTAAGTCTCAGTACTTGAGGAATATTTACTGCCTCATTCTACGTGCTATGGCTTCACCTATACTTTCTTAAAATACAGTTTGAGTTTAAAAGCGTGTGTTGGCCAACGTTTAAGAGAGGTTAAAAATGAGCAGGGCCTGTTGGAAATCAAGCACTTGTCACACATTTCCACATGCCTTTGTTATCTTCATTTAGAGTCTGCTGTATGTGGTGAGATTATACTGCAGCCTTTCCTCTGTGACTCAGAGATTAGCTGTGGAAAGCAGAGTTGGCTTAACCTACACTAAACACTAATTTCGTCCAGACTGAGGTCTCCATGCTTAATCATAAATTAACAAATTCCCATTATGCTTATGTATTCCGGCCTGCAGGACAATACGGTTGCGTTCATTTGGCTGCAATGATAAACTGTCTTTAAACAAAGCCGCATCTCAGGAGTGCTGCTGAGCCACGACAGCTGTTCTATTCTTCATCTTTCAAACTAAATCTGATTCTATATTTCTCTTCTTTGGTGTTTTTCTCTCGTATAGAGCATGTGCAGCACATTTTCATTCTGTAGCCACGTAACTGTTGTTGTCACCGTGGTTAGACACTGGAAAGAGCTAAATTACTGATGCTTCCTCTTCTGCTGCAGAAGTTCCACGCATGTTAATTTCATGTCTAATAGAGTCTTTTACCTAGTTATAAAGGTACAGCTGGACAGATGGGTATACAATACATTGCGACTGTAAGCATTATCTATAATTTTTCGTGACAGTTACTGTATATAAGAAAGAATGATGTTAGAATGGTAAATGGTCTGTATAAATCTAGTGCTGTTTTAGTCTTGATGACCAGTCAAAGTCTGTGTTGCCAGATCTTGTGAGGGAAACAAGGAACTGGGTTTATAAAAACAAGTGACATTTCTCTCTCTCTCTCTCTCTCTCTCTCTCCCCACCACACGTCATTCATTTAATCCATAATTATTATTATGAAAAATATCTGCTTGACAACTCATAGAGCTGGGAACAACCCCAAATACACTTTAGCAACAAGCAAAAAAAACCCTGCAACCTGTGACTACCAATATTTGTAAGTGACTTTACAAAACAAGCTAAAAGTCATTTATAATAGGTGGAATTGGCAAACATTCTCAAAGCTGCTATACACTTTACCCGCATTTACCCGTTAACACCCATTCACTCACATACTGTGTATAATGCAGAGCACATCTATGTGCAGCATTTTCTTCTATCAAACATACTTTCATGAATACTGTCACTACTAGTTAAAGACATGGTCCTCACAAATTTAAACCAATATATAGAGATAAAATAACACCTTGAAAATGTATGCTTTTATTGATTTATTGTCTATCTTTATACATCAAAGGCAAAATATTATTTCTTCCTGCAGTCAGTTTTTCCACCTGCTATTAAATGATCTCCACGCACAATACAATTCTGATATTGCCAGACAAACAAAATCAAGGCAGGACTGAATGTCATGAGGGTCACGGTGGACCAGGATAAGTCACAGAATGTGAGGGAACATACTGTATCTGTCTGTCAGGCCTGAAATATTTGGGGCTTTATAAGCAGAGAGAGAGAGAGAGTTGATAATGTTGGCAAAATGACACGTCTTTCACCCATGTCACTGTAGTGGTTGTTGGGATATGACTCAAACATATCAACCATCAGTGGTCACACTGACACAATGAGCTGGATTTTTGTATTTGCTCCTGTGCTCATAGACTTTTGCTCTTTATCAGCAATGTGCAACTAATCATCTGCTCGTCTCCTTTAAGGACACTTGGGTGTTTGTGTGATTTACTAGGTAGCAGACACGCAGTTAAATGCTCCATCTGAAGTGCAATGTCAGTCTTCAGCCACAGGGAGTCTTTTTTTTTTTTTTTTTTTACTCCTAATTTAATTATGACTAAGAGAGTTTCAGTGCTGGACAGTGTCGTCATCACGCTCATTTAAACCTGTCACCTGAAGAGGATTGACGACCCACAGAGGCTCAATTGATCCACAGCTAAGTGGTGCTGCTTTGGCCAGCGATAGTCAGGCACATTTAATCAGCTTCCTGCAGACTCACAGCTTATCTGCAGCTGATCCCAGATCATCCAAACACCTTCCTGTTAAGAGAAACTTGTTACTGGTAAGATGGACCATAACATCCTGTGGTACCATCAAAATATTAATTACTATACTCTAGTGTAAGGATGAAACTTATGTCTGCACCTCACACTCTGTCTCAAAGTGTTTGTACATAAAGGAGTGTCGTTACTTCCCAGAGTAAAGGTCAAACAGTGAGCAAAGGAGAAGAGATCTACATATTTGCAACTGTAAGCAATGCCATCATTGTTCCTTCTCTTATGTATTTAGGTATTTTCAATTTTGGACTTTAAAGCTGTAGTATAACTGTATACAATTTTAAATATTCTGTATGTAACGCTCGCTACATTGAAATCACTGTCAAATGAGTTCACGCCAAGCTGATTCAGTCTGCCAGCTCTGACTGACTCTCTCTGTGTTTCTCAGTATAGCGGTGTTATGTTTTGACACATTTTACGTCACAACTTATGGATGAAAAGCAGAAGCACAACAGTTCCATTGCGCATGAGCTCAGAAAGATTTCACATTTTAATCAACAAGCATGATTTTGGTTTTGGCTTTTTACAAATGTGATTGTCTGACAGTGAACACAACGCAAAGCAGATCAAGTGCTCCCTAAGTAACACCCTGTCTATATATCAGTGCATTAACATGCATGTTAAAAGTATCATTAAGTGACAATAGTACTTAGTTGGACAAGTCAATAATTTGGTTTTCTTAATGTCATGTAAGTTGGACTAACATACCTGCATAATGCAATTAATAGCCTGATTAGTCTTGCACGTATACTCTTAGTCGGACTGGAGTTGGACTTGGCGTTCTGTTCATGCACCAAAATTTCCTCCCCAGTCTTTGACCTGGAAGTAAAAGGAGCTGACATATGAACTGCAGTACTGTTGCCAGAAATCATACGGCAGCTGCGACTTTCTTCAATATGCTCTAGCTTATAGAGAAATTCAGCGCCACCTATGGAGGCAGAGTCAGACAAACACAGCCAGTAATTTATATTCTCTTCCGCATGTATACTTGGACTCTGCAAGTTGTCCAATTGCCTGATTTAGTCGTACTACAGCCTTAGCTCGACTACACTGTGCATGTAAACATACTGTATATGCCTGCACGTTCAATCTCAGCTGCTGCTGCTGTTCCTCCGCCATGCAGCTCCAACTTATTCTAATTGAACAGCATTACATTAAGACAGACATACAGCACATAACTTAGCAATAACTTGAAGTACTGCAAAAACAAACTCTCTCTCTCCAGTCAATCATCACCAGTCTTGTGAAAAAAATAAAATGATATCTCCTCAGTGGCAGAGCAGTTAAGCTGCTTCCAAGTTTCCTGAGGTGGCACCCCCCACCCCCACCATTTTTGCTCCAATGACGTGTCTCCTGTTCTGGGAGGCTATGGATGCAGATGAGCAGAGGAAAGCTAAAAATATCTCTTCTATCTCATCTTTTTTCTCTTCTTTTCAGAGGGGGGGAGTAGGGTGACGGGGGTGTTTTTGTCTATTGTTTTGATTCAAAAACAAACTGAATGAGCTTGTCTCTTGTAAACGGTAATGACTCACAATAATATTCTGTACTTCCCACACAGTGAATTTTACTTATTTAAAGATCCAGTTCCAGTTAGCTGATAACTTGCATATTTGTATGTGTGTGTTATATGTTTGCATTAAGCATTTTATGCCCATTTTTCATGGAGGTATGTATTTTACGCTCACACATAAAAAAATACAAGTACAGACAAAGAGAGACTTCTTCTATGTCACTGTCTGAATAAAATATAAGATAAAATATAAGATATTGAGCCAAAGTATCATGACTGGTGCTGCAGCAGTTCCTCATAGGTAACATGGATGTCCACGTGCTTTTCCATGAGAAACAGCAGATGCGTCACTCTTGCCTTCAGGACTGACAGCCATGACTTCACTGTCAGCAAAGGACACGCAGATTCATCCTGCAGACTGTCAGTTATTGTTCACACTCTTTAGAATGCGAAGAAACATTGTTTTTTTGTTTTGATTTTTTAGTCTTTCTGTTGCATCGTTTTGAATTTCTCCCATTTTGACATTCTTTGTGGTATTTTTGTGTCTATTCGCGATTGTGTCTTATAACTCAGCATTGTGGGATGTAAACAATAAACATAGCAAATAAATTTGGGCCTGTGTGAGTTATATTATGTTGGGTTTGCCACATGATTAGAGGGCAAATTCATAGCTTGGTTTATTATTATTTTTTAAACAGTAAATAATAATTATTAGTTTAACACATATTTCCCTGATGTGAACTTGCATTACGTTCTTGCACACACACACACACACACACACACACACACGGTATAAGGCTGTATGTAAGCACTGAGCAGGATTCTTTAACCACACCACATGAACACAACAGTCCTCCATATGGCTCAACGCAACGTGTTCCGCTATAATGATAATAATCCTAATCTAATGTCATAAAACTATTGTCTAATGTTAAATCGGCGGTATTTCGTGGTGTCTACTCGGCTGCTCGTGAATATAGAAAATAAATGACTCATAAATACGCGCATTTGTGTCAAAATTACACAAGATAGATCACCTTTATTATTATATACTAATAGAGAGAGAAGTGTTTAACTTGTAACTATCGGTTCCTGGCCCAGACCCATTTATTCATCTATTAATTTATATTTTAATAGAAACCATTGGGTGGTGTGTAACGCCTTATCCTGCAGGACAGGCCCTGAGTCACCAAACCAGCAGTAGCCTGCACATCCATCCATCCATCCATCCATCCACACACACACAGTATATAACAACAAAACAAGCAATTCAAACATCTGTGCTATTATGGTTTTCCCCCATGTCAGAGGCTCTTTTCTACTTAAATCCTTCACTACATATTTTAATACCAAATAAACGATGAATACAAGATACAACATGCTGCAGTTTCGTATAAATGTATGTTTTCTGTGTGTGTGTATAAACACATACAATAATGCAACAGATTAATAAAATCCGACGAAAATCCCACCTTTACAATATTCTATCCGGCTGCTATCCACCGCGTCCACCACCCGCAGAAACAGCACCACAGTTAAGACAGAGAGATTGTGCGTCACAATATCCGGACAAGGATTTCAAAATAAAAGCCTTCCAACGAACCCTTCCCAACAAGAATTGATTTGGCAATTATGCTTTTTTTTTGTTTAGTCGTTTACTTGTTCGGACACTGCACTGTGTGTGTGTGTGTGTGGGGGGGGGGGGGGGGGGGGGGGGGGGGGGGGGGGGGGGGGGGACCATTGGGTTGGGAGTCTCCATGTCCATCAAATTGTATATTATATAATTACAATTGTATATATGATGTGTATATACAGTACATATATAATAGCAAAATTGTATATGTTCTATATTTTTCTACGTGTACATTTATTAGGATTAGGGCCAAATGTAATTTTGTTGGAAACAAAATAATTTAAAAAATTCTGACTGTCATCACCTCAGGCTGTTCAATTTTTTTATTTGGTTTAAAATATTTTTTTTCTAACGTGGCCGTAATCCTCTTCCGTAGGAATTCGACTCAACGTGTTTTATTTTGAAAAGTTCAGTGCCTCTGAAACTCAGTCATTTTTACGCAGGCAGAAAAAAACGGTCTACAGTGAATGGCCGGTGGGCGGGGCTTTGGCGCCGCGTGGAAGATTGACGGTGCGTCCGTCAAATCCGAGGCCTCGCCGTGACAAGAGCCCAGAAACGTCCCAGCGCGAATGCTCAACCTGTCATTAATTGTTGATGACCGCAGGCGGAGAGACTGAATTATTGATGAGGAGGTCATCAGTAACCACTGCTGCAATTTTCTCCCAATAACACACAGTTGTCTTGTGTTTGCAACAATATAACTAAAAAACAAATAAATGCTACACTCAGATTCAGTGTTTGTTTTCATCTACTGTATATGTTATATTTAGTTATGTATTTAGCCCTGTTTTTAATTTGCTTGCTTCGTAGTTACTGTTACTTACACTACCAGTCAAAAGTTTGGACACACCTTATTTTTCTTTATTTTCATGACTATTTACATTGTAGATTCTCACTGAAGGCATCAAAACTATGAATGAACACATATGGAATTATGTAGTAAACAAAAAAGTGTGAAATAACTCTAAATATGTTTTATATTTTAGATTCCTCAAAGTGCTTTGTTGACAGCGCTGCAAACCCTTGGCCTTCTCTCAATGAGCTTCATGATGTAGTCACCTGAAATGGTTTTCACTTCACAGGTGTGCCTGTCAGGGTTCATCTGTGGAATTTCTTGCCTTATTAATGGGGTTGGGACAATCAGTTGTGTTGTGCAGAAGTCAGGTTGGTACACAGCTGACAGCCCTATTTGACTGTTAGAATTCATATTATGGCTGATTAGAATTCATATTATGGCAAGAACCAATCAGCTGAAATTAGAGAATGTATGTTCATACAGTGTAATGGCAGTGGGATTAGAAAATGTGGTTTTAATGGAAGTTAATGAGGCGTTTTTGGCCACGAAGTTGTCCAAAGGGAGTATCTGGCACTACATAAAAAATACTAATGCAATCAAATCAATTTTGTTGCTAATCTTTGACATATCCAAGACTCTTATCACCACCAATGTCCCATCCCCCCTAGAGTTAAAATCCTAAAAAAAACATATGAATATTTGATCGTTTTCATCAGGTCTGAAGTTGATTAAGGGAAATAGGTTTTGCCTGAGATTCAGGCAAGAACAAACAATCAAAAAAGAATTGTGAGGATTTTATTGCAGATTTTATGTGTGTACATTTTGTCCATGGTGTCCAGAGGGAGTATCTTGCACTACATAAAAAATACTAATGCAGTCAAATCGATTTTGTTGCTAATCTTTGACATATCCAATACTCTAATCAACAGCAATGCCCCATCAAACTACTATTTATTACATGGAAAATAATACATTTCTGTTTTTATAATAAATAATTAAACATCATTTACATAATTAAACTGACATTTAAAGAGTTAAACTCCTGTAAATGATTGAATGTTTGGTAGTTATGAGCAACTTTAACGTTGTTTAAGTGATTTATGAAAAAAAGAAGCAAAACAAAATATTGATGTACTGATGATTTTATAGCAGTTTTTTTCTACGTATACATTTATGCCACGAAGGTGTCCAGAGGGTGCAAAATGCATCTACAAAGCATAAAAGACATTAAAAAAAATTAACTAAAAAAGGTGTTTTTGCAAAAAAAAAAAAAATTCATACCACAAGCTGTAACACAACCAAAATGATGGCCAAATTTAAAAAAGTACTGACAAAAATTTACAAAAAAATTATTATAAATAAATATGCCCACAGCTCTGCCTTTCAAGTCTCACTGTCTGACCGTTGTTCCTCCGCGCCGCCAGATGTCACTCAAACATTTGCGGTATGTTCTGTTAATCCGGTCTGTGCGGTTGACTTGAAGTCGGTTTCACCTTCGGGCTGTTTCGTCGTGTAAACTGTGGTGAGTGCTGAAGTAAATGTAAGAACACGAGTCACAGATCTTCACAGGTTGTGGTTAAATCCACGTGTTGGTCTGCATAATGGCAGCACTAACGTCCGTTTAGTGTTTGGAAACGGGTTAGCTGCAGGTGTTGGCAAGCAGGGAACGGACGTCGATTGTGAAACGGACTTCGGCACGGCAGCAGCAGCAGCCACAGCGCCGACGCTCACACGCGAGGTTTACCGGTCAGTTTCATGTGACTCCCACATTAAATGACTTTAAAACACGTTGTATAGTTTTGTGTGCAGAACTCGTTTGAAGCGGTTGCGTTGTTCGTGTCAGGTAGGAAGACATTTGCATTTCCCACCTCGCAGTCGGAGCAGCGGGGCGGTTAATATTGGTTTAAGTTTTTCTGGAGAAGGCTAACATGTGGCTAACGGCATTAAATGGCGAAGCAGCATCATAATGAACAATTTGAACTGTGATTTGTATCTGACTGTAAATTTACACTAAAACCGAATTGATCCAGGCACCGGTTTCACTTTAAAAAAACGCCGCTATCTACGCTTTATGTTCGCGTGGATTCAGCTCGTTTAAACATTAACTCTAACACTGGATAACTTTGATGGGTATTCTGTTTTTGGTTAATCAGTAATGTTTATGGTCGGTAGTTAAAACGTGAAATTGACAGCATGGGCATTTTGTCCCCGTTATTTGTGTGGGTTTGTTTTCTCGCAGTTAGGAAAGTTGGGAAAATATAAACCCAAACAAGACAAAACGACAAGGACATAGATTTCACAACAGCAACACAACTGATAATATTATGATAATATTGCTATCCAATATGTCGATATATCGTGACAGCTCAAGCCGATAACTGATACCAGTATATGTAATTCTCTGTGCCCAACTTAGTCTCTTGTAGCGAAATACACATCATATTTTTCCTATTAATGTTGCAGCAGATGCAGAGATATACAGTTTCTTCATTGAGCAAAATAAACAGAAAAAGGGCGCCAGCATAGAAGTCAACTGTACAACCTACAGTTGTCGTCATTAGTCATATCGGCAGATCTTGGTGTGTTTGTCGATATCATTCCGATAATATTTTGTATTTTCTAATTAATAAATTTGAAATAATGATGCATAAATAGATAATATGTATTGTATATACTGTATATGATTATGTAGTCTTCTATAAAAATACATAGGAAATGCTAATTGCACATGTTTTTAAACTATTTACAGTGTATGGGCTCATCGACCTTCAGCAAAAATTAAATTCCATTCTTTGTGACACAAAAAACTGTTTTACTATTTGACATGATATGTGCAGAAATCCTGTTTCACTGATGTTAGTGCTTAATTAAATGTGTTTTGGTTTCAGGCTGCTTCAGAGACTTTTGATGGATACATTTTAAAGGATCGTTGTGACTGGATGATTCCAAAAGTTACTAGCAGATTAATCAACAACAAAAGTCATTTTTAATTCCAGTCCATGCGCCAGACTACATATAAATGAAACTGAGCTCTCATTCAAGGACACTCTATAGAGGCTGAACAGTCATTGGTCAAGTTTTTCTTTATTGGCATAGATCAGATGTAATTTGCTCCCTAAGCGGGATCATATTCACTTCCTGGGATTGATGACACTCTGAATGAAACCAAATTGTATTTTGTTGCCCTAAGTACCTGCAATGACAATAAAGATGAATTTAATCTAATCTAATCTAATGTCTGTAGCACAAGATACAGCCGTCTTATTTTGGAAGTAAGCGTTACGCAGAAAGTGACGGAGAGCTTTTTTTTTTCTTTCACAGATGACCATACTCTGCAGTCTCCAAACATCATGCTTCCCCAGGCAAGTAAAGAGTTTTTGGTCAGGGTACGGTTCTTTTGGCGACCGTTGTTTCAGGGTCGGTACCTTCTGCTCACAAATACTCTGAGTGCAGGGGGCATGCTGGCCTTTGGAGACTGTCTGCAGCAGAGCAGGGAGATCAGCAAAGACTCCAGCAGTGTACGAGACTGGAAGAGGACAGGTGATATTTACAGTATTTGCATGAAATGTAAGGTGTTGGGATTTGTAATTATTAGAATTGCAGGCCTATTATTTATTTATCGCTGTAACTGTCTGTTTGCTGTAATAGTTTTAATTAGATTTTTATTCTGTAAAGAGCCAGTGTAACTTGGTAATTTCCTTCATGGGGACAATTAAAGGATCATTATCTTTAATAAACTAAACTAAAGAAGCCAACTCCAGGCAGTGAGAGGAGAGTACGTTTACATAGATGTAGTATCGCATACTACACCTTTGGGGTGATAAAACATTGCTTTGCTTTTGCACTGCATACTGTTGTACTGTTTCTACTCTATTTAAAAGTCTTAGTTTTTCTTAGATTTAATAACAAGGAAAATGTCAAATTTTATAAATTAAAAAAAACAACTGCTTTTAAAACAATTTACAACATGTTTTTCTTGATTTTTTTTAATATCTTGCCCTTTTGCTCACTAAATTTTTCTCAGTTTTTAAGATTTTTGTCATTTTGTCACTGAAAGTCTTTTGTTGATTTTAAAAAGACAGACATGAAACAAGGGGACAGAGAAGGGGTATGACAAAGGACATGTCATTATAAAGCAGTCATTTTGAGAAGATGTTATATTTGTAATGACTGATTATTGTCTTTAACTAATGAACACATTATCTTTTCCCCCGGCAGGTTCCATGTTTTTGGTAGGCTGCTCAATGGGCCCAGTAATGCACCACTGGTACTCTTGGTTGGACAGAGCCTTCGTGGGCAAAGCCATGCGCACGGTCGGCAAGAAGGTTCTGGTGGACCAAGTGGTGGCTTCTCCAGTAATTGGAATGTGGTTTTTTTTAGGTGAGTTTATTGGCACGAAGCAGCCTTTGTCTTTTCACCATTGGTGCACATACATACACTTGTGTTGGCATGTAAACAGTTGTTCTATGACACACACGCACATGTAAGATGGAGTGTACAGAGTCAAAGGTTGTTCTTGGAGTTGTGGGTGGGGTAAACTATAGACTGTATCTGTCAGCATCAGAGGTGGAGTTCAAAGGCCGCCGCTCATAAACTGTGAGTTTGACTGAGGTTTTAATTCTGATCAGTAATCATGTTACTTCGTGAAGTTAACACGACTCCTACCTCACCCTTTCTGAAGTTTATTGGCCCTGGGATAAGACCAGTTGGACACTCTAAATTGCCTTTTTTTGTGAAAGTGGGTGGTTGTTTGTCTCTCTGTGGCCCTACAATGGACTGGCGACCTGTACCCCGCCTTTCACCCTGTTTCAGCTGGGATTGGCACCAGGGCCCCCCGGACCCTCATGTGGAGGATAAAGTGGCAGATGAGTGAGTGGATCTGATGTGCATCCGTTTTTTTGTGTTAACTGCAGGTATGAACCTCACAGAAGGACACACAATATCTGAAGGATGGAAGGAGTTCAGAGAGAAATTTTGGGAATTTTATAAGGCAAGTAATCCTTTTAGTATCGGAGCTGCAGATCAGTTTCATGTACTCGCCTTACTGTTCACCCATCACATCATCTTTTTGTTCTTAACCAGATATGATAAGTTTTTATTTGCAGCTGTTTGTTACATTAACTAAAACTGTAGTGTAGAACTGAAAACTCTTTGGGTAGGAGTGCTTCTTGCACTCACACAAGGTTAATAAGAGGTGCTCTTTGGATTGGAAACACATAGAAACAAAGTCAAAGAAAAACTCCCTTTTAAACTATTAATATGCCTTTAATTAAGTGGCATGATCATGTTCACTTTATTCAACCAAACACTTGTACCCAACACATTTTGGCCTCAGGCAGTTGAATTGTCTCTATTTTCTGCATTGCTATAATATTTAGGTCCTTCTTAGAGTAATTTAAGTGTATTAACTTGGGTAAAACCTCCAAGTGTCTGTATTTTTTTCATGTGTTTTTCAGCAACAAATATCCCTTTTGTTTTCTTTATGACCTGACAGAAATTGATATAGATTGTGTGTAATAATCATCCAAACCTTTATTGTTTTTGTTAATATAATTTTGTGAGACTGAGTTGTCATTTAATCATTGGTTTAAAACTTTGTTTTTGTTTTCCATTAATCTCAAAAAGCCAAAAGCTTTAGCTTGCTCGTACACCGAAAGTGACTGATACAACTAAGGTTACTAGTACTAACACCTATGATCTGGAAAGCAGGCCTCATTTGTTTTCTCACAGTTTTAGTTATGCTAGAGCTGTATAATCTTTCAGTGTTTCTCTAAACTAATCCATTCCTTTTTGCTGAGTAATCTGAGTTTGTAATGCTGACCTGTTTTATTCTTAATGGCAGATGGACTGCTGTGTTTGGCCCGCCGCTCAGCTGATCAACTTCTACTTCCTCTCTCCCAAATTCCGTGTCCTGTACATCAACATCATCACTTTAGGATGGGATACCTACATCTCCTACCTCAAGCACAGAGTAAGTCAGCCACATAGTGATTTAAAAGCACCTTCTGCTCATTGTGTCCCAGAATATTTGCAATTTTTCTACCTGTTGTTAAAATGTGTTAAATTGCATTTGGCTCTCTTTGTGTGTGTGTGTGTGTGTGTGTGTTTTTAATTCCCAATGTGTCTGTGATCTTTGGCACTGTATTGAAATGATGTGACTGAAAGTTGGTTTTATATACTAGCAAACGAGTCAACAAGTTTAACTCATGCAATGTATTTTTAATGCTCAAACATGTCTTTAATAAACCTGGTGTAGTAGACCTTTATCACAGCAGATTTTTACTCAAGTAGGACAAACACCTTTAACATTAATTAGGGGTCTACTCCAAAAGAGGTCACGCTAAACACACTTTAATCTGTGGAAGCTTTTTTTTTTATTTTAGTTTTTTTTTGTTTTGCTTTTTTTTTCCTAAAAAATTGGTCATTATAAAACTGTACCACCAATAGCCCATAATGACAACCAAATGTTTAAAAAAATCTACACACTTACTGGATCAGCTGTAAATAACATCCCCACTAGTTTAGCGCAGAAGACATGTTACTGTGTTAACTGTTTTCTGTTGTTGCCGACAGGATGACAAGCAGCAAAGTCACTCGATGTCAGACAACAGTGCTGTGCACGTTCAGCAGGAAGTGTCCAAACCTCTGAAGGAGAAAACTTAATCCCTGTTCAGCTCCAAGGATCATCCATCTAAGGCAAAACAACATTTAGCCATTTTTTTTAATCTGCTGGAACTTATTTTCCTACTTTGCAAAAGTGCTGTGAAGCCTTCATGTGCACAGGAGTTTGTGTTATTCTGATGGCTTTTTGCTCTGACACACCACTCCTGTCTCAAGTTAAACAACTTTCCTTTATATGAGCAGAGTTTTTAATGGATCCCATCTAGTTTGTCCTTTTGCAACTGATCATCTTTACAGGAGCATTCAGAGATGAAAAACTCTTTCACTGCCCTAAAGCACTACACATGAATCCTCATTGATTGGTGAGATTGGTTGCAGTGGGAAGCTTAGAATGCATTCATTTCAAAAATGTCTCAGCAATATTATCTTATTTTTGGTTTGGACACACAACTTAGTAGTGTAATTTCACTCATGAAATTACACTACTAAGGAACAATTAGTATTGAAGTGAAAAAGCAAACGGCTTGAAATTTAAAATGATATGCTGTACTCTACATATCTCTAATACTTTATTTATAAATAACTATTTATTGTGGCTGGTCAGGTGGTGATAGATAAGTGTATGGAATGATAGAAAAAAAGTATTTAGATTGTGTCAACATGAAAGGGGAAGTCTGTGAATCACTGTATACATTCGCGCATCACTTTATTAGGAACACCCTCCTTAACAATGAAGTTCTCTGTCAAAACAGCCTCAGATCGTCCTGGCATGAATTTCAAGACAAAACATTCCTTTATGTTAATGTGCAGTATTATATGATTGTGTTTCTTCTAATCTGGATTCAGGTCAGCTAACTGAAGTTAGGAAACCACCTTCATTAGACCAGACTACTTTTCCTTTCTTCTTCTGTCCAGTCTTGATGAGTCTATGTCAACGGTAGTTTCAGATTTCTGTGCTGGTTTGACTGATGTGGAAGCTGACATGCTGTTGCTCAGATGCTTTTCTTCTCACCACTGTTGTGAAGATTGTCAGCGTCCAGAGGTCAGATGAATGAATGGAAAGTGTAGATAAAATATGATTTTAACTGAAAAGGACAAAGCTCAGGACTGTTTGTGGTTATTAGATGCTTAAGTTGTTCATCTCATGTCATATCTGGTGTAGTAGTAATTGGCTGAGGTTACCACGAACCTAAGTTAGATATTTCCTCAAGTTGTATTGTGTAGAATTTGGCTCCATCTACTGGTGAAGTTGTATATTGCAGCTGAATATCTCTGCCTTCCAAGCATGAAAGAAAACCAATTGCCTTTACTTATGGCAGCCTCTGTTGAGAAGACTGTATATAAATGCAAAAGGCTCATTTTTATGGTAATAAAAACAATTCATATGCTCAATTGATTGTATGCTCCAAAAATATCATACTTTTTGGAAATAATTTCACTTAAATCTTACAGTAAAGTTCTTTTGTGTAAGACTTGCACAGCTTTAAGTTTGCAGTTTGTTTAATGATATGAACAGTAAGTCAGCTGTTTTTTTGGGATGTCTTTTGTACTGTATTTTACCACAGCGAGGAACATTTTGTTGGTGCATTTCTACAATAGCAAATCAATTCAAAATGCTTTAATCGTGCTTAATGGGTTAAATGAACCCAGTGTAAGGGATTTATAGTGACAGGTAACAAGCTTGTTGTTTGGTTACTCGTTTGTTTTGTGCATTGAGTTTTGGACATGAATTCTGTCTCCCAGGTGGGTGTACATTCTAATGAAACTTGTTCATACACAGACAATAGAGTTGCAGAATAAGCTGTTGACTGGCTTCTTGTTTACTGGTTAGATTTTAAGCAGTTACCAGAAGCCCATGGTGGATATTTTTAATTATTAAATTTTTGTGTTTCACATTTTTACAATTCACACCCTAATTCTGAGAAAGTTAGGGCAGAGGCAACTAGAAGCAGTGATAATGCTTCGGATAAAGACTGTTTAAAAGTTAGGAAGAGAGAGTTTACCCTGTGTGTATCCTGAAACATCAACACAGTTTTAACTTGAAGCTCATGCCGTTTGCCTGTTGTGTTGTTCTACTTGTATGTGTTTGGCTTGTGAGAAAGCTATTCCTAAACTGAAACACTCAACAGTGTATAGCAGACACCCAAATGCTTCATTAAATCCAAATCTCAGGCCATTTCAATGGAACCAGGTTTTCCTCTTTTAGGGACCAATAATATTTTCTACCCTTTCAGATGCTTTCTGTCCTGCCAGCCAGGAAAACCCATTAAAAAGGTTCATACATGGCTCTTCAATTACTTAATAAAAGAGAAACGATTGCACAGTATTTAATATATTTCAAACCATTTAGAGTAAACTTCAGAGACTGTTCCCAGGAGGTCGGCGCTTTCAGAAACACTCAGACCAGCCTGTCTGGTTACCAGCAGCCATCCAGTTTGTAAAGTCTCTCACATCACAATTTTTCCACATGACTGGCTATTCCGATATGTGCATGAATAAGGAGGTGTGTTCCTGATGAAGTGCTCGGTGAATGTATGTTTGACTGTGTTGACATCATCTTTGATGCTGCTGCCGTTTTTATTCAGCACATTCTGTGTAATGTAATTCGGACCTGCCAGTGTCATTAACATACTGTTCTATTTCATATAGAATCAGTGTTGTTTATTTTTTAACACATTTACCAAATATTAATGCAAAATTAAGAGAAATTCTATTTTCAAAGTATTGTATGTGATGATTTTCTTGTGATACCTTATTATGTTCTTACTAATAAAAAATTGATCAGTACATTATGAAAGATTAAAAACTTTGTGCTTATTGTTTTCTTTATTTTTGTGAAACCATCAAAGAACAGTATTTTAATTTATTGTAAAACATACTGTAAGTTGGGTGCTATTGAGTTGTTAATGTGTATAAATATATTAATTTTATGAAATAGATAATATGGTACAAAATTGAATAATGTGTAGGACAAGGTTTTTAATTTAGAATAGTGTAAATTTTATTTTTACTTTGAGTGCCAGTTGGTTAGATATTTCACTGGTGAGATGTTCCTCTTCTGCAGCGCACACACAAACATTTAAAAATCAAATCTGACTGAAATGACGTAACTTTGGGCAAACATTATCAATACAGAAAACTGGTGCGAGATACTTCTGCTTCAAATGAATGAGAACAAAGTGAAGGAGTATTTAGGAGTAATAGAGTAAAAAGTTCTCACGCAGCTGTGCAAAGCAATAACAAAAACAGCTCTTGGTAAATGCAGAGCCTTGTTCAAACATTGACTAAGCAGCCTGAAGGGTTTAACGCGCACCAGCCGAGCAGTTGGGACACTCCGCCTCAGGCGTTCAGCACATCCTGTGGTCAAGGATGTGGTGCGTATGTGCCTTAATGTTGTCGTCATGAGTGCCAGTCTTCTCCTAACATGGCTGCAGTGATGCACCTCACTGTGCTGGTGTCCCTGTTCGCCGTGGCAGTCTGTAAAGGTAAGTCGGCTCTTCACATAAATTGAGGTTAAACTGAGGTGTTTCCTTTGTTCAAGCGTTTGCCAAAATCTCACCCTGAAATATTGTTGAGATGGGAAATAATGCAAACAAGACATGGCCAGTGTTTCAGCAGCTTTGTCTCTGTGCAGGCAGGAAAACTTAGTGTAGTGTTTTGAAATTTACTGTAGGCATCGTAGCAGTATTTGAGGACTGCATTAGAACACAGCTGATCGTGTGTTACTGTGAAGTACTAACTTGTTGCTGTATTTTATTCATTTATTTACAATTGCTGTGAAATACTGAAGCCCAGTCTGTACATCATGAAGTTCATGTAAATGGAAAGATGCGTCTGGGTGGAAACCAGTAAATATTTGAACAGTGAGAGTGTGTAAACCCATTGTGATGTCTTCTACGTGTGCAAACACTCTCTCTGTTCACACACTGCAAGCTGACTTTCAGCTTTTTCTCAGCATCAGCACTAAGCACAAAACACGCTGCAGAGTCAACAACATCATCTGAAACTTAAACTGAACTGTGAACTGAAGACAGAAGCGTCATTAGTTCAAACACACTCACCTCCGCGTCTGTTTAGAAGCTGACGTGGATCTTTCCATCCAACACACAGTCTATAGCTGCTGGTTGAACTTTAGGGGAATTTTTGTAACAGATTAACATTTTGAGATGAAATACAAAGCTTATAATAAAGTCACAGCCAACTGTTATAGCACATTATAAACATATCCACTGATAGTGATATACAGTATAATGTCAGACTCCAGAGAAGCTAATAAATAGGATGAAATGAAAGTGCTCTGACAACAGCTGTTTTCTTTTTACTTACATTGAACGTTTGGGCTACACGGTTGGTGTAGTGGTTAGCACTCTTGCCTTTTGCAGCAAGAAGACCCAAGTTCATGAGCCGGTCAGAACATGGGCCTTTCTGCATGGAGTTTGCATGTGTGTGTGTGGGTTTTCTCCAGGTTCAGAAACATGCAGATTTGGGGATCAGGCCAATTGGACACTGTACATGTGTGCAATGTTAGAGCTGATGGACTGACGACCTGTCCAGGGTGTACCCCACCTTTCTCCCTGTGTCAGCTGGGATTAGTAATCCTCATGTGGAGAATAAAGCAGTAGAAGATGGGTGAGTGAGTGAGTGAGTGAGTGAGTGAGTGAGTGAGTGAGTGAGTGAGTGAGTGAGTGGGTGAGTGAGTGAGTGAGTGAGTGAGTGAGTGGGTGGTTTGAAAGTTCTTAATCCCTGAGGATATTGTACGGTAGATTTTTGCACTTTATGTAAATATCAGCCGAGTGTTAGCCCTTTTGTATATATGTGAAATAACTAGAAATTCTGGATCAGAGTGGTGGCAACAAATTTTCTTTAAGAAGGAAAAAATATTTTTCTTCTTGCACATTTTTTTTTTTTTTTTAAGAAGCAGCTGTGCACAGCCTATGGAGGGCGCTAACACATAAGTGTTGGCGCTCTTCATACCAGATGTGAACATAATGGATTTTTTTTCTTCCAAGGTGTAAAGAACTAGGATGTAACGTCATAAAAAAAAAATCAATATTTTACAATAAGTGAAAAGGAAAGTGCACAACAAATGTTAGTAAACAGTTTTACTCTGCACGGCTGATGTTCACGACAAATCTATTCATTCACGCTCGTGCTGACGCACAGTGGTATTGGGATTTGAGATGAACAGACGTACAGCTCAAGCCTTTACAACCTATAAATCCACTCAGTTCAGAACAAATCAAACACACACACACGTGTAAAAAAAATGAGAATAAATAGATAAATAAAAAGGGTAGGGTTAAGAAGTCGGCTGCTGCTGTTAGGCACTGATATAAGAGTGTAAGCCTAATCCTCTGTTGGGTTCAGAGGGGAGCTGGAGGAGCCATTGAGTGAAAACCTTTCATATTTGAGATTGTAATTTATGAAGCCAGGCCAGATCAGATTAGAGACAGGTGATCAGATTAGAGACAGGTGAGGGTTAGGAGGAGTGCCAAAATGGCTGATAGTGGGTTAGAAAGATTGGTCTGTCCATAGGATCTGCTTATGGTGTCAAGTTAAGTCATTAAGATTGATTTTTTTTTATTGATGTTTGATGAATTACTGAACTATAAAGTGAGATTAATGGCAAACATGAGCAGATATTTTTTAATACCACAAATCTAGTGTATACATTGCTAATCCAGGTTAGATTGCATATGCAATATGTAAATGCTTTGAAGGCACAGGTTAAATCAGGTAGAAATAAATATGTCATATGAGTAAGTATGAGTAAAATTTTGCTCAATTGGAGGAAAATTTATGTTGATAAATTAATCAATGATGTTTTCAGTTATTTTTATGGTGAATCAGATAATGGCGATAGTTAGATTAAAGATAAATGCCAAAAAAAAACAAATATATAAAGAAAGGTTTTTACAAAACAGGGGTTTTCTGTGAATCCTGGTTTATGTATGATTTGGCAGTTTTGGTTTTCAATGGTTGACTTTACGTAAAACAAGCATAATCTATGGATTTTCAGATATTTGGAATGTAAAGCAATAGTATTCCTTGTTTTAACCCTTAAGTTTGGGATAAGATAAAGGATATTAAATTAAATGGTTGTCTACAAAATGATAGGGAAAACTCTTTACAAGAGTAAATACCGCATGTTGTGTCACCGAGTGTTACTATGCAGCTGGAGCTCCAGTCAAACATGAAAGGATGGTAATTCAGGTCTCTGAAATAAATGACAAAACACTATGTAAGTTGTGTATTAAAAGGTGGATGAAGTTGAATAAAGCTGCGAACCTTAATAAAACACAAATTATGGAACTAATTTTAGTAAAAGAGTGAAACGGCATGTGAAAAGTCTCAGCAATAAGCTGCAATTACTGTTGCAGAAAAATAAATAAATTAAAAAAGAGGGTCAGCGTCCTCTCGTGTGAAGCCAAGAATGGCTACTTAACCAAAAAACTCATTTTGTTTTATCACGTTGTTGTCCGTGGCCTATATACACACTTGTATTAGTATTATGTACGCTCTATGTTTGTACAGAAGCGTGACAAATTTATGAGACCACTACCAACTTTAAATTTTATGCCACAGCTGCCCTAAATTAAGAGCATTGTTAATGATCAAAAATGTATTTTTTTTAGTTCCTCTTATGGTTAATACACCAATATGTGCTGAAATATAATAATTATTGTTATCCATGAATTTTCAAAGCACATTATTTCTTTATTAAGATGTCAAATTATAATTATTTACTTGCATTCTGTTACAGAAAACTTTGTCAGGGTGGTGTTATGCTTGATTTCAGAGAAGCCCAGTGACATGGCTCAAATTTGGGTATAAAAAGTTGAATTTAGTTTATCATTTGCCAAATAAATAACAATACAATTTTTAATTTTAAACAGGTTGTTTTATGTCAAATGCTCTAATAAATTTCTACATTGTGTGTGTTTTATATGTGTCATCCAGTGAGGCTTACTTATGTAGAGGTAGTTCCACACTCACTTCTGTACGCATACAATTATTCACCCTGCTTTTAATTTAATTTTAATTTAAAATACAACAGTTGTTATCAGTCTTTATAAGGCCGTTATAGCAGATTAACAGCAACTCCATTAGATGTCGTGCATCATCATATAGTCTCTGCTACATGTTCCTTTGCAGACATCACCACTGCAGCACGGTCGACGAAGGAGTCCACCACAAGCGATGCGACGCCCAGCAATGAGTCTGTGACAACGACAAACATTGTCACTTCATCCACTGTGAAAACCACCAAACACCAAACACAGCATCCAACTACACAACCCCAGAATAACACCGAAACCACTAAAGAACTTGAACCATCGTCCACACCGCCCATAACGTCACCACAGACCTCAAACGGGACCAACGAACCCCTTTACACCAGTAGCACTGAGGCTCCAGCGACCAACCACACGTCCAACGAGACAGATTCCACTGGCTGGACGTCCCCACCAACAACAGGGTCACCAAACGTTACCGCAGACATCACTTTTAACACAACAAGTCCAGGCAGGGTTTATTTTTTATTCGGACTCCTAGAACATTGATTAATTCTGCAGAATTTTCACAACTAAGACTTGACTGAATGACCTGATGTTTAACACCAAAACATGCAGTATAATGACTTAAAAAAAAATTGCCAGTAAATGACAATAACATACTTCAGCGACACTTTATTTTGACACCTGTTGCTGTTGCAGTGTTTTTGCTGCAGGGTGTAACATTTTTGTTTTGTGTGTCCCTTAGCTCCTTCACACGAGTGGGGAAATGATAGCTTCGGAACAAACGCTGGCCTCGTGGCCATCCTCTGCATCTTCTGCATCGTCCTGGCCCTCACGCTGGTGGTCTTCATCGTGAAATGTTTCAAAACACCAAGTTCCAACTTTGAGAGGCTCGACAATGTGCCAATGGTGAGGTCGAAAAGAGGACTTGACACTTTTTTTTTTTGGAGATGTAAAACTGGTAGTGGGAGACAGGTCTTTAGTGACAGCTTGAGCTGCAGGAAACACCTTTTCAGTCAGCCTCGTGGGCTTTGAGAGCATATAAATATGACAAAGTGTTGGGGATAAGATTTATTAGTCACTCTTACCATAAGTCCATGTGCAGACTCACAAAGGAAATAGCAGGTTTTAACCTTACTGACGAACATTTCCCCTAAAACTGTCATTGTGAGTATGACAGTTTACATTGCATGTTTAATTTATTATTGTTATTTTTTTTTACAATGTAATATGAATATATACAATATAATAATATTCACTTATTTTCTGCTGAGGAGTATAAAATTAACATAAATTGTTACTTATGAAAACAATTAATCAAAATGAGTTAAATGTCAATGTTAGTGGGTTAATGCGGGTAAACACAGTCAGTGTTTACCCGCATTAACACAGCATGTCTTTGGCGTCTGGACATGATGCAAACTGTCCTCTCCAAACAGAGAACAAATCATTTAAATGCATGACATTAAGAACAGAAAATAATAACAGGTGATACAATGAACAATGATAGGACAACACATGGTGAAACCCTGTCTGGTGTGTCCAGCTTCAGTGTCTCCATAGCTCCATAGACCCTGAACACTTACACTGTATAAGGTCATGCATGTTGAAGCGTGTTGAGCTGCCTTGTATCATCATCTCTTTCTTTCCCGTCATCACTTGTGGTTTTCTGCTCTCTCTTTTTTTTTTTTTG
The DNA here is from genome assembly GCA_016785285.1 of Brachirus orientalis. Classification (NCBI taxonomy): domain Eukaryota; kingdom Metazoa; phylum Chordata; class Actinopteri; order Pleuronectiformes; family Soleidae; genus Brachirus; species Brachirus orientalis. The sequence continues at coordinate 120,758 of JAFBJR010000235.1, read as the reverse complement.
ACGCAAACAGGAAGGCTGGCAAGAAGTGTTACTGACAGGACAGTTTATGTCGAGGCACTTCCTTAAGTAACGAAAGCTTATCATTAACTCTCCATCAGTGTCAGCAGGTATTTAGGCGCCGCTTCCTTCACTCCTCGGATGTCATTCCGTTAAAGTGTCTCCAAGAATCATTGCTCCACCACGTGAAGAAACACGACATCCACACTGGCTGCAACAAGCAAAGTACAAGAATTATGCTGGCGTAACATCGTTGCTGCCACACCACTGTAGACGTTACAAACACTTAAAGGACATTGCATTAAAACTACAGCATTGAATTTTAGACACCACAACTTACAGTTAACATGACACAACATGACAAAGTGATATTTGTCTTTTTGGATCATAACTGAATAGAATTCATTTCTTGTTTTTAAAATAGCCGATTTATCCTCTAAGAAAATAGAGAATTTCTAAGAAAAATAGGTACATGTTGGTTTTTTTTTGGTTTACAAATTATTGGCTCCTTCATAACTTACAAGAAACAAAGGCAATTTGTGCGTCATTGACATGTTTCATTTTTCGCTGCCTGTGGCACGACTTGACAGGATCACACATCTTCACATGTCAACATTCACCAAATTAGCATATGAAAGCTATAGGCGCTTGATTTTGGGGAGTTCTGAGCAGATTATCACAGTGCCTAATCTTAGTTGATTTCAATTTGTCAAGAGGATGACAGCTGAGATTTATGCCTCTGGTTGTATCAAGTCAAAAGAGCTGACAGATAATGGGTGCAATATAAAGAAAAAAGAAAAGCACTAAAATATTACTGAAGCACTTGTTCAGTACAGTTCAACTCTGTCGGAGCAGACGTCCAATACAAACGTAACATAACTGCATGTCGGTTGCAAGTTATATGAATTCTTATTTCTCTCTTTTAACAACTTTGCTGTTCATTTCTCCCTAGAACAAAGTCAGCGAGGAGTCTCCATTTGCCCGTTACTCCAAATGACAGAGGAGATTTCAGTCAGTGAAGTTCATGAGGATCATGGTCTGATGCTTTTAGACACAGAAGCAGAAATGTTCTCCATCAGCGGCTGTGACTCCAACACACAAGGAAAAGAAAAAAGAAAAGAGACAATGATTGTATACTTTTCTGTCAAACTTGTTTCCAAATTCACTTTTGTCTGAGACATTGCAACATTCCTGTCTCACCTTGGCTCTGTTTATCTCCTTATCACTCTGACTCCTGATCCGGTTTCTTCTGCCTTAAAAGCAAAAATGCAAATGTACTGCTTTCCAAACTGGTGTTGTACCATACATCCAAAGCATGAACCATGAATTGCTACTAAAGTCCATTACTTGTGTTTTAATAATAATCCTTTGGACACCAACAAGTGTTGGTGCAATTGGAGTTTGGCTAAATTTACCAATTTAAATTGTTTTGTTTGATTGTTTGATTGTAATTTTAACCAATTATATGCTTTCTGACTTGAAATAAATGTTTACCGACTAAATGTTAGTGTGGCCCCGTCCTTTCTTTAAAGATGCCCACTTAAGCCATAGAGTCCAAGCCTGTAGCTGACGCATACTTCAATAAAAACTCCGTAAACCACGTTCTTCGTTTTTTACTCTTTAATGAAACTTTCTTCTGTCATACAAAGGCGCATGATAAGCTCAATAAAAATAAAATAAAAACTGGTTCAAAGCACGGGCAAAAACTAGTGTGCTCTCAAGGCCCCACAGCTTCACCTAAAATCTAACAAGCACAGACAAGCTGAACTGTTAACTGTACAGCCAATCAGAGGCCAGGGCTGAGTGCTGTAATTAGCAATCCTAATTAAGCATGGTGCAAAGAAACTGTGGAGTCACCTATTCGTAACAAAACAAAATACACAGTTACAAATGGCACTAACAAAATAGTTTTTGCTCTGTAACTGTGCACATACAGTGGTGACAAATGATAATGCAGCATGCTTAGTCTTCTGTGAATATTATCCAGTCAAAGTCAGACAGATGTGAAGTATTGTAATGTTTTCAATAAACGAAAATGCATTTAATTCCTAGAGCACAGTTTTTTTTTTTTTAATTTATCTTGTACTGGTATCGTGGCTGCTGTGATACCTGACCACTGCCTAGCAACCCCTGCAAACATACAGTCTTGTCTTGTCAGCCACTTTTGAAACAGGTCAACTTCCCCCAGATAGATAACACGTTCTCCAGAGATAAGGCACGATGTCAGGAGGGTTTGATGACAATTAACAAAGAAAGGTCAGAGCCGCTGAGGTGTCACCACTGTGACCGAACGCGACGTGTGTCAGAGTAAGACTGTCGTCTTTGTGTATCGCACATGGTGACCTCGCTGCTGAGACATTTTGCTCGTAAAAACACAACAAGAGAGGGGCAGGTGTAACAAGTGACGCAGGTTGACCAAGGTTGTTTTGTCTAATGAGCGCAAAGGCAACACAAATGGAAAATGTGTCGGTGAACTTTTTTGTACCCTGCATGACTTCAAACACTGTCTTCATATCAGATAGATAGATAGATAGATAGATAGATAGATAGATAGATAGATAGATAGATAGATAGACAGACAGATAGATAGATTTAAAACAAGCAATACAACTTTTAGATCCACTATGTTGATGAATGGCTGTCAGTGTAGGACAGAGGTCTCAAACCTGCGGCCCTCCAAGCGATGTCATGCTTTATTTTTGAAATGCTGTGAAATGGCGTCACCAATATTGTTATTATGATAACATAGTGGAATATCTTAATTTTAAGCTCATGCCACTGAACTGTTGTTTTGTTTATTTATTTAACCTGTCCGGCCCCCTCCTGATCAGACTACATGCTCATTGGCCCCCAGGTCATTTGAGTCTGAGACCACTGGTGTAGAGACTTTCCTGTTTGGTTTAATAGTGTTGAAACTCATTGTGGTGAGTCCTGGAGGAGGTGTGGGTGCACGCATGTCTGTCTTCTATCAAAATTTCCAGGTCTTCTGTTGTCATGAGAAGGTGTTAGGAGAGATAAAGGCAATAGACAAGGGTATTGATACTCCTGCATAACATAAATAAATGATGGACAGGCAAGGCAATTTTTATTTGTATGGCACATTTCATCATCAAGGTATTTCAAAGTGGAAAAAAAAGAGAAATACAGCATTACAGATATAAAATGCATAGTAAGACATTAAAAACATTTAAATAGAGAGGCAAAAGAAAGAGAAAAGAGCTTAAAAGACTAAAAGTTGCATTTGCGGCTGAGATGCAGATATGATGATTTCATTTCTATTTAAATGCAGTGGCAAACAGGTAGGTTTTCAATCTAGATTTAAAAGAACGAATTGAATGAATGAATAATGTGTAACTGTAGACCAGGCCTGAGCAGCACAAATAAGGGCTGCTTCAGCAAACCTCGTGCTGGCTGTAGTAAACTTGTTTACACAGCAGCATCAGCAGCAGCAGCAGCAGCAGCATGTCCTGTCACGTGACGCGGCGGTCGACGTCACAGTGACGGTCGGTCACGCAGCGGTGCGAGTCGCGGAGTTTGAAGTCTAACTATAAGTTTCTGCAACAAAAAAAAAAATGGAGAAGAGGCACAACTGCTGCTGCTGCTGCTGCTGCAGCGTTACCTGACACTCATTCACACACACACACAGAGTAATACACACACAGCTTCCTCCAACTGGTGAGGCTGCGTTTTTCTGCTACAACAACAAAACAACGAGCGGAACGAAAAGACGAGCGGCTGCCGGGGTGAGTGAAATAAGACTGACACAGTCAGATTTCATCGGGTTTATTATTATGACCGCAGAGATGCTGCTGCTGTGTGTGTGTGTGTGTGTAAATAAGAACACTTTTCTTATACACACACTGACCTTGTCAGGACCGGTAGTCCTCATGGAGTCCAAAACTACCTGGCCCTAATGAGGCAGAACCTCATTTCTGAGGAACGGGTCAAGTTTTGGGGCCTAACCCTAACCTAACCTTACCATAACCAGTTAGAGCTGTTCAAATGAATGAGTTCAGGATCAGTGTAGACAATGCCATGCCGCTGTATAACTTGATGCCCCCCAACATGCTTGTCAACACATGATACTGTGAATTTTAATGGAAGTATTTGTCAACGTCCCATTGCAGCACTCCCACATGGGCCTGCCCTGTGGTAATATTTGTATAATATACTCCATCTTATCTTTATCTTACGATCAGTGCAGCAGGTCTGCTCCAGTTGCAGATGCACTGACATGTTTGCGATGTGAGCGCACACTGCAGCAGTATTGTCTGCCGAACTGCTGGGACGTTTCACCTTCATGAAACCAATGTGAGACACATTTCCTCAAACAGTTATGTGTCCCCTCCTCTTGTCTTTATCCCCTTCCTTCCTCCACATCTGCTTCCTTCATTCTGTCTCTATAACCCCCCCCCCCCTCTACCCCCCCCCCCCCCACACACACACACACACAGACAGACAGACAGACAGACCTCTTAAAGAGTGAAAGCGTCGGGTAAAACATTAGTTGATTTAATCTGTTGTCATTTCTTTCTGTTTTCTGTGTGTTTTGTTGTTTGACATGGGTCAATGAAAGTGCTGGAAAGACGTTAAGTATGATATTTAAATAAATGTTTCTCTTGTTTGTTACAAGAGCTACTGTTTCATGCGCCCTGCGTTGCTTGATGTCTCTAGACTAGGCCTGAGCAGAGCAAACGTCAAGTCATAATTACTAGTGTTGCTGTGGACACTGTACACTGTCTCTCTCCACCAGTGACGTGAGATTCCACGAAGAACAATGAGCGAGTAATGTTAAGCAAGAGAGCGCAAATGACGTGATGCCTGGGGATTGCAAATTCCAAGATCTCTCGCTCACAAAAGAGGATGACAAAGACTGGCTTGACCAAGATCCCAGGGACAATCACCTGTCCAGGTGCAGAGCATGCTGCATATCAATAAAACAAGTTCTCCTCCCGTCTTAAGCTGTGTCAGCACATGCAGTACTTGAATTTGAGGGAACTGGTCCTGGAAAGTCCTTCAAAAGTCCTTGTATTCGATGTCAACCAAGGTGTGGGAACCCTGATAAAAACACATGGTTGACAGAGAGTTTCCAGCTGTCCTATCAGGGGTTAATCTGTCTTGTCAGACCAGATTTCTCAGCTGTGAGAAACTGTGAGAATCCTTCCCTGTCCTCGGGTTAAGAGGGATCAGAAAATCAGACATGGTTGTCCCATCAGTGACCATTAGATAATGTCCTGCTCCGGCACTTTTCAGGACACACTTTTTCTTGTATTTCTCTTTTATCCCCTGTTTTATCTGAAGCTGTTTCACCTACAAATATTTGCAGAGTCATTGTCTACATCGTTTTCCCCCCCCGTGTCTGTATGACTACCTGTAATAGCAAGTTATTTGGTTTTTTCACCTCCTCAGAAATCAGTTGTTAAGAGGAAGAGCAGGTTTTTTGAGAATGCAGAGACTAAAGAAACCTTGGGCTGCTTTGAAGAATCACTAAAATACAAGAGGTTATTTGTTCCAGCAGAGACATTGTCCCTTTTCTGCAGTTTTGAATGTTATTAGAGAAATCCTCTAATTTAGCAGGGCCATTGTCTTTAAATAATATATACCTCACTAAGTCTTGGCTTGCAACAGTCACTCTTATCTAGCTGAGTCAAAATGCTTTTGTCACGATTAGATTTTAAAATGATACTTGGGTGCTGATTCAGTTTGTACTGCGATTCTGATTTAGATTGATTTGATAGAAGATATTTCTACTTTTCTTTCCTTCCTTAAACCAGAATTAAATGATGCATCTTTTGAGACGGTAACCCATGAGTCATATTTCTAAACTCAATGCACATCACGTCGGTCACTTAGCCTGACATTTATCAAAATTGAATGGGAAAATAATCTGTAAACTAGAAAGTTGTTTTAATTTAACTGCTACATTTTGTTGCCCTTACAAATAAATACAGTCAGGCCAAGTAGAAAGTAAAGTGTTTTTTATCTTTCTACTCGGTGTTCACTGAGTGAGTGCTGTAAGAACATAAAATAAAATAAAACAGGACACTGTGAGTCTTTTAAATTAACATGCTTCAAATGAAACCGAAAAATGTCTTTTCAAGTCACTGACTGCAGGTAACATCTGATAAACAGAGCTTATGCTTTTTTAGGTGAATTGACAACTGCTAATTTTAGCTGTTTCTGTTCATGAAGCTATAATTATCAAGATTCTGGAGCCATTCTGGACCATTTTCACCATCCTTTTTTGCTGTTAAAGGCACATGGCTCATGGAAAAAATAGACAAGAAGTTAATTCCAAAAAATGAGTTGTACAGCTCACTGGGGCACAGAACACATGCTCAGTGTGGTCTCGACCTTTTTCACTTCGCAGAAAGAATGTTGTTGATTTGAGTTGGATTTCACTGAGGGCTTTTCTGTGCAGAGAAGAACTAATGATTATTTTTATGATCCATTAATCTGGCAATTATTTTTCTTGATTAGTCGCTGAGTTGCTTGGTCCATAAAATGTCAGAAAATGTTGGACAATATTGATTTTTTTCCCCCGACTTGAAAACAGTGATGTTTTTTTTTTTGTCCACAAACCAAAGTTATTTAGCTATAATGATTTCTTTGTTATGTGGAGCAAAGAAACCAAAATAAATTCACATTTAAGAATCTGAAAAATCAGTGAACTTGTTTTAAATTTTAAAAAAAAAGACACTCACAGTAATTCATTGATTCACAAAATAGTTGATGATGACTCTAGCCGATGAATCAAGACTATAAAATGGACTGTTGGTGTCTCTGTGAGAGAGTCTCTGTTTGTTGGTCCTGCAGTGAAATGTCCTGCCTCTCACCTAGAGTCAGCTGGGACGTATGTACATGGTTCTTTTGAAAAAAATGCCTCCTCACTCCAGTTGTTGCTGCCAACAAAACACTTAATTAAAGACCTCGGGCCTGAAACATCCACTGGTCGTTTATAAAGCATTTTGTTGGAAGCTACATCTGGTGTACAGACAGCCAGACACTGTGTGCTATTTATTAAATTTGGATATAATAGCATTATATATGTTTTCACCCCACAGTATTTTGCAGCTGTTGTGGCATCCTGGGTTCAGCATGGCCCAAGACTCTTGTGAGTGGTTAAATAAGCCATGTGTCTGACTTTTAAAACCAGGAGATGATGTTGCGGCATACTGTCTGAACTTGCAGGAATGCTTTTAGTGCTGCAACATTCAAGTCTGCACGCTCGCCCATCTTCGACCGCTTTATCCTCCACATGAGGGTCGCGGGGGGTCACTGGTGCCTAATCCCAGCTGATCCCATGGCAATTTAGAGTGTCCAATTGGCCTAATCCCCAAATCTGCATGTTTGTGGACTGTGGGAGGAAACTGGAGAACCCAGAGAAACACCCCCCACACACACAGGGAAAACATGCAAACTCCATGCAGAAAGGCCATTTAGGTCGAGTCTCAGTAAAAATGTTCAGACAGTGTGCAAGAGTCTCCTTGCTACTTGATAAACACTGACTTTGTCGGGAACAGTAGTCCTCATAGAGACCCAAACCTGGTCATGAGGCAGAACCGAATTTATGAAGAAGTGCAGAGTCCTATGAAGAATAGTTGTGCAAAACTGTGCACGTGTGTGCGTGTACATAATGAGGGGCGAGGTGTGAATCACATTGTGCCATTTTAGTGCTGAAGCTCCTGAACATTGCTCAGGCATTTCTTATCAGCTTAAAAAGCCTTATCTTGTATCTGCTGTGCGTCACCGCAGGCATCACAAGATGCCTTGGGTTTTCACTTTATGGTGGTGGATCGGTGAATTTAAAACAAGAACACCACGGCTGAGACAGTAAATCATTACAGACTCCTTCATGCCCCGGTGAAGAGGTGGTTCAGCTCATGATACTCTCACTGCATGAAATGTAACATTGTGGCAATCAATACTATGAAAAATGATGTTTATATTTCCCATCGCAAAGAATCTATCATTGTTTGAAAAACGGATCATGTAGTGTATATTTGTTAATGGGAGTTCTCTTGTTTACAGGTTTTATCATTAAGGCTGAAGTGTTTTGACCTTAGTGCATCTATGTAAATGAAGCATTAATCAGCCACTCGTCAGTGCCTGAACACTCAACAATTATGCTCTTAAACAGACCCTCTACACTGCAGACATGCATCTAAATTACTATTGGGAGGAAAAAAGCACGTATTCATTACTACAATGATGGATTCATTGCATTTACATGTGTCCTGTGCAGCTACATAGAAAGATTTTATTCACTATAATAAGTCAGAATATACACATTTCTAGACAGATTTCTACTTTTGGCTGAACACGATGAAGTCAACAGAAAACTTGTCATTTCAGATATTAAAAGCATCTCAGGCTCACAACAGAGAAAAGACAGGCTGTCATCATCCCAAGAAGTGATAGATTGCCCTCCAAAAAAAAGGAACCGCATTTCAAAGTATTGTAACTGCGCTGGGGCTGACACATTCAGAAAGTGTCTTAAAGCTGTGGCAAGAGTCGTGATTGAAAATCAAAAGTGTTGCAGACTGCAGTGGAACACATCAGTAGGCAGCGGGTTTCAGGGAAAACTGAAAAGCCCAATGTCTTTTTTCCTCGGAAATATGTAGTAAGAATTCACATTTTATAGTTATAACTGGAACGTTTTCATACTTGCTGACTTGAAATTTCATACCTCTGACTGTCTTAAATAAAAGACATTCCCAGATTTGACAGATTTAACTCACCTGCTGTACTAAAGTTTACACCAAATATGACAAAATGTGTTTTCTGACTCTGTTTAACAGAACAAATGTCTCCAAATGGAAAGAAAAGGGTTTGTCCTTTCAGGGACATATGGCCTGCACATAATCAAACTTATGGTGTGCTCGCATTCATACCCAAAGGGTCTACATGGACCAGCGCAGACATGTGCCTAAATTATTGACTAAATTATTGTCATGCGGACCAATGCAGACAAAAGAAACATGGAAAGTATGGCCTGGGCTAAACCCCAAACTGCTGCTGGTGCCATGTGAATGATGTACGACAGAAAAAGTACTGCATATAAACAGTAGCTGTGCTGTATTTATGCGTGTGTTACTATGTGAATGGCAAAACTGTAGCGGAAAGTGCTTTGAATGACCCTCAAGACTACAAGAGCTGTATAAATACAGGCCCTTTATTATTTAAAAACTAAAAATAGTGGTGATATACTTAAGGAGCCTACCTTATATTCAGGTTACGGTCACAGATAACACTAACATTAAAGTGTAGTTTATCGGGGGAGGAATTACCAGAGACACCACGTTACTATATAGTTACAAAATACTATTGCAAAATGCTGAGTAGTTGTGAAATCATATATAGCGATATCCTTACGCGACAGCTCTACTGAGAGTGAGCACCACCTAGTGGAATGAAATGTCAGGTTTTTTTTTTTATGCTAATCCACGAAAAGTTTAATGTTTATTAATTTTATTTTTATTTATTTTTGGAAAAGAGGAATACTATATAAAACAAGGAAAATCAGGTCCACGCCAGGTGGAGCCATTTCGTAACTCCAGGAAAGTGCCCAGGCTGTGATGACAGTTTAACTATATGGACAAAACCAAAGTTCTGTAGCTGAGCATTCATTTATTTTATCACTGTGACACGTCAAAATATCTACAGGTAGAGATGGATGATAGTGGGTGCATCATGTACATTTTGTTTTCGTCTAGCCTTAGTGAGTCTATGTAAAACAGGAGATACTTTCATGGAAATGTCTTTTGAAAAAAAGAATTTTGACAAGATGTGAGCAAACAGCTCAAAGCATTGCTTAGGTTTATTATTGATAAGCTATTGTGACTGTACAAAGATACTTCCTGTCACTTTTCTATGTAAGACTTTTTAGTGTAACCAACCACATCCCATAGCTTGTTAATCGGTAATCCCCTGTGCCAAATATGAGAAAGTGCAGTCTAGGATGTGACTTAGTTTGCGGAGCACTATTTGAATGAATAGATAAACCTAATATCACCGAGATCCATGGTTCTCAAACAGTGGTACATGTACCACCAGTGGTACGTGAGCTTCCTCTGGTGGTACTTGGAGGAAAATAAGAAATACTATTCTACTGTATATACCAGGGTATGTGATCAGAATAAAGCTGAGGGATTTTGACCTGAGTGTATAGAAAATTAAACAAATAATAAATTAAATAATAATAATTACATATTTGGTTTACACTATATTTTATTGTTGATGATAATTGTGTTACTTCAAGAACTCAATATTTTCTCAGGTGATACTTGGTATAAGAGGAAAAATGATCAAATTCCTGTTTATGGAGATGAGGAGTCCATGATTTAGCACATAAACAATGTCAATGTCTGGAAGGTATTGGAAGAAGGTGCAAGTGTTTAACATTTAGGTGGGTTTAATGGCAATATTTGAATAAACTACCCATAATCCTCTATGTTTGTGTACTGTATGTGTACAAATTTATTTGAATAATAACAATTTTGGTTTTTGCAGCCTTAGAATATGATTAATGCACTTTCTATGTGCATTAAGCAAGGGCCACATCAAAGGTACAAACCAGCTTACGTGTGCTGGTAAAGTGGAAGTGGAAATAAAGCACACAACATCCTCAGAGGCAATCTGTGGTGTCACCTCTAGATGTTAACAATTCAAACACACTGGACCTTTATTGACATGGTCAGCTCACAGGAGATACCTTATGACACTATGGCATTTGTTCAAATATGTACAGTCTAGATATTAACTGATCTGTTTTGCAAATCAGATAAAAGTCATATACAATAAGATAAATAGGGTGCAGGTGTGCAAGCCTGTTTTCCATTCCCACAGTAGGTCATAAGTGATAGGAGATAAGCTTAAGATTGACTGTCAGCCAAAAAGATTTAGCCAGCACAGCAGATTCACTCTCTCTCTCTCTTCCCGTCTCTTCTGTGTGTGTTCCTTATGTTGTCGGGACCTAGGTCTGTTTACACAGACACATTTTCAGTCACTTGTCTTCCTTATGGGGATAAAAATCAAGTCCCCATAATGTAAATTACAAAATTTTAAAGTTGAAGACATGTTTTAAAGTTAGACTGTGGTTAGGATCTGGTAAAGGTTAAGGTTAGGATCAGGGTTAGGGCACTAGTAATTATGTTTAAGGTTAGAATAAGTCTTCAGGAAATTAATGTAAGTCAATGCAATGTCCTCAAAAGTCATGGAAACCAGTGTGTGTGTGTGTGTGTGTGTATGTGTGCGTGCCCGCGTGCCATGAAGGCAAAGTCCCCCAACAAAACAAGACATCCATTGTAAAAATTTAACATGATTTAAGATGTTTATGAGCCATTTAGCTGTGATAAATGTTATTATACATTGTAAAGGTAATCCAGATTTTTTTTTAACAGCCCTTGTATCAGAAGAGCTTGGTAAAATGGAAACTACAGTACATGAATGCAGCAAAATATTGGAAACACCGTCCACTTCAGCATAATATTTCACAATCCCTCCAAAACGACCATATAACTCAAATCAGCAACACAGCTCATTAAGATATTTCAGCACTGTTGGATTATAGTGCATTAGTTTATGCTCCGTTATTGGCTCACAGACAGCAACAGTGTCTGTACACTGTAATCCAGAGCACTGACTAGATAGCTGGAGTTGACAGCTTACGCTGCTGTCTGGTCTAACAGGCAGGGTTGCTTCATGTGATTCTGAAGATATTCCTCTTTTTAATAAATAAAAATAAAGAAAAAGGTTTTTTGGTGCCAAAATAGTTTTTAGGGTGATCTTGTCATAATCTCCTAGTCATTATGGGTCGTATTCTGTGGAGTCATCACACTAATAACATGCTTGTAAACCCATCTCTGTGAGCTCAGCAAACTAATAATCTAAAGATCTTTAAGTTATTTTCAACTTTCCATCTAATATATCAGATTCCACTCACTCAAGAAAAATTGTGTGTGTAGGCACAGTCGCAAATATGTGTTTGCGACTGTGCCTACACACACAATTGTGATTCACAGGATATAAGCATAATTTGTTAATCACTTTAATTGCTTCACAGTGAGCCGTGTGTTTTGCAGACCTTTAAGGGCTAAAGGTCAATTTTATGTCAGTTTTATTGACTTGTAGTGACGTAGAAACCACTGCCACTGTAGGCAGCACAGAAAGCACTATTGAAAATGACTTGAAAATACATTTAAATCCTGGTCAGTGTTCATAGCAACAGTATGAAATGTTGGAGCTGCGATACAAGTGCAGTCTTTTTATTATCTTTTATATAAAGTAATGGAAAAGATCAATTTCTTCACATTTCATTTGGCTTGAAACACAACACATTTGGTCCAGGCTGTTGAGTTTAAGTAACTTTTTTTTTAATCATATTGTATTAATTTTTGTTTCATCAATCATCACTGAATCTTATACGCCTTTGTGGACTGGGTATTCTCTGTTAGTGACTTGAAAATAAACAATTCTGTTCACTGAAGTAATAAAAGTGCTTCATTGTGTTCTTATCTCTGTGGATAGAACGGCTTGTTGGACCTTTTTTTGTGCTTGTTTTGTCCTTTAGATCTGTCCCCCATCACTCTGTACATGGTAATTCCCAGTGATGCTCATGATGATGAGTCATCTATAGTTTCTGCTTCATAGACAAGTCCTTATTATTAGCAGAGTTTTATAAACCCTTTTACACTCTCCTTAATTATTTTTTTGATTTTGAGGCTGATATTCCTACTGTTTTTCTGCTTTATCTTCCGTATACTTGCTCACGGATGATAAAGTGTTTTTGTTCAACTTATCCTTTGAGATGCCATCTGTCCCTTTCCCATGGAAAGCACTCTCACTAGTAGTACTAGTGAGGAAAAAAGGCCATACTAGTACTACTAGTAGACATATTGACCCCTACTAGTACCACTAGTAGGACCTTTACTAGTGCAACAATCGATATTTTGGCCCTTACTAGTACTACTAGTAAACATTTGGTCCGTAGGGTAAAACACCTTGCTAGTATTACTAGTAGACATTATAGCCATTACTAGTAGCACTAATAAGGTGACAAATGCCTCATTAGTGCTACTATTGGGCATTTTGGCACTACTAGTAGGGTCCACAGGGCTACTAGTGCTTGACACAGGCCAACTAGTTGGGCCTTGTAGTGCTACTAGTGTGGCACAGCATTTTACTAGTTAGGTTTGGTTGCATACTAGTGGGCCAAAAGTGTCACTAGTAGTGGAAAAATCATTACTAGTAATACGCCGTCATTCTACTAGTGTGCAGAATTGTCTTACTAGTGTGGAGCGTATAGTACATGGCGCTTAAGCCAGATATCAAGGATATGTAATAAAAAGTCAAACGGCTTTCCATACTTTCCCTTTTAAAGATGAATTTGTTCAGTTAGTGTAAGGCGTTGTTATCAATTTGTGGTGATGTCCTTTCATATTGTTAAAGCCTCCTCTCTTTGTTGTTTCATCTTTGTTTCAGTTGCTGCAACAAATAATCATCATCCATGTCTTGGCTTCAGGTAAATAACACACACACACACACACACATACACACACTCTGGTTTCCTTGACTTCAGAGGCCATTACATTGACTTACATTAATTTCCTGGTGTCTTAATTTATGTTATGGGTACATGATTTTTGTCCCCATAAGGAAGACAAGTCCCTAAATTGTGACTGTGTAAAAAGATTTAGGTCCCCACAACATCAGGAATATCAGGTACACACACACACACACGCACGCACCTTCCTTCATTATCAAGTCTTTCATTTCGTTTGGTGATAAGCTCCAAACCTCATCGTGACTCACAACCGTGCGTCGTGTCTCTGTCAAATGATGACTCTGTTTGGACTTGGATTACCTCACAGCTGTTAAAGTTTAATCTTTACTCAGGGCCTTGTTCACATTAATAAAGACACAAGGGACACACACTGATACGCACACTCACACAAGTTCTACGTTTGTGTCTGCATGCTTTCGAAATTCTCTTTTCCATTCCTTCATAGGATGTTTCAGTCAAGTTGTCTGCGAGATGACTAAAGAACATGGCAGAATTTAGGATGGATTTGATATAAACATTATATATTATTTGGTTATGTTCCATAGAAAGGCTACAGTGGTCTTTTAAAGCCTTTGGGGAAATGTTACCAACAAAATGTTACCAAGGGAAATCTCATCAAGCAAGTCATGCTCAGATACTAATAATCATTAAATGGTTTAAAATGCATACTGGTACTACGTAATCTAAATTAAATCCCATTTTAACCCTATTTTGAATTTGTCATTAAGAGCTGTTAGATGTTACTTATCTTGGAAGCTATTTAATATACATGGATGCACTTCAGTGTTCTGCACAACTGTTCAACTGTAAATTACGCCACATAGTGCACTTTTTATGATTAAATGTATTATTATGTCAAGTATTATGTTATTGTAATGCTTTGTTTCATCAGTGTATGAAGAACGCTAGCAACTGTAGAGGTTTATTGCATCCTCAAATGACAATAAAACAAATATGACGCTGTCAAAGTGCTGACACGCAGTGGAGAACGTAGAGCACTACTGATTTTTTACTTAGCCGTAGGCATAGACTGTATATAAAAAGTGATGTAGTCTTCCAGTTTGTGGTCTGACCTGTGTCGTGATCGTTCCATGACCAGAAATTTACAGACCTCACCTGCAACAGTTTGACAACACCAGCTGTATAACACTCATATGTGCTGTGCTTTAGCGTATACCTTTCTCTAATTTCTTTTCAAGCTGAGTTGTTTTTGTAACCAGCAGATACTACTTCTGTCTTACTTCCTGGGCCACGTCCATTTTTCTAACAGCCAATGGCTCATTGTTTTGTGCCCGACTTGTGTTGTCTGTGAAGATTCTCATTCATCCAGGTCATGGTATCCAAAGTGTAGTAAAAAAAAAAGGCAACTGGACTTAGTTGAATTTCTTGAAGACGTTTCGCCTCTCATCCAAGAGGCTTCTTCAGTTCTGTTTGACTGGTGGAGAGTCTGGGACTTATAAACTCTGTCAGATTTTTGGTCCATGGGGTGTGGTTTGGACAGGAAGGGGGTGTGAGTTGTTAACTAAAAGGTTAGATGAGTCGTTAAGTCATCAAGGGTCGTTGGATATTGTCTTTTGTCTGATTTAGTTTCACCTGAGTCATCAACTGTATTTGACCTCAGGTGTGAATGTGTGTGAAACCTCCTGGGGAGGGAGTCCAGAACAGCACTGTAGGTGGCTGATAGCTGGTGTCTTAGACCACCTCCCCTGTTCAAAGTTGGTTTCTCCAGTTTGGCAAAGATGGCTTCTTTTACTCCTCTTTCAAACCATCTGTCCTCCCTGGCCAAAATCTGAACATTACTGTCCTGGAACGAATGTCCTGTCTGGTGTAAGTGTAGATAGACTGCTGAGTCTTGTCCTGAGTGGGTCTGTCTTCTGTGTTGGGCCATGCGTTTGTGGAGAGGTTGTTTTGTCTCTTCAATGTACAAGTCGTTACATTCCTCACCTCACTTCAACTTAGTCCCGACTTGTGTTCTTACACAGAAGCAGCTGTTTTACCGCAAAAGCCACGGGTTCAGCACGAAAACTGACTGACCCAGTTAGAGAACCACAGTGGAGCGGTTAGCGGCTCAAGACCACATGTGTCCCTCAGTTACAGAGCTACACTTTGTAAAATTGAAGTTTGCATTTAACAGATGAATAATAACTTTACTCTAATATTTAAAATCCGCACAGAATTATGCGAAACATTTAAAGTAAATGGCAGTACTTTTGAGCATCCTCATTTGAATGTTAGCATCTAAAATTAGTACTGAATGTAAAAAAAAAAAACAGCTCATATCTGTCAGATCACATGACAGAAGGTGAAGTTGCCTTAGTCCTGACTTCTCTCTGTCTCTGTCTGATTCATCATCACCCTCATAGTCATCATCACAGGCAAGTTCAAACCCCCACGGTCTTCGTCCCTGGCAGTTTGAGTATACTTTAGAACATTTCAGCCTTCATGAAGACATTCAGCTTCTCTCTGCCTGCAGAGTTAATCACAGCACACCTACAGAGGTATGGATGACAGCTTTGATTGGAGGCTGGCTATTTTTAGAACGACGCCAATCAGTGTCTTTGTGCTCCTGGGTTTCATTATGCAGTTTAGATAGGTAAATGTTACAGCTTTGCATTAAAGGAAACACTCACATATAATCACCCTTCACTCACACAGCGGGGAAGTTTTTCCAGCTCTGCTGCTCTCATCGTTATGAGGAATTAATATTCATTTTCCCAATTAGGAAATCAGCAGCAGCGCTGATTGCTCTCATGAGTTTATGAAGGAGCAGTGTGTCCTCACTCTGTGTGTGTGTGTGTGTTTGACAACTTTTTCCCATTAAAAAAGTGACAATTCTTTGTGCACTGTGTGTTTCTCCTGCACTGGTATGAAAACATATGTGTGAGGACACAGCAGATGGGAGCCCAGTGCATTGTGGGATTCCTTATGTGTTAAAGTATGGTTAGAGCATCAAAAAAAAAGTGTGAGAGCTTCCACTGATGTAGCACTCAACACATCTCACCTCGAAAGCGTACACACTCACACATCTCTAACCTTAGCCATCATCAGTTAATGTTTAACCCTAACCTAACCACAATTCAAGTTTTGGCCCTAAAGATAACCCGTTCCTCAGAAATAAGGCCCAGGTTTTGGTCTCCATGAGGACTAATGAGTACACAAATGAGTTTACACAATGCTGATTAAGTCTGTCAGCTCCACACGACACACCAGTGTTTAGTTTTTCATGTCTGTGGTGACACCGAGTGATGCACTTTACATCGCCACTGACGGAGGGAGGGCGGAAGCATAACAGCTACGCTAATAAAGAAAGAGTACAATGAACTTTAGGTTAACTGGGAATTAACCCTGGTTCTCTGAAACTCATGAGGGAGGCAGTGAGATGATATAAAATGCAGATGTTGAAAAAGAACAGTTGTAATATGGACCTAGAGTTGTCCTTTCAGAAGGCTGTGAAGGCTCACCTGAGGCATGGGATAAGTTTGGGGGGGGGTTGTGACACTAGCAGTGTCTTGGCAACAGAAGTTGCACACTGGAGCTTTAATGTCTGATTCGTCATGACTCTGTTGTAATTACATAATTTTTTCCTTACACCACCATGGGTATTATAAAAGAGATTTGATTTAAACAGTCATATACTTTAGTTTTGGAGTTTGAGCCCCACTGTGTCCTATCACACTGTGTTGAAAATGAGACAGGCACCATTTAGGAAAAGTCAGGTGTGAGTCACTGAATGCAGCTCAGTGTTCTTGATTAATGGAGATACAGTACGTGTGGCAGAGACGGGCGCTGTTAGTTTTTTAAGAGGTAGAGCAGAGGCCTGCTGAGACCCCACCGTCCCATGAAATCACACACCAGTCCCACTGCCTCCATCTCATTAGCACATCCTGTGTGGCATGATGGGAGAACAGCCAGGTGATAACACAGACAGCTGCTTCCTCGCCGCTGGTGATTGGCTGGAGGAAACAGCTAAAAACAGAGAAAGAAAACTGTTGAAGCAGATAAATAAATAAATTAATTTCTATTTTGATCAGGTCCTAATGTCTCATCTTCATGCCAGAGAGGCTTTGGACTCCTTGATCAATGCAAAAACAAAAATCAGTAGCATACTAAAAATATAGGGGGAAAAAACAGTTTTAACTTAATGTTTATAAAGTTTGTAATTTCTCACTGTCCTATTTACGCAGGGTATAGTGGTACTCCAATGCAAATCGGTAAAATGGAAATAAAGGAAGTAAACTATGAAATGAGCTTTAGTGTCTTGCTCATGGCATTTTTGACATGTCGAGTTTGTGATTCAAGTGCAAACCTTGTAAGTGAATTTGCAGCCACAGCCACCACAGTGTGTAAAATTAAATTCGTTATAACTCTTACAGGTGGGATTTGTACACTGTAATTGTTGACCCAAACAGCTGCAGCATAATAACAAGCATTAATTTAACTGGGCCACAGTTTGATCTTTTAAATGAGAATGAGAAATGAATTCCAGTGAGAGAATTAAAAAAACAAACCTTTCCTGAACTTGTAGCATGATTCTAATAATATTTATGCACATAAAACCCAAAGATACATTGTTTACATGCAGTGATGCAGTAGGTATTCAGGATTATACGAATAATAGATCTTAAAGTTACATGAAATCTAAGCTTCCTGTTGGACATTTGACTATTTGCTTAATCCAGCAACACTTTTGTTGTGAGGAAAAACAGAGATCACTTCAGAGTCTGTCCCCTATGACACACACTTATGCAGTGATCCTCTCATAGCCTTCCATTCATTTGGACAGCCTACACAAGGAATAATCCCTAACCTTAACCATGCAATTAATTAATTCAAATCTTAAACATTAAAATGAACCAGTATGTCAGAAATGAGGCTCTACCTCACTAGGACCAGGTTTTGGTCTCCATGAGGACTACTGGTCCTGTTTATGCCAGAAAAAGAAGTCCTAAAGATGTACAGATACACAAGAACACCCACATGGAAGCTGGGGTAGGGGAAAAATTTGATTACTGACTGGTTACATAGGAAACATAATCAGATGCATAATCAGGGTATGTGTTCTGGCTTCTGTGATCACAGAATCCAGAATGTGCAAATACGACTTGAGCACTTCAGGGCTATTTTTCCAGCACATTTCAAATAAGGTTTGGATAAAATGTGTCCATTGTGTTAATAGTTGCCACACCGGAAAGAAAATAACACATAGAATTAAAAGTTTTTTTTTTTTTTACTCTAACTTTTAAGACTGGGTCTTGGTAACAATAAAAACATACTCCCAAGGCATCTCATCCCTTCAGTGCTCCTGAGATGAAAAATTGTGAGGAACAGAGAAGGATTCACTAGGCGTAAGAGGACAAAAGCTTTATTATGTTATTTTGATAACTCTGCTATCTCCTTTTTATGCCTGCCTGTTGGCTTGTGCTGTGAGCTCAGTGTGAGGCGTAATTTCCCTCTTTTATTGTTTTTATGCTAATCAGTTTATTAAGCTATTGTTCCTCTGTCCAGTTGGGTTTTCTACTTGCTTCTAGTTCTGTTCAGATAATGTTCTGGCCAGATAATGTTCAAATGTGCACATGCTGGCCCGTAATCACCGTTGCCTCTTGATAAGAGTCATAAATTAAGCACCGGCATGGCATATACAATTAAGTGAATTCTTTTTTTTTTTTTTTTAAATCAATCAATATGAGAACAGGTGTTGATCAGAGCTGTTGCAACAGAGTGTGCCACCACACAATGGACCTAACCTGTATACATGTACACAATACATGTTTTTGATGGTGGGAGGAAACCGATGCAGACGGGGGGAGAACATGTAAACTCCACACAGAAAGGTCCTGGACCATGCATTGGACCCAGCACCTTCTTGCTGTGAGGCAACAGTGCTAGGTAATACCTGCACCACCCACTGAGCCACCATGCTGCTGGGCAACATTATACATGTTGTGATAAAAATCAGCTGACCTACTGCCCCTCTCTGGTCAAACACCAGCTAATGTATTCTGTTTTTGACACTGGCTATTTTAGTCCATGTTTGCATCACTGGTGCTCTCTTGTCTAATCACCTTGGGTTTCACCGTCAGTCTCCTCTCCCTTTTTAACTATCATCAGCTGCAACTCAGTGCCAGATTTTACTACCAGACCAAAATCATTGAGTGGAGTTTGCTGCAGACGACAGGACTGAGTTACACTTTAATGAAACAAATTTTAATGTAAAAATAGTGAGTACAGCTTACTGAAAAAGAGTTGTCGGCTCTTATTCAGCTCACTTGATGAGCTGAGCCTTCACAGTCATTTCTTGGCCACAGCTCGAGGTCCATTTGTTCTGCTAAACTTGGGCCAGGATACATGGAAAATATGCACTCTATTCTTGGATAGTATTATCTCAGATACTCAGAGAGTAATTTAGATGCAACAACAGTTTTACATTCCATCTTGGAGTGTCTCCACACAAATTACATATAATCACTTAAGATTTTTATGATTGCATGGTCTGAACCACTGTGTTTTAACTTCTAGATCTGTCAACTCTCCAATCTTGACTCTAGATCAAACAGTATTTCGTAAGCACAGCAAATGTTTGAGCCTTATCCAGCCTTTAGATGCAAATTCAAGTCCAAATTTGCATTTTGTGCAGCATTATTTGCAATACATGACATACAATTGTTTGTTTTTACGGGGAAAAATACCAGCATTTGCAGCAGTTAGAGGAAAAACAAAATATTGTCCAGTCCAAGTCCAGTAGCACAGGAGACAAAGGCTGCCTGGAGCTGTCAGATATCAGGCATGTTTGGTTTTTTAATGCTTGACAGCACCCATCTGAAAAATTAAAGTCGCTTTGTAGAATGGAAGATCGATATCCATCAATCCTCACAGATCCTTCAAGGGGCAACTGCTTGAACACGTACTGCTTGACTCTGCTGGGGACTGGGCCAAAATGGACATAGATTTTGGAATTTAAGTGGCTACTTCAATATCACACACACACACACACACACATGCGCGCACACACACACACACACACACACACTTACTGGTTTCCATGGTTTCAGGGGACATTGCATTGAGTAGTGCCTTAACTCTTTAACTTTAACCTAACCTTAACCTCATCCTAACTTTAAAACATGTCTTCAACTTAAAATGTAGTAATTTACATTATGGGGACTTGATTTTTGTCCCCACAAGGATGACAAGTCGCCATAATACTGTGTAAACAGATTTGAAAACACACACGCACGCGCACACACACACACTACCATGCTGTTGTTTGTCAACCAGATGGAGCTGCAGTGTCTCCACCTGTTGTCTTTCATCGTTAATGCATCAGTGGGTATTAAATGGATTTCCAAGGAGAACATGCAAATAAAAGACTTGAATGTTCAGAGAAGAAATCACACAAATGACTGTTGTGTCAGATGTGAAAAGTGTATGCTCCTCGACTGCAACACCCACAGGGGCAGATCAGGCAGTCGCCACATGTCCCTGCAATAACACAGACTGATTTATGTCAAACTGTTTTCTAACTGAGACAACAAAATGACAACAAAATCAGTTTGCTATTGCAGGACTATTAAACCCTGTATTTATGCACAACATATTCATGCTTCAACAGTGATAGTCATAATTGTGGCTTATTAGGTGATATTTCAAAGTCCCTGCACATTAAATACTCATCTGTAATGTTTTATTAATGCACATTTCCACAATTTGTGTTATCATTTGCTTACTTATATAATGGAGTGCAATCTTTGCTTGGTTATGTTCATATGAATCATGATGTTTATGCCATAAAACAATTAATCTACAATAAGCAAGGGAGCAAAAGAGTTAAGCTGTAACGCAGATTAAATGCATTATTTGTGTTATTAATATTTGGCTGAAGTATAATATTTAGTCTACTTAAGTCTATTTTGTCTCAGTACAAGCCTCCAAAGCTGAACCAGGTGGGTGCGCTGATGGATGTTTCTCTACTTTAACCCATGAGTTCAAAATTTTGGACAAATCCTGACCTTCCTCCACTTCTCTCGTGACACAGAGTCGTCGTAGTTCTCTCCCTGTGGTTCACCAGGCAGTGCGGCGGCGTTTCTCTGGCCCACTGCTGCTGCCTCCACTGTGGAGAAGAAACTCGTGCCAGGAACACACACGGCTGTCTGCCGCGCACGCCGTGCTGCTGGATCGACTAGAGGTGCTGTACAGCAGAGCATTGGCCAGCCATGATGAGCAGCGGTCAGTTCCCCCCCCCCCCCCCCTGTTGTTGTTGCTGTTTCTTTATTCCAACCTTTGAATTATGATTTAAAAAAAATAATATTTAATAATAATAATAATATATGACATGTTGAGTGAGAAATCATCCTGGTTTCTGTTTTCTTATCTTTTCTCTCTCTAATTTTTGATGTTTTGTTTGTAATCTGCTGAACTTGTCTCTGTACATGTGACACCTTCTGCACATCTTTTTTTTTTCCCTGTACAAAGAGTTTTTCCTCTCACTGAGGGTCTAAGGATAGAGGGTGTCACTTGCTGTACACACTGTAAAGCCCTTTGAGGCGAATTGTGCTTGTGATGCTGGGCTATGTAAATTGCTTTCCTTTTGTATTTGTCCTCATGTCTGTGTACAGCACTTGCGTCCAACTCTGTTGTTTTAAAGTGCTTTATAAATGAAGTTGGATTGGATTGGATTGGATTGGAGAAATATCACACGCAGACAACATGGCTAAAGCGTGAAGGGGAGATCCATAAGGAAAGCCCAACAAGTTACAATCATTGCCAAGGAGCAGATTAATGATTTTAAGTAAGGAAAGATAATAATGATAGTGGCACCACAGTAGCATAAACCCATAAGTCCTACCCGTACTTTCAGTGTCTGTGGAGAACCACTTTGCATTTTTACATTTGTGTTAATTGAATGTATACCGGATCTCGCATTCCATTCCAGTTATCGGCAGTTTCTCACCATGAGCAATTGTATTTCAGTTATATTTCCTTTAATTCTTTGAGTACTGACTTGTACGTGTGTGGGTGCCAGTGGACTGTCTCATTTTGAGCGAAAGAAGATCATGCCACCAAGTGGACTGAAGAGTTTTGTGCTACATGGACCATGTGCAGTCATTCACTCGTCTGTGTAGGGTCTACATAGACCACCTCAGTAATCAGTGGATGACGAAACCTATGTTATGTGGACTCTTGCGGACCTCTGTGGACATGCATAGGACATATGACCCAGACCTAAAGAGTTCTCTTATATTGTGCTAAATGATAAATTGTGTGAAATGTGTATTTGTAGATAGTAGTGCTTTAGGGGAAAAAGACAGTATCTGTCAGCACCTTTTTATTTTATGAGAAGATTCAACAATCTTTTTTTTTTTTTTCCTTATTTTGACACTTTGTAATGGGGAGAAGTCATCATACAGTATGTACATGACACAGTCATACTGTTTTTTTTTGTCAACCAGAAGGAGCTGCTGTGTCTCCACCTGTTGTCTTTCTTTGCTGTCCCCATAACCATTAGAATGCACCAGCGGGTGTTGTTATTCTGGTTTATGTATGTGTGTGTGTGTGTGTGTGTGAGGGTGTGTTGTATTTGGCAGGATATTTGGTTGATCAGTTGATCAATCAAGTGGAAAACCAATAAGTAGACTACTCTTGTTTGTTACTTCAGAAACTCTCTTTCTTTCTTTCTTTCTTTCTTTCTTTCTTTCTAAGGTCAGAGGACAGAGTTACCTCAGCTCATTAGCTCTCCATGTTTGGCTCGGTCCATCCAGAAAACTGAAGGGTTTCTGTCTGATCAGCTGAGATAATTGAAATGATACTTAATGTGATAATAAAGGTCTTCTGGTAATTGCAGCAAACGCAAGTGACCTGTGACCTCTGTGTGTATGTGTGTCTGTGAGCATACTGGTATTCCTTACGTTATGGGGACCTAAATCTGTTTACACAAGACAAGTACCCAAGTATGAAGACTTGTCTTCCTTATGGGGACAACAGTCAAGTCCATATAACATAAATGTCTACATTTTTAGGTGGAGACATTTCTTATAGTTAGGCTGATATTAGAGATAGGTCAGGGTTAGGGCACTAGTAATTATGTTTAAGATTAAAGTCAGTCTCCAGAAAATGAATGTAAGTCAATGTAATATCCTCTGAAGTCATGGAGACCAGTGTTTGTGTGTGTGTGTTCTTCATCGTTGCTTCTTTATGTGGATGTGTGTGTGCTGTCCAGACTAGCTGGTGTTGGAGCAGCAGGTCATCATGAGGTTTCTTCCACCCATGTGTGCTTTATTGTTTGGTTTTTAAACAATCATTTGTTGACACCACACTTATCCAGTGGTTAGACGTTTGTCGGTGCCATTTGTTTAACGTTTCACTTGCATATTTTGTTAAATATGTTTTTCTTTTAGGACAAAATGAAATAAATGGCGTTGTGAGAGACAGTTTGATAAAGGAAACACGTAAAGAAAGCGTGCACTAGAGAGAGAGAGAGAGAGGGGGGGGGGGGTTCAGACTCGGTGTAGAATCTCGTGGACATCATCATCATCATCAGCAGCAGCAGCAGCAGGAGCAGCAGCAGCCACCATGTCTCTCTGTGCGCGTTAAACGACGCGTGGAGCGCACACTTTCCTCCTCTCTCTCGGACTTCCCCGTCGCTTCTGCCTGAAACCGCGTCCGGTTAAGACCAAGAAGAAGACAAATAAAGAAGACCAACAAAGTGACAAACAAATGGAGTGTTCCTCGCTGAACAGGGACGGAGCGGGACTCGCCAAACCGCCCAAACATCTGTGGCGACAGCCCCGAACTCACATACGCATCAAACAGCGCTTCAACTCGGACACCGAGCGCTACCTGTGCCGCAACCGGACCCTGGAGAAGCTGCGACCCGGCCTGAAGAAACCCCGCATGTCCTGGCCATCCTCTCTGAAACGGTAAACCAATCCCCCCCCCCATGTGAAGTATCTAAACCGGGTATGTTTGCTTTAAACCAGCGGTGACAAACTCATTTTAATTCAGGGGCCACATACAGTGTGAATTGATCTCAAGTGGGTCAGACCAGTAAAATAACCTACAAACAACAAGAACCAAATTTTACTCTTTGTTTTACATTTAAAGAACTACCTTTTTTAGCATCAGTAGCATCAAGAGTGGAGAAGAAGTCTGAATGTTATAGGCTGTTACACGTTGACATTCAAATCTTCTATCTTCACTTCATGAGTATGGATATATATTTGACAAATAAATGCAGGCATAATGAGTTTGAGATTTGTTTAGAATTTTGAGTCATAAAAAATGAGACGGAATCTTTCCAGAATCTGTCATCACACCTGCCAGTAATTGTTAGTAAATAAAGCTTTTAATCTTATTTTCCTCTGAAATGTATCCCTGAAAATTCAGCAAATTTTAGTTTTAATGGAGCACAGCAGAAGAAAATACAGTAAATGGTCCTCTGCTATTAGATTGGATGTGCAGTGCGTTCAGAGATAACCTTCTACATGCCTTGCTTTGTCATTCTTCTCTGACTCGGGCATCAAGAAGGCATATTTTCTCTGCTGCTATTCTCTGTAAACCATTCTCTGTAAACCCTATTGCAATATGACCAAGTGCAACGTACAAATCGAAAGACACTGCTATTATTTTTATTAACAAAACTGCATTATGGTGAAAATACGAGAAATTATGTGTCCTTTGTTGACAGGCTCTGAAATGTCAAATCATCGTGAGCTTAATACATATTTTTGCCTGGAAGTGCATTTAATTTTTGAATCATATCACAACTGCAATATTTGGCAAAATAATTGCAATGTATTTTTTATCAAGAAGATAAAAATACATTGCGATCTTGATTAATCAAGTAATCATTTGGTTCATAAAATGTTGTTCAGTGTTTCCCAAACCTGCAAATAATGATGTTGGAAATGTCATGTTTTGTCCAGAAACCAAAATTATAAATTTTTAAAGGTTCAAATAACCAAAAATCGAGATTACTGATGTCTACTTGGATAAATTAAATAATATTTATGGTCAAAAACCCTCATTGTTTATTGCTGCTCTCTGTCAGCCTCTGAACAGGCACTCTGTTTCTGAGATAATGCCCACCCCCCAGAACACTGAGTCTCTTGTGATTGGCCGGCTACCAGCTGACTGACTGCTCAGCGGTGCTGCTTCTTCAGGTTGAATGTACACACCCATGACTGGGAGTAGCTGTTGGGGGGGAGGGTTCATTGCATGGCAAAAAAAGGGGGATTAGCTCAAATGGTAGAGCGCTCGCTTAGCATGCGAGAGGTAGCGGGATCAATGCCCGCATCCTCCAATGAACTCTTATTCAGTTTCCTTGAGGGAGTCGTCCCAAAGGGATCAATAAAGTGCAGTCTAAGTCTAAAGTCAGCTTTTCAAAACCGCTTGCTCGAACGCAGGTAAAGAGGGAATCCATTCTTTATCAGAAATAGCTGAAGTGTTTATTGTGACACTTTAGTGATGTTTATATATGGGAAGGACACGGGGACACACCAGAAATTTGATTTTCCAGTCAATGTTCTCTTTAATGATTATTTGTTATATGGAACAAATTAACTAATAAATATTCACATTTAAGAAGGTGAAAACCATCGAGCTGATTAATCTGTTATCAAAATAATTGATGATTAATTTAGTAATCAATTAATAATCGATTATTCAAGTAGTTGTTTCAGCCCTAATACTGTATACTGCAGTAACCTCGCTGTCATGTGTTTACATTCTCGGAAAATAATGCAGTCTCATACCGTTGCCGGTTATTGCAAGTTTGGCAAACATGTAATCGCATTATATTTCATAATTACTCAGATTTCCCACATGTAACACAATAAAGGATGTTGTGAATTTAATTATGACACTGCACTGCATGGTATTTTGGAAGAAAGAGCCCATTAAACAACTGAGTGAAAAGCTGTGATTTAATGGGTCCCTCCACTGGGGCTGTCTGCACCTGGGGCTTATGCTGCACTCCTTACACTTTGAGGAATGACAAGAATGTTCCGCTAACTAGGAAACTGCAAACCTCATCTTCCAGGCTGATGACCTCCCTCTGCTTCTTTACTTTTTCATACTTCTTCTCTCACTTTGTTTCATTATGTTTATGTGTCTTAAGTACAGTACTGTATATGTTAACAACAAATGATGACCTTCCACCTTTGGACAGTGTCTGTATTTCCTCCAGAAAATAGAGGAACACCTTGAATGAAAAATCAATAAAGATAAAGATGGTGGAAGGAAGACAGAGGAAAAAAATGATTGGTAGTTCAGACTGAAAGTGTAGATAATACTGTAAATAAAGAGAGAGATGAGTGAGTTTGTTTTTGGAACACAATGAGGATAAAGATTCAAGAAAAATAATCAACAGAAAGATTTTCTGTACGTATGATGCAGGTTTTATATACAGAAATGTCAGTTTGGTATGTACGAGAATGCAGCAGTATGTCTGTGTGTGTGTGACCATAGAAAAACAAATACACATGAATAATTCACTGACCATAGAGTTGAATGGGCATGAAGAAGAAACATTGATCTTTACTCGGCTTTTCCCCTCAACCTCAGTGTCACTTTGATACTTTGACTTTATCTCACCAGTTCTCTGTTGACAGAGTTGTTCTGTATCTTGCCAAATGGTGACCATGAAAATGGAAATGCGTTGAGCTGTAGGTAGGAGTAAGAGCAGTGAGTCACCCAGGTTCATGTCCACCAACGGCAACAGCACCACTGCTGGCACTGTATTTTTAATCTACTCTGAATGCATCCTTTCAGAATGCCTCACTACATATTACTCAGATTGCTGTTAAATATAGATCATCCTCAAAACGGGTACATTGAAAAATAAAACACAAATGGTTACGAACCATTTTCTTAATTTTCTGAAATAAAAGTGTATTTTTTCAGAGTGTTTGTGACCAAAAGCAGAACATTTTTCATCCAACAATCAGTATTATGTTACTTTAAAAAGCTCGCCCTACCATGTATAAGTTATATACAACATTCTGTAGTTTACTATAATGTAGGATAAGTATATAAAGATCTCCAGTGTAATTTGTCAGTAGCTACAGCACTTGTGGACACCTTTTATATTAGGCTGGTTAATAAAGCTGTTGCTATAATATAATTAGGGCTGCAACAAATGATTATTTTCATAATTTATCTGTAGTTGTAGTTGTGAGGGAGTAAACGGGGCCGGGACTTAGTGCAAACATGTTGTTCTCTCTCTCTCTCTCTCTCTCTGATCATTATATCAGGTTAATGTGGAATTATTGATCTGTTATGTCAAGAAACAGCTACTTCACATTTTTGTGTTCTTTTGTTTATTATATATTTTAGAGTATTTCTACAGTACATTTGGATAAACAAAACATTTGCCAATATTATATCAGGTTGTATTTGTGGTTCTGTATGTATTTATATAATCTGTATGACTTTTTTTTTTACTCTTTATAGATTTAAAGTTTGTACAAAAATATAAGCAGGTTAAAATAATGAAACTGATAAAACCCTATGTCTAATATTTCAGTGCTTATTTGAGCTGGACGTTTGAGCAGAATAAAAATCCCTCCATATCCACCTCATTTTATCTACATGTTAATGTGTGTAACCCCAGGCATAAACTGCAAAAACGAATTACCAAGTAGAAGTTCACTATATTGCTCAAGGACACTTAAATTATGTTAGAGTTCATTGGGTTGTGTCGGCTGTTTAAGGGAATAAGTCAGGGCTCGAGCGAAGAAGTAAGTCAATAAGCGTAGGTATCTCAAAATAATTTTCTTCAATATTAATATAGCAAAGGTTTTAGTACAGTACTGTGCACCGCCAGCTTTGTTGTTTTTATGTCTGTCAAATTCTGTGACCGTAGGCGTTTGGATTAGAATGATGCAACTGAAACATTTTATATTTTATCCAACTGTCATTGGGTGTAACTCATACAACATGTGATTGTAATGCTCAAGCGTGTCTTGAAATAGTAGAACTTGAAATAGAAGAACAAACACAGGTTTTTACCAGTAACAATAATTAGGGTTCCACTCCAGGTTTAAGAAAGTCAGAGAAAAAAGAAGGCAAACTCACCCCTGTTGCTATAGAGCCCATCTGTTTTCAGTGATAATGACCTAAAAGGTTCCTCAGGACGGGCTGGGGCAGCTATTGAGACAGAAGTGCGTAATATTATCAAACCAATCGCATATGAAGACAAGACAACGCACTTCTTTGAGTGAGGATTCAGTGTGTTTTATATGCTGCATGACCTGCAGTTGTTAGCTGTTGGACGTTGCTTTTATTAAGTTTAATCTATTGAAGACTGCTAATAGTTTCTGCCTGTTAAAGTCTCATGGGGTTTATGCTCAAACAAAAGCCTTGGGGTTGGCATTCATTTTAGGAAATCAAAAGAATACAAGGGGAAATTTTGAAAGAGATTTTGTGTGTGTATGGGGGGGGGGGGGTTGTGTAAAATAATTTTTGTTACATAGATTAGATTTTGTTTCTTTATTGATGTTTTACATCTCATCCACCTCCACTAATAATAACAATATTCTAGCTTCTATGGACAATTTAATTTGTACAAAACCTCATTAAAAACACTTCATAGTAATAGAATGTCTCCATGCTCGTCCTTGGCCAAGGAAAAATAATACATTACTAGTGGAACTGTCATTGCACGTACCTCACTTGATCAGATGTACACTATATCTTCCCTCAGCAGAGCCACTGTTAACACGAGCATCACACATAATCCTCATGTGTGGTTTTAGAGTCGATCATGTTTTCACCCAGAGCGGGAGCAGTCAGGTGTATTTGCTTTGAGAGGACTGAAAAAAGTATCGCCATTGTAAAAGGTGCAGTGCAGTCGGGCCGCGACACATTTATTGTCATTGCAGTTTGTTGAAAAGCTGACAGAGGAAACACGTAGCAGCTGTTACCTCTTTTCCTCCAAATGCAATAAGAACAGTCTGTGGAGACACTATTCAGTCGCTGAGTTTGTTTTTCATCTGGGCAGTTGGCCAGCGACAATTAGTCAGAGGCTTCTTTCAGACACCTTAGCTCTTTTTAGAAAAAAGGTCACATGGTATTAGTGAGTAATCAGTTGAAATAGAAAATCAGAAAGTATGAGTTTAAGATGGTGGCCACCATATTTGATGCTGTAATTCCCAGTTTTTATATATAGATTTCTAAGGAGCCATAATTTGACAACTTTTTGACATGAATTTTGCATTTAACCATCGCCATCTGTGTCAAAGTACAGAATGAGATCTCATTGTATCTGTTGCCAAACATGCACTTATTATGTACCGCAGCCCATAACACTACACATACACGTACTACACACCCTTAAAATAATGTGAAAACCAAGAGCATCAGAAGAAAGACACTGGAATATCTCTCACATAGTAATGACATGACAAAGAGGTTAAGATGCACCTCTCACACTGTTTAGTCATGAAAATGTAATAACCCATTATGTTCTTTCAGCCACATTCAAGGTTCGTGAGCAGACTTGATTTGTCTGTGCTGACGACAGAGAAACACACTCAGCATGTCAATCAGATGCAGGTCCATTATTTTCCTTTGTTTTAATTTGCTGACATTTGTCCAATAAGACTTGAGAAATTAATAGGCTTGTTTGTTGCAGCTGCTCCATCTGTATTTCGCCCTGCCAATTATTAGAAATCATGTTTTCACGATAACAGTGACTTCTCCCCTGTGTAAAACACACCGCCCATTATACAAAGCAATATAGAGAGTGCAGCAAACAAATACATATGTACACATGCAAAGCGACGTCACCGCTTAGCAGTCTGAAGTTGACTGTGTGTGAGGGCGTGTGCAGTATGCAGTAGTTCTCCACGCCACTCAGGAGAAACAACATACCTGCATTTGCATTTCTGCTGTTTTCAGTGCTTGTCCTCTCGTATTCATATGTTATGATATTTGTACAAAGAAAAAGGAAAAAAATGGGGAATCCAGAAAAAAACCCATGCACACACAGTGAGACCTAGAAAAGCTCTTGTTCCAACCTAGTTCAACCGGGACACGAACCCAGATATTTTTGCTGCAAAAGCCAACGGTGTGACCCACTGCACCGACCGTGTGGCTCTCAACTTCATCCTATTCTGTGCAAAAACAGCATGTTAACGATTTCTCACAAGGGTTACATGCTATAGCACTGCTGAAACATCTACAATAGATGCAGTATTGAGCACACAATATGTTGTGGCAGAAGTTGCATTTTAAAGCAATAAAAGAAAAGAAAAACATTTAGTGGAAAAAGATGAGAAGATTGGGAAATGGCGTGATTTAAAAAAAAAGACTGTTGCAGCTGTATGGACAGCTCTAATACCAAATAATATTTTTCAGTTTCACAACACATTAATCATGTCAATTGACCATAATAAATATTTTGAATAGATTTCCAGCATTTCTTTGGATTATTTTGTTGCGTTAGACTGACATACCGTACATCCTAAAACAGTTTGAAACTTTGTACTTAGCTGTGATATAAATGCACAGACTTTAAAATATATTTATTTTGTTGCTCTGTTTGCTGGCGGCTGGTCGTAAGAGTCATCTAGAATTGACAGTGTTTACTTGTTTCCCAGGCAGACCAGTCGCTTTTGGCAAAAACAAACAAACAAACAAAAAAAAAGCTAAGTAACACACGAAGAAAAAAAATCAGGCCTGTCTTGAGAACTGCTGTTGCTGTCTGCTTTATAAATGTGTTGGCTTATTTTCCTCAGGATTGATGCTTAATGTGGCTCTAATGGTGATGTTCTTTTTTTTTTTTTAATACATTAAATGTCACTGTCTCTCCTGCTGCGACAGAACAATAAATGACACTATCAAGGCTCATCACGATCGTAGAGTTTCATATGAATGATCAAAAAGATTATTGAATTATTATGTGTACATATTTGTACAAGAATGATTCATGCTGACTTGCAATAGCACCAGATTTTTCAAAATGAAAGCAAAAAAAAGAAAAAAAGAAAGAGCAAGTGGTTCATTTGATTTGGAAAATTAAAATAAGAGTTTGTCAGACACGAATGAGATACAATACATTGTTTCTTCAAGGATTACTCAACAAATAGTTTTTTTTTTTTGTTGACAACAACATTTCCTGATTGGTTGTCATTCGTCTCACTTCGAGTTTGTCATGTTAAAGTGCATGGTTTAATTGAGCTAAGGCTGTAGTCCGACTAAGACAGGCAATCAGACAACGCGTCGAGTCTGAGTGTACATGCAAAGGAGAAAATTGATTTATTTTCCGTGTACGTCTGACTCCCCTTCCATAGGTGGCGCTGTATCTCTCTACAAGCTAGTTTGTATTGAATCAGTTTCCTGTTGACCTTTATGTCACAGAAAAACAAAAGGGGAAGCGAGATGGGCCGTGAGATGATCGTGCTGTGGTTCTCTATGTTTTGTACCTGCTGTAAATGTTAATCTTGATACACATTAGATCTTGCATGGCTCTTGTGGTTGTGTGGTCGAAGAAAGACGTCAGTGCTGTATGATTTCTCACATATATTATTGCAGTTTATACCTAGTCTCCTCCTACTTTTGGGTCAAAAGATCAAGTAATTTTGGTGCATGTGCAGAACACCAGGTTTGACTAAGCATGTAGGAGTAATCGGAATCCATTAGCTCAATTTTAGTCGGACTAACATGTTTACATGGCATTAAGAACTGAATTATTGTGTTAGTCCGACTAAAATCCGACTTGCATCCAATCAAGCACTGTTGGATTCTTTCGATGCCCCACCCCAACCTAACCTACTGTTACGATGCATCATCTCGATTGGAGGGATGAGTCTCTGCCCCTGAGCGGCAAAGCTGGCAATGCAAATTCAAAGATACTGTATGACCTCCACTGTGGAGGATTAACAAATAACAAATAAATAAATACAGGAATAATTACAGGAATATTCATTCATTTAGAGCTCAGTTTGAATTACCATTAAAACATCCAGAGAGTGCTTGGCATCTTCAGCGGTTAGATGTAGTTAATGTAGTTAAATTTAGTGCTGCAACTGGAGGATTGGTTTGGTCCATAATATATCAGAAAGTGTTCAAAAATGTTGATCAGTTTTTCCCAAACCTCGAATTGATGATGTTCTCAAACCAAAATCTTTTGGTTTTTATGATTTCTTTGTCAAATGGAGCAAAGAAATCAGAAAGAAATCAGAAAGCTTGTTTTATTTTTTTTTTTTAAACTAAAATAATCAATATCAAAATAGTTTAAATTTTAGATTAATTTAGTAATCTGGTAAATTCTCTCTCTTGCGCTTACACTAGTGTGTGTGGGAGGAACCTGCTCATCACCAGTGGAGACGCTCTGTATGTTCCAGCTGCAGGAGGAATGAACTGACAGACTGAGGAGCAAAAGAGTTCCTGTTGCAACTGTGAATCAGAGCAAACACAGCCTCTCACCCCTCCCTGATGCAAACATCCCACTATAATCAATCAGTAAAAACCCCGTGGAAGTTCTCTGTTTCTGTATAGGAGAACTACTATATATGGTTCTTTTATATTCACATGTACACCACATCTACAGTCTAACCTGAGCACTGGCTGTTCTCTGCCAGGCAGAAGTAGTCGAACTGAATCATCTTCTAACCTATCCTGCTTTAGAATTAGGCCCAGACCCTCCTGCCTCATTAGACCCAGAAATAACTAAATGTGAAAATAAATATATTATTATTTTATTAAAATATATTATTTGCCACGCTCTTTCGTAGCTGTAACACCCACTCAGTTCTTTTTCACTGGATGAAAATATGCAGAATCTACTAGCCCTCCAAGAGCCTTATCAGAAGTATCTAAACTCACAATTAGTCAGATCATTTTGGTTAATAAAAAGCATCAATTGATTGAACTGATGCAGTTGAAAAATATGTCCTCTTGTTAAGAAATTTACATTTATTTCCGTTTCTATGTGGCTTTAGGAAGGGAATGCCTCTAATGTTAAACAAGCCTGTTATTATATTGGCTGTTTCTGCCCTTTTTTGTGCAGCAGCGTGTGTGTGTGTGTGTGTGTGTGTGTGCATGATGTGACATGTTGCGTGTTTCTGAGCAGGAAGCGGCTACAAAAGCAAATAAGGTTTCTGATCCATCTGGCAGCAGCACAGCAGTAGCCTGGTGATTGAGCTCTACAGGAGATGAGTAAAGCACTTCCTCTCAAGGTGGACTGATTTAGTCAAGAGGCAGCAGATCAGAGAAATAAATATGGTTCCACATGATAAACCTTAATGTATTACAAAGCAATACTCAGTGCAGAGCATAGAGATTTGCACCCCTGTCTTTGCATTGACCTTAATTTTGTTTGTGTTTGATTTCTAGTTGTTTCACTGTTACTTTAAGGGGCACCAGTAGCGGGGAAATTATACTGTGTTTTTGTTAATATTTTTAACATTCAGTCCACACTGAGCTCTCAGATGGTACACACGTGTGCCAAATCCCAACACTTTCAACCCCCAGCTGTTCCCAAACTCATCACTGGCAATGAGATGCAAGGAGACATTTATCTTTATAAAGCAAAGATTACTCGATCTGTTAGTTTCACAGATGTAGCTATACACTGGAAATCCAGCTAATAGACATATTACAACTTAACACAGAAATGTTTTATGCAAATATGGAAGGCATCTCTATGTATGATTTGCTTTTTGCACCTCATACCAGAAAATAACAACTGTTTTCTTTCTAAGCACATAACATCTTGCTGTTCATTTAGGCCAACATAATCAGATTATAGTGGCCACTCTGCCTGCGTGACAAGTGTGTCTCTTGTGAGTGAGCAACACTGGTCTTCTTTAGAAGAGAGCCCTCGCCTATTTTCTCTGTGTGCTGTGCTCAGTTAATGTAAAATTAAAAAAAAAAAAAAAGTCTCTGTTTTATGTGTGAAATATTTACGCAGGACTGTAGACGCCCAGCTTCCTAGAGGCATTTAAGTGAGTACATAGGCATATTAAAAATTATGTTACTTTTTGCTTTTTCAAAGGCAAACCCATTGTACCATAATAGCAGCACCTTCACAGCAAACACTCTCCCATTTGCAATCTTGGATACATGTTTTTGTATTTTGATTTTTTTTAAAATGAAACTATCTATCTAGGTATTCTTAATTGCAGATTAGTGCACTGCACACACACACCCACTTTGGCCCACTTGTAACTTCTACCAATACTAATTGTAACAGAATTAAATGACATCTGAAATA
The DNA here is from genome assembly GCA_016785285.1 of Brachirus orientalis. Taxonomy (NCBI): domain Eukaryota; kingdom Metazoa; phylum Chordata; class Actinopteri; order Pleuronectiformes; family Soleidae; genus Brachirus; species Brachirus orientalis. Next base: position 85,986 of record JAFBJR010000235.1, on the reverse strand, counting down.
AAGCACATTAAATGACCTGCGATTAGCTGGTTTATACTTTGGGCTGTGCCAGATGTGGGCCAGGTTTCAGTCACCAGGAAGTAAACAAATAACATTTTAACTTTTTCTGAAATACTGAAGCATGAACAATCCTGCAGAAACAAATAAATAACTGGTTTAGATCTATAAACTGATAGTGTATTTGATTTGAGAAGATTATTCTCAAGAGATAGATAGCAGTTAGTGGGTAAATACAAACAGCATTTTGTATTTTTTTAATAAAAAATATCTAGTAGTCATTTGTGCACTGACAAAAACACCTAGCACTGTGAGCAACATCAGTGATTAAAGCGTCGCTTCCTCCCCTGCTCCTCGCTTGTTGTCACCTTCGTCTTCCCTCGGTCCCCAACCCATCATCGCCTCACACCGAGAGAATAAATCTGTAATTTCTGTAATTGCTTTAGTCTGACCGGTAATACAAGAGGCAAGGACAACAGGTTCATTCCAGGAGCAAACAGGAGGCGGGTAGACATAATGAGTCTGATTCATCACCCCAATGCACATCTGCTGGTGTGTTGAGTCAAGAGGAATCTCCATGGTAATTAGTCAAACAAGCAGTGAGTGGGATTTATCATCCTGTTTAAGGGGGAGGTTCTGGTCAACTTGCAGGGCAGCGCTGCAGCAGCAGTTATGTCCCAGCTTGTAAATTATTTTTTTATTACAGCCATATTAACTGAGATTCATCTCTTTAATTGTCACACGCAATGAGGTTACGGTGAAGATGATTAATAACCCCCATCTCATGTCTCAAAACATTTGCTCAAGGGCCAAAATGGTAAAAGCCGTTACTGTCACTGCAAAATTAGCAAACTATATGTAGCTCTTCTTTTAAAATTTCACTCAGACTTAATGCAGTAACTAATCAGTTGGATTGCTTGTTGTAGCACAACCATAGGCACAACTGTCACTGTGTTCAGCTCGAGACTGTGTTGTATTCACAGATGGTGTGTGATGTTTGCTTTGCACTAATAGCAGTCACACTGACAGCCTTTGCCTCAAGAGGCTGTCATGATTTAATGAAAGTAATATTGCTGTTTCCTTTATTCCAAACAGAATTAAAAGGGCATTATTAAAATTTGTGTTAAATATAAACCCAGCCTGAATCTCACACGGCGGAGAGAGGGCTGGGTCTTGCCTCCGGTTAAGATGCTCTTAATCAGATCTAATTAAATTTTGACATATGGAGAACAAAGAGGAACCCTTGCTAACACACACACACACACACACGCACACAGGTTATTTACACAACATAATGACTGCACTGAGCAACCACAGCATTGAAACCAGCTGACCAGTGTATGTATGTTATGAATGCATCCTGCTCACTAATCAGAAACTACAGTGTGTGTTTTTATTTTATTAATCAACCCTGGACATTTTGTTTATGTGGTTGCAATAGTTTATTTTCCTGTTTGCTGATACTAGTATCAACATGTGATGTTTTCTCATAATGTCAGTTAACATTATTTGTAGATTGGAAAAAAGAAATTTCACATAATCTGGGAGTAAATACCTTTATTACCTCTGCCGCTTGGCTTAGGTAGTGAAGATTATGTTTTGGCCATTGTTTGTTTTTGTCTGTCTGTCTATTAGCAAAAATAACTCAAAAGGTTATGGACAGATTTTGATGAACTTTTCAGGAAAGGTGTGTCATGGGACAAGGAACAGGTGATCCAGATCGCTGCCTGGATCCAGGAATTTTTTTAAGGACTCTTTATCATTGCTTGGCAGAGGTCTGCGTTCTCCGGGCACATGTAGTTTCAAAAAGTATTTACCAAATAAGCCCGGTTGATAGAAATAAAGGTCCAATGTGCAAGAACTAGTGACCTGTAATGGTGGGACTAAGAATGTAACAAATGGATGACTCCTCCACTAAGCTCCCCTCCCTTGCCCAAGTGGGCCAGGTAACTATGGTGGCCTTGGCATCTCAGAAATGATGTCTCAGGCCTCGTTCATTAGTTTAACAGCTTGAGGAAATGAGCTATTTTTCAGGCTTGTGGTGTGTGTCTGACTTGTCCCTTGTCGCCTGCTAGAGGGGAGTAATTGGAAGTGGTGGTGGCCGGGGTGTGTTGGGTCACGGCCCTGTGCTGACAGCAAGCCCGGTAAATGTCCCCAATTGCAGGAAGTTGGATCCCAGTGATGTGCTGGGCCATCTCAGTGAGTCTTTGTAGAGCCATCTGCTCCCTCCTGGTGCAGCTGGAATATGATGCTGCAAATAATCATGTTCTCCACAGTGCAAATGTAGACGTTTACCAGGTTAACCTCTTGGGATTGAGCTGAGTCAACAAAATCTGATATTGAATGTCAACACATTTTTGATTTTAGGTCATACAGAGGAAGTTGATACCAAAAAAAATATTGAAGGTTTATACCCAGCCCCAAGTTTGGTTCATGAAATAAAAGTCCAGTGTGTAAGATTTAGGGGCATGTGTTTGTTTTTCAAATTTAATAATAGTTATACTGCTATACTGTTACACTATTAATGTTATTTTTCTCAGTGTACAATAAAATTAATGTATGCATTGTTGTTTTCATTACCACAGTATAAATTCACGTGAGAAGTGGGTCTTTTCTTGTTTTATCAAGTTTTTAGTGAACAAACCTTGTGAGTTTCAGTGATAATTGATGGTGATCATAAGTTCTCGAGATATTAAGCTACAACATACAACTTCACCAATAGCTGTTTCAAAATCTTACACATTATACCTTTAAAAGTATATTAAATATATTCATTTATATTGACATTTGACACCTACTGTGCCTTCCCAATGACCACAAATGCATGTGAAACCCAGGAGAGGTCTTCAGATTCCCCTCTTTTCTATATATTTCTGATATCATCTATAAAATATCCTTCGTCCTGTTGTTCAGGATGAGAGTATGAGTCGAACACCAGACTGTCAGGCTTTGCATCTCATCCCTGTACGTAAACCCGTCATTGTTGGAGATCAGGCCGATAACTTTTGTGTCTTCTGCAAACTTTTTGATGCTGTGTTGGCTGTGCTGACAGGCTGACATCACATCAGTGTTTTCGTCCCAAAACAAACGTGACCATGTGGCTGGCGACTGTGACTTTACAGTGCTTTAGTGTTTCCTCTTCACACTGGGCTGTAGTGTCCTGTGACTTGTTGACAGTGGTGTTGATTATGTTGGGATGGTTGTGGTTATGTGTTTATCCCCACTGCTGTATAACATGGTGTATCAGTTAACACCGCAACCTCAGCCGCATGGATTTGGTGGTGTTGTGTGAGTTTGCGTTGTTTATGTGGCTTGTTGAATTAATTAACAGATAAAATAACAGATTCATCTGCAGTGATTTGTTTGTGCAATTTTAGGGGCGTTGAACATTGACACCTGTAGATGTTTAACAAAAATGTTTTGTAGGTCAGTCTTTTTTATTACGCTTTTTAAATCAAAAACTGACAAAAACTGCCGAAATAGCCGTCAAACTTAAACCTCTGTGGAAAGCCTGCATGACTTTTAGCATATACAGTATTTTATTTATTTCTTCTCTGTGACATTCATGCATCATCCCTGTGCTGACTCATTGTTCCTATTTGCTGCAACAGCGCGCTCCCGCTCAGTCACTTTTATTTATATGAGCATAGTGCCAATAAATTAGAATCGTGAGGCAATTTCATATAGAAGCAGGTCTAGACTTTGCTCATTCATCGTGACTGTTTTAACCATTACCAGTTAAAGAAACTGCTGATTACATTTATTATTTGTCCCTCCATTCTTTCCAGTAGAGGCCATATCTCAGAAACACTTTCATGAAATGTTCTCAATTTGACGCAAACCTTCACTTAAACAGTCGTCATATGTCACAGGTTACTGTGACTTCGTCTTTGTCTTATTCATATGAATGTTTTAATGATATTTGACACCACCTCTCTAATTTATACATTCATATACCTTCTTATGGAAATGAATAATGCATAATTAGCAGTCTGGACAGTTATGGATGTAAATTGAAGCTTATACAAGTAAGTTACTTACTCACACCCAGGGGATGAGTGTTTGTGCGGGTGTCCGAAGTCATTTTTAATCTTAATACAACTTCCTAGTAAAATACAAGTATTATATATGACGCAAAGGTTGAAATAATATAGGTTAAACGTTAATATAATGAATCAATATCAGACCCCTTTCCTCTGTCGTCATGCCTTTCCTCTTGCGAATATTCCACTTGAAGTTGTTAGTTGACTTCACATTCTGTTGTGTTTGCTGAGTCAAGTATTTTGTTTTCTGTGGGGTCAGAGAAAAAAGGCAAAAGAGAGGTTCAAGCTTCAAGGTGTTGCATTACAGCCACCATTCGCATATAACACACATAAACATTATGAGTACCACATCACAAGAAACAAATATTACATACAAAATTAAAACATGGAATCACTCTAAAGATCCATTAAGAAGGCTGGTTACTGGAGGAATAAATGATGATTTAAACCTGTTTGCTCTGCACCGGCTCAGGCTGTATCTGCGTCCCGATGGCGACAACATGAATTGGTCCCTCAGAGGATCATCCAGGATAGAGTGTGCTTTTTTTCAAGCACCTGACCTGATGCAGTTCTTGGAGGTCTAGTGCTATTCCAGTGGTTTGATGCACACTTTCCTGATGCCCTGTAAACAATTTCTTTGCTTAAAAGAAAGTGAAATGTATTCGCTGATGGGCCTTTTTATGTTTTTATGATAAGCTTCGCACTTTTAACGTTGACACCAAACGAAAACTCTTGTTTTATCAAATCTTTATCCACTGACACAATTCATTTTCTTTTAAGCACAGTAATTACACAGAAAGCTTTAATGATCTCATAATTAATAAATGGTGTTTTCCTTGAAATAGACATTTAATCCTTGAAATAGACTTTTATTGATTTACATATGAATAGTGAATTGGGAGATTATCTGGAAATATGGTTCCTGTAAAATAAAGCATTACTGAAAATGTTTGGAATCAGTTGGAAACATAGTTTAAGAACTTAGTGCATGCACATCAGCTGTTGCGGTGTTTCCAGTGTCTCAGTGTAATATGTTTTACACAAATTAATGATTAACATTGATGAAGAAATGTCTTTCAGTTGGTGTTACCAATGTCGAGTGAGAAAAATAGCACCCAACACATCTAAATGTCAGCATATTTATCTACTTTCAAGTCAGAGGAACTGCTGCTGGATGGAAAATTCTTCTTCCAAAAGGCTGAGAAGCCTCTAATGGTCTGACCTTTCCATGACAGTCGGATTCATAGTCTCATCCATGCACTTCATTTTGGAATGGCAAACAGAAATGTGACCTTCGGGTTGAAATGTTGTCAATGGAGCTGTCTTTCTTGGGGCTATCAAAGGGGTTTGCTCAAATTCAAAATGAGTTTTTCTTTGTTTTTGATTAGCTCTTCTTTGCTGCATCCGCACATGAATTGGTGCTTAACCTTTATTGCTCTTTGCTTGCCATGAATATAATTGAGAGCATGCTTGGTAGTACTCTTTAGTTATGCGAGTATTGGCAAAGTACACATGCTAAATTAAATATAATAGATGGAAAACATCATGTATAACCCAGACATTTAGTCAAACAAGATACCAGCAGATCACACTCAAAGCTTGATGCCTTAATGAATATTTTCATCATTATTATAAATTTGTGCTGTTTATCAGCTGCTCCAATAACACACAGACTTTTTTCCTGTTTGTTCTGGATAAAAGTTGATGGTACCCTCTGTTGCCATATAAAGATTTACCCGAGTCAGATAAGCACTAATTATAGAGATAATTTGTGGCACAATTTAATCGTGTCTGCTGTCCATTTATATTGTCTGTGTAATGACACAGTCTCTGAAAAACATCCTCAGATTACAACCTGGTTGGCCTGGTCTGCTGTCAGTGCTACTGATGAAGCGGTGTCGTGGAAGAGTCACTGAGGCAGCTGGACGCGTGTTAATGAACACTCCTCAGCTTTAGTTACACATTCTGGTGTTAATTTCCTCACTATCCAGTGATCATATCACCTCCCAGCAGTGATGGACATAAATGAAGACAGATAGGGTAAAAGAGGGGTTAAAAGAGGGCTGAACAGTTCACTCTAATCATGTTAGTCAGTTCATCTGTCTGTGATTAGTTTATGATCTGGATAGTCATGTATGATCTTTTGCGGCAGGTGTTTCACACCTTTAATGTCACAGTAACATTCATGTGACTGAGTTGAATTGTCATGTGTTGGTTAGGTTCAGACAAATAAGTCTATTCAGTTGAGGGGAATTTTTTTTTTTTTTTGCAATTCTTTAAGGTCAGAGGAGCTTTGTTAGTGTAAATAGGTCAAACAGTCAAAACAGAAATAAAAGACCTAGTTCAGTATTGTCGGGAAGAAGATTGGGGTTGTTTTGTTGTGCGTTTGTGCTTTACAGGGAGAGTTGTGATCCATTGGTGACAAATTCACAAAATAAAATGAAAAAAACAAAAGCACACGGGCTAACTAGTCGTACAAAATATTTCCTTCCTCACTCTGACTCTAGGTATAAAAGCAGAGGCTGGTAAAGTAGATGAAAAGGTGACTAAAATAAAATGTTTCATTTCCTTGATTAGAAATACTGTATGTGTTTCTGTGGCTTTAAAGCTGTTTGTACAGTGTATAACTTGAGTAAAAGCACTGCTAGTGTCATTACCAACCCCGACTTACCCCTCGTTCATCATTTGTTTCTGTATCTCCCTACTCCCTAAGTTTCATTGATGCAGGGATAATTTATTTACCCTAAAATCTGCTGACCTCTCACTACACCCTTATAAACATCACTTTTACTTCAGTTGTGATGTAAAACAGACAGCAAAAAAACAAAATGCCTCGGTAATGAGAAAAAAGACAGAATCATGTGGAGCTGATAGAATTCAACATCCTCTCAATTCATTGGTTTAAATGTAACAGACATTGGTTTATATTTAAATGTTATGCATTACAGCTTTAAAGCATAATTTAAGTGTAAGTACACTACTCAACAAGATGCATTCTGATGAAGATGTACAGTTGAGGACAAAATTATTAGCCCCCCCTATGAAAATGTGATTGTTTTAGAAGTATTTCCCACATGCTGTTAAACTGAGCAAAGTATTTTTAACACAATTTGTTCAAACATCCTAGTTTTATTTTGGACGCTTCCATTATTTCACTTTGCACACAGAAATGAAATTATTCAACAAAGACCAACAACAACCAGGGTCAAAATTATTAGCCCCCTGATGCTAATAGACAATTGTGTCTCAATTTTGCTGCATAAAAGCCTGCAGTTGTTTGTTGTAGTTTTCAACATGTCTCTGACTTGTCTACTGAGGAATCCCAGCACATTCTTCTTTGGCAAATCTCTCAAGCTCCTCCAGATTTGATGGCCTTCTGTCATGGACCTTTGTCTTCAGTTCACCCCAAAGATTTTCAATGGGATTTATGTTAGGACTTTCTGCAGGCCAGTCAATAACATTTAATTTGGTCTTCTGGAGGTAGTTCTTCACCAGAACGACGCATGTTTTGGGTCGTTGTTGTGTTGGAAGACAAAGTGACGACCCAGACCCAGTTTTGCTGCTGACTGCTTCAGGTTTTCTTTCAGAATCTTCACATACTCTTCTTTCTTCATGATTCCTTCCACCTTGACGAGATTCCCTGTTCCAGACACACTGAAGCTTCCCCACAGCATAACACTTGCACCACCATGTTTCACTGTGGGGACAGTGTTCTTTGGGTTATACGCCTCTACCTTCTTTCTCCAAACAATGTATATATACATATATATATATATATATATATATATATATATATATAAGCAATGTCTCTATGGCCAAAGAGCTCTAGTTTTGTCTCATCTGACCAAAGGACATGCTTCCAGGATGCATAATCTGTGTTTTGCTCTGTTTAACAGTACTTTGGGAAATACCTTTAAAACAATGAAATTTTCATGGGGGGGGGCTAATAATTTCGTCCTCAACTATATACAGTATTTAATCATTTTTTATGTCACAGATGGATGTGATGTGTCACAGATGGATATATGTGACAACAGCCTTATGAAATGATTGCACCAAATTAGATATGTTTGTAAAGAGATAAAAGGAAATAAGATATTGGGAAAGACACCATTGGGTTTGGTTAGTGGGGCAGCAGAACATCGTATTTACAAGTTGTATGATATTTTGACACTCTTTGCAATTTTAGCACTCTTATAGCAGAACCACAAAGAAGGCAGGCCACTGACCGAGTGTGTTAAGATGGTTGTCATTTCTTATTGCGATACTATTCAGAATTTGAAAGTTATAATTTTAACGTGTCCACCATGGCAGGCTGCGAAGGATCACACACTGTTGACAGGAACAGTATTATAACAGCATTTCACTGGACAGGACAGGACAACAGTATGAGTGAGACGAAAGTGGTTGATTTGTGTCACATTCCATTGTTCAGTCGTTGTGCAAGCTTTTGTGATTGTTGTCCTCTGTCTGGTGATTACACTGTCTGTGTCGTGTTTGTTGATTAAACCTAAGCATTTTTAAAAGAAACAGCAACTGTGGCTAAACAATTTGGAAAAAAATATTAAATTGCGTTTTGTTTTTTTTCAATCGCAGTTTTATTTGCAATGCAATCGTTTAAAGTTGAGCATCACTTCAATACTAAAACTAATCGATTGGAAATGTGATGTAGCATTACCACATGATACCATGAAAGTATTAACTGCTGTATATGCAAGATATGAATTATTTTATGTAGGTATTTATTACATTTTAATTAACACACAAAAGATTGGATGACTCAAAAATGCAACAATAAATTGAAGTCTCGGTGATGTCCTAATTTCACTGTTGCAAATTTCTTTTTCAGTTTTAAAACCATAAATTGTTCAGCGCTTAAAGCAACTCAGTGTTTGTCATATAGCTCTCCTTTCGTGTTCGGTGCCTTTGTTGTTGTGACCTTCTCTTTCAGCAGAAGACTGAAACATACTGTATGTACTAAAAATATTCCTCCATAGATTTTTATTTACTTCAGCCAAGTTTACTTCTTTCTTAAAAATCTTCACCAGGGGAAGGGCTGGGCAATTTGGCCATTAACAGTATCATGGTAAAATAGTTTCTGAGAGAAAGGTGAAAAGTATTTAAAAATAGGGAGGAGTATGTGACAACAAGCCTTGTGCTTATTAGACAAGAAAATGATGAAAGAGTGCACCAGTGATGCAAACATGGACTAAAATGGCCAGTTTTGAATGTTGTGGCTGGTGTGTAACTTTAGTACTTTACACCAAACTGTGAAGATTTGCACCCGAATCAACAAATAACATGACTAGAGACACATCTACATTGGTTTTCACCTGGAAAAAAAGTAATTTAGGGGTTCAGTTACACTTTAATATCTATAATTATTGTGATAAATTGTCGTCTTTACTTATTAGCAGACAGAAAAACAACAAGGACGTGTTAAACACAGAAACATTTTGCACGTGTGGCCAAATATTCATAGCATAAACGTGTTTGCACAGTGCAAAACCATGATAACGATATATGTTAAACCTTTCTTTTATTGATATTGAAGAAAACTTTATTGCACTATACTGTATATTGTAATTGAATTATTGTCTAGCTCTACCAGGGGGTTGTAACTCAAATCGTGGGACACCTTACCTTAACAGCCATCGAAAGAAGATTCTCCCATGTCATTCATATTCTGACTCCGCTTTTTGTTCACCTGGATAATTATCCTACGATCAGCTGTGTTTAACGCTCAGCCCCAGGTGTTTCTCAAGGTCACCAACCGGAGTCTTAACAGATATCCTGTATGAATAACAAGATACTGTTTGTCTTTGAGGAGCTCCCTGTTACCTAGGAGATACATTGGACCTTGACAGACAGATTTGATGCTGTGTGATCAAGGATTAGATGGATCACATCTTCCTTGGATGTCAGTCTCACCCAGGCATTCATCATCAGAGTCACCTCAGTTCACACTGAAGATGAAGTCAGAGAAAATGGTTCAGTTGCATTTGGATTTCTTTGCAAACAGAATTTACTGTGAAAGTCCACACCCAATTCTGGTGTTCGCTGAAGTCGATATTGTACTGTAATATGTTGGCAAAAAAATAAGTGAAACTTTGTCAGATGACATTTTCCTCTTTAGGTGAAAAGAAAATGTAAAAACATATTTGTTGTTGCAAATATGTTGCTTAAATACGTTTTGTTTTTGCAGACAGGGTTGACATCTACATGCCAAAGAATGTGTTTTTTTGTTTTGCTCAGTGAAATCATAACTTTAACATAAGTTTCACAGAATTTTGTTGAACCTTGTCCCTGTTTTTAAAGATAGAAACCGTTTGAGCTAAAAATCACAGAGACTGGTCATTGGGGATTATCCCATAAACTGGGCTCTGTTTTTCCTTTACCATTCATTTGGAGTGACATTTGCTGCTCCTTCTACATGTGCAAGTGTCTCTTATGTGTTAAACTGATGGACAAACCTTAACATGAAAATCGCTCTGACCTGTAAATCTACAGTGACCCCATACATCCTTCAGCACTCAGACCTAGACTGGAAGCAAAGCTAAAGCATGTGACCAGGAGGTTGAAGAGACAGAATAATTAAACTTTTAATTAAGTATCTTTTAATGTAATCACATTAATAGTAAACTTTTTTATAATGAAATGAATAACTGTGTATTCATTCCCATCCCATTTTGTTGTATGATAAGAAGCGCTGAACTTCATTCAGCCTTGTAGCTCAGATAAGCTGCTCGTAGGGATTAAGAGTGACTCTGATTGTTTACTTACTTTCCTAGAGACGTTTTTTGAATACCAAATTAAAACTTTGTGTTTGTCTGAACTATCGCTGCAGACATTTTTTGAGATGGTGGTTGCTTTGTGGACCAGAACAAAAGCTTTTAGTTAAAGTAAACACAGACACTGACTGATACAGGGTTCCCACGGGTCCTTGAAATCCTTGAAAGTTTGGGAATTTTATTTATTTATTTATTTTTCCATGTGAGATTCTGTACAGAACAATGAGCGAGTAATGTTAAAGGTCCCATAGAATGGTCTTTTTGACCCAAACAATATAGTCAAAAACCTCACAGACTCTGCCGAGTGAGCCAGTCTGCTGCTCCTCTCTGTCTTCCTCTTGTCAGCCACGCTGTTTCAGAGCCCTCCCTCCCTCCCTCTCCACAACACTGAGTCTCTGAGTGATTGGCCAGCTACCCACTTGCTTGTGATTGGCCAGGCAAATGACACGCCCCTTCCCAGAGCCGCTCCGCTTGACTAGTGATGTATTGATGTGGGATGTGGGAAGGACACGGGGATGCACCAAAAAGAAACGGGAATTTGATTTTCCAGTGAATGGGACCTTTAATCAAGAGAGAGCAAATGATGTGATGCCTGGGAAATGCAAGTTCAAAGATCTCTGGTTCACAAAAAATACAATCACTTGACCAGATACAGACCTTGCTGCAAATCAATAAAAGTAGATGCCATGGATGAAGCAGCATCCAGGACAACATGGATGAAGTTGTCCTCACTCGCTCATTTTCTACCACTTTATCCACTAAGGGTCGTGGGGGGGCGCTGGTGCCTATCTCCAGCTAACATGGGGCGAGAGGCAGGGTACACCCTGGACAGGTCGTCAGCACATTCAGTCTATGAATTTGAGGGAAGTGGTCCTGCAAAGTCCTTCACAAGTTTTTGAATTTGATGTCAACCAAGGTGTGGAAAACCTGTGACAGATATTACATGGAGGATGTGATTCGTACTTAATTGATCGCAGGAACATCCCATTTTACAACATGGGATGTTGGCCTTGAGCCTAGCTGTTGGCCTTTTCCAGAGGAAGTTGTCCAGAATGAGCCTCTTCATGTTCCTGGCTCCTCTTCCTTCAGGAGCTGGCACGGACGTTTCCATCTGGACAAGCTAACCACCGTGCAGCTCTGTGCCTCTCTCCTCCTCACACTGTAGCCTATTCTGATCTGTTTTTCCCTTTTCACATTTTCATTACTGGAATTGAATGGCACTTAGGCTATGTTCACATTATCAGCCAAATCCAATTAAATCCGATTCATTACAGATCTGATCACTTGTAACTACAAACGTCCTGCATCTAAATATGACTGCCTGCTCAAACAGCACACATGCAAACAAAAACCTTTTTTTTGCATGCGTCATCAGCACAACAAGTTTTTTGTTCTCCTCCATCTGCTTTTTTTAAAACAAGGCCTCTCAGGATTTTTTAGCTTCTTATTCAAAGTGAATGTTTTCTGATTTCCTTGCTTCATATAATGAATCATCCAAACTGAATCATTTTGGTTTGTGGACAAAATATTTGCCAATTTCATCATTTCAAGGTTTGGGAAGCACCACTCAATATTTGTTTTTTTTTTACATTTTTGATTAACCGAGAAATACCCTAATCAACAGATTTAATGTTTATGAAAACGCTCATTAATTGTAGCCCTAAATCATAATGTAGCCTTATTTGAGTAACCTGCATTACAAGCAGTTCATCTGCAGATCAAGAAGTGACAATGTAAGGGACAGTAGAAAAGCGGTTCAGTGTGGTGGTGCCTGTGGTTGTCTCTGTGGTTTTATGGTGTTTTCCAAATGCTGCTGTTAGAATCTCTCATTTTTTACTTATTACTAATATCATCAAATTCAAATTTGATTTGATATCTTTTAGATAATGACCTTGGTAGGCCACCGTGGTTAGGTCTTGTTTAAATGTTACTGAAGCGTCATTCTGGATGTTAGAATTTATTTACAGTCACAGTAACAATGGAAATGACTTTTTTTTGTAACATTGTAACATAACAATGCATACAAAATGTGTGTCAGTGTATCTTCAGTGTACTTCAGTGTGATAAATATTGCATTGGCTCGTCCTTAGCAGTCTCCCTCCTTCACGGAGAGTCTGTCAAGTTCCCACTCCATCACCTGTCAGTCACATTGATGAACCAGTTATACATAATGCTGCCTACACCCAGTACACTTGCAATTACCGCTCAAGTGAACACAGAATAGATTTAAATAACCTGGCGGTTGGTGTTTGACGTGCCTTATGGTGGAGTGTTTTGATTTTAGAGCTGCATGTAACTTATACACAGAAAGGCTCAGGGTCGGCTTCTGCATGTCATACCCTGCTTTTCTTTTTTTCATATGGAATAAATAGCTGTATTTAGGACAATAATGAATTAACAATATTGTGATAATGTTCTCTTCTATATTGATATAAGAAAAGCTCAATTCATATTAACATAATGTTTATGCAGATTTGCGAAATGTTTCACTGTTTAATTTTTTTTGGTCCATATGTTTACTTCAATGTTCACTCAGGCATTCAGCCACTCAGACATTTATTTATAGATAGTAATCACTAGAACAACCTATCCATGTTTTGACCTCTCCTCATTCAACTCACTCCTCAAAACTCACCTTTTCAAGATTGCCTTTAATGTTTCCGTGTCTTTTTTGCTTTGTTTAAATAATTATCTTATTCATTCTTGTGCTTTTAATGTAAAGTGACTTTGATTTGATCAAAAGTGCTATAAAATCAAATTTATTACTATAATTTGTATTATTTACATCGTCGTAAATTGATAATTATTGGAAATTAAATTGTCTATTGTGTATACCTAGCTGTATATATAACTATATGTGTATATACAGGATGCTAAAAGATAGGCTTTAGACGACTCTTTCACATCTCCATAACAACAACCACTGAAATCACAGAAAACAAGGAAAAACCTATTGATAATAGCGAAAAAAAATATTTGAAAAGCTAATATAATGCAAGGGTAATCCTCAGTAGTTTTGTTTTATATTGCTTGTATTGCTATGGAAAGCTCTCTGTGTTGACATGCTGCCTAAACTTGTACATCCACTTTCATTAAAAATGTATATATTATTTTTTTCTTTTGGCTTCTCCCTCTTGAGGGGGCGCCACAGCAGCTTATCCTCATATTTGATCTGGCAGGGATCCCATGGCCTTGTGACAGGCACCAGGACTGTGTAATATAACACAATGTAATGTAATCCTTAATCTGCTGTCACCCTCTGTCAAACCACTGGTCTCCCTCACCCCACATTACACCATCGCAAAGCTCAAGCATCTTTCTTTTTGTACAATGAACAGATGAGACCGCACATCCCTCAATGGGAAGCCTGTTTTATTACAAACAAAACCCTGAGAGAGACGCCGTCAACAGGAGCTTTGCTTAGGTTGGTTGAATGAAATTGCACTTATAGAGTTACGTTGTAGCCAGGGCTTTTTTATTATCATTATTATGAAACGCCTTTGGTTGTGTATTTGACAGACAGTATAATGTAGCTGCTCCAACAGACACTGGAGACTAATGGTGTAGCAAACTGCGCTTTGTTATGTGAACTCTCAAAGCTGCTCAGGTCTCTAATGGCGGCTCTGTCTGTGTGTGTTATAAAATAGATTTGTGTGTCTTTGTGAGTTTGAGCAGGTGCTGTTGGTGGGGGGGGAAGAACATTATGTGACTTAAACATATACAGTATTTGTCATTTAAAGAAAAGATAGGATTCAGCTCTTCATCTTTACTCCCTATTGACTCGTAATGGCAGCTGTTTGATTTACTTGGCCAACACAGTCTTTATTTTTGTGTGCTTTTGTATCATTATTATTATTATTATTATTATTATTATCCCACTCAATGACAAGTCACACTTGTAAATGTAGCCAAGGTTTACCCATATTGGGTTTTCCATAGCTGATTCTTATTTGTTTTTAAATCAGGGCAGCCTATGGCTGATAATTGATGTTGATAATGTTCGGCCATATGTTTAGCTGATTTTTTTTTTGTCTCCACCTGATAAAATTGAACTCATTAATGAAAACAAATAATATAAAAGTTGCTTTAAACTTCAGTAACCAATGGTCTGTTGCTCCAATCTACATTTTATGTCTGTACTGCAGTGCAAACATACCCAGTAATTTCAATTAAAAAAAAATGCATAAGCCACGTGAAACATTAAACATATCTTTAAAAAAACTAAAAATAAAAAAAACCCCAAACAACTTTTGAATAAAACAATTAAGTTTTAGCAACATTTATCAAATTTGTAATAAGTGGCTGTTTATTAACTAATAAATAGTTTATTTAACAGGGACCATGTACAGAACAAATCCTATACTGGAGTTAGCTACAGTATACAGCTAATTTACATCTGTGGTCCCTGGGCAGGAAACCAAAAGACAATGTGGACAATACATACACTACTGTTGCTACAACAACAATGTCATTCTAGGACAATGCAGACAAAACTATCAATGCAGATAAGAAAACAGCAACAACAGCCTCATCACACCAAGACGTTATAGACAAAAAGGACTCAGTTCAGTTCATATAAAACGACATATGTAAGACAACATCACTCAGAATAAAAATCTTACAAATACAATGAACAGTTGAGAGTAAAGTGAGGAAGCCGAAATGTGGGAAAAAAGATTTCTTCCTAATGTCACATATTGATTTAATATTTTCCCGAGCTTACTTTGTGTGGGCAGTTCTTGTATGCGCACTGTCTCTGCTTGGCCACAGCACCATCTGCTGGTCATATTTGGCAGTACTTCCTACAGCAGCCCTGTTTTTGATGGTGAACTCAGTGCAGTGACTCCTCCTGAGTTAAGTCAGTACCTTGGCACTCGGACACACACTCAAAAATCTTCTACCTCACAAGTGACATGGAAGAACAATAACAGGGAATCAGAAACGCATTTGATGATCTGCTTCCTTTAAGGAATTCCGTTAAGGATCCTTAAATGGATGTGATTTGAGGTTTTAAGAATGTACAACATGTTGCCATTTACCAGTGATTTAACCTATAGTTTGTCAACAAGAGCTGCAACATTTGCTGCTGTGGGAACTTGGTGTGCAGCTCTCGTGTTGCTGTAACCGAAAAGACAAAAGAGGGATGACTACCCACACACAACCAGACTTCATCAGCATAAAACCCCTGCGTACAGACATTGTAGTCACACTGTTTGACTGACAGGTGATCTGTAATAATGAAAATGCCGACGCAGTACAGCAGTGTTGTTTTGTTGTTTTATCTTTTATTTACTGAGATTAAGAAGATGTTTTTGGATCAATACAAACTTTTTAAATATCTGGGCTGTTTATATATTGGCAGGAATAGATATTCAGATAAGGTGACAAAAAAGATTCATTGTAACAACAATAAACAGTTTTCTTTGTGTAGTTAACGTAAGGAGAGGAAGAGAGTCAAATGGCTGAAAGCCTGCTTCTCACTAGTGGTCAGTCTTAAATACAACATAAAACCACCATTGGAAAGCTAATAATTTCATATAGATTCAGCTCTTCAAATAATCAATACAGTACCTTGCCATGAAATATCATAATTTTTAAGTCTATCGTTATTTTTGAAAATACTTTTAAATACTAAAGCATCATTGACATAATTATTATCAGCCTCATTTTCTTAATATTTTTGCTGATGTTTGGAAAATGGAAATGTGCACGTTTTCACTTACACTTCAGATATTCTTGTATCCGAGTCATATTCTGTTGTGTCTGCTCTGCTGCAAACCTAAGCTCATCCGTGTTAAGCATCAGGACAAACACTCCTGTCCCCCATACATTCTCAGTTGAATGCAGACACACAGCAAAGCATTGGCAACCTTTTATGTGGTCTAAAGAAAATGAAGAGAACTTTTTCTTTGACATTTCAGTTCAAGCTGATTTTAGACTTAACTTTGTTTTGGCTGAATGTACAGGGTTTTGTTTTGGAATTTTGGGTCACTAATAATCTGTGGGTCAGAGATGCAACTCTGTTTGAGCTCTGTTTTTCCGTCACCCTTCAGCTCTGTTAGGAAAGCAGCACTATTCTCTTGAGATACAAGGAAAAGTTTAAGTGACATTTCCAGGGTTGCTGTTATCTTTTATCTGAAGCAGGCTCTGTTTTTAGAGTGGGGCCCCATGATCAGTGTAATGAAAATCTGTCCAGGATGCAGCCTGTGTCAACAGCACAGCTCTGGTGTTTGTCTCCACACAGAGTTGTAATCACTGGTTAATATTTGCACACTGATGGGCTGAGGACGAGGACAAATGTAAACACATGTGCTTGGTCATTTCCAGTGTACTACTGCATGAGGGGAGTGCTGGACATGGTTAGTTCACCAGTGATATGAGCTAATGACATTATAATTCAGGCCTGGCCATATTTAGACAGGGCTCAGTGCTGTGTAAACAGAGCTCACTGCTGAAGGGAGGGCTCGCTCCTGCACTCATGTCCGTGTCCATCAACAGCGCTTGCAGAACTCTCTATTGAGAAACATGATGACATATCCCAAACTGTGGAGTAAAAGTGGATTGGAGGAGATCAGACGTTCCCAATTGTCTGTGTGAACATGCGCAGCACCATTATAAAACGGACCTGAGAGTTTTCTGAGGATTTCCCTTGAGGAATGCTTCTGTTATGGAAAACTTGGACTACCTGCCAAAAGTGAGAGGGCTGCACAGGAGATCAGAGTGGAAGGCGTTTTCATAAACCCTTGGACAATAACATGAGTGAAGCCCTCTGGAACGACCCTGGGGAAGCTGCTTCCTTCCCACGCAGCAGCACTCAGCCCATCATGCTGAAATCGCAGTCAACATCCGGCTCGCCCTGCGGATCCCCCAGGATGTCGCCCTGTAACTCTCCCCGAAACTCCCACTCTCCTCTGCTGTTCCGCAAGCTCCTGGTGAACCGAAGCATCGCCCTGCAGAGGCGCTTCACTTTGGCACACACACCCAGGTAGAGTTGAGCCGGGAAGCCGTCGGCATGCGTGTCACATGTTCAGCATTGGTAGGGTTTTGTTGTTGGCCATAAATTGATTTCATAGTTGAAGGCTGGGAATTAGGGCTGGGTGAAAAAAAGTTATCACAATGAAAAACTGAATGAGTTCATTGAGAGAATTATTGCAATAATATGTCAGATAAGTAAAGTTACAGTTGTTGTTGAGTAAAGTCGAAGAAACCATTGCATTTAATTATGCAATTGTGTGTTTAAGTTTTTGCACAGTACATAAAGACACTGTATATAATGGGTAAACATTGATTTGCAGCTAATTGTACATTAGCTGCATATCAATGGGTTTGCCATGGAAAATAAAGCTGTATTTGCTGAGGAGAAGGTAACTGTGGGAACTCGTGGATTTCTTGACGTCAGGGCTGGTGTCCTCTCAATAAATCTCCTTGTTCTTATGATGAAAGAGTAGCTCTTGTTTTGGGTCCAAGGTGGTTCATTGTTGCTGCTTCCCCCAGGCACAGGGCAAATCTTAGGAGTAGAGAGGATTCTGTTGCACCAGATGCACTGCTAAACAGAAGTCTTGTAGTGTGCTCAATCAGTGTGTCATCTGTTCTGTCCACACTCCACTGAGAATCGAAAATAAAAGAAAATATAGTTCACTCGGTTATTTCATTGTTCGGGTCCAACCATACAAAAGTGTGAAGGAGGTGTAGTGGTAGGCACTTTTAAAGACCAGGCTTCACCGTGCAGTCCGAACAAGGGCCTTTCTGCATGGAGTTTGCATGTTTTCCCCGTGTTTGCGTGGGTTTCTCTGGGTTCTCCGCTTTCCTCCCACACAAGCATGTTTTGAGGAAATTGGACACTCTAAACTGACTGTAGGTGTACATGTGAGAGTGGCTGGTTGTTTGTCTCTATGTGGCCCTGTGATGGACTGGTAACCTGTCCAGGGTGTACCCGCCTTTCAGCCTATGTCAGGATTAGGCACCAGTGACCCTCATGTGGAGGATAAAGCGGTAGATCAATGAGAGTGACTTTCATGTGCCTGAAAGCTTTTTGCAACAGAAGTTTTGTATTTTTCTAGATGTATGTACACTTTCAGTTTTGAAATAAGTGAATACAAGAGTAAAACAAAACTACACCTTAAGAAACCTTTGAAAAACTCAGAGGAGCACTACTCTTATGTGTTTCATCTCATTACTCTTAAAGCTGGAACACATTTCCTATTAAACTCTAAAATAGAAACGCTCTGCTGTCAAAACAATTCAGTCGCAGTGTTCAGAAGAAAGTCATTGTATTCAACCTGATTTCACCATTGATTTAACAGAGTAAAATACTTTGTCCCTGGAAATCTGCCACGCAGGAAACACCCAACCTCCAAGATATAATCACTCAGCACAGTAGAAATAAATTGGTAATTAGCCACCAACGGTACGAAAAGCATAAAAATTCAGTTAGTAAAACATTGTCTTTAAAATGCAACGACAGCATTCCCTTCTAGCATGCAGTGTGGATATTAGATGCAGTTTTGACCACA
This sequence comes from Brachirus orientalis, assembly GCA_016785285.1. Lineage (NCBI taxonomy): Eukaryota > Metazoa > Chordata > Actinopteri > Pleuronectiformes > Soleidae > Brachirus > Brachirus orientalis. Next base: position 66,642 of record JAFBJR010000235.1, on the reverse strand, counting down.
GATACTGTATAACAGTACGCACAGTGTGCTATCTGATATCAGCTGACATGAAATCTGGATTTCACATCAGCTGTGAATACTGGAGGACAGGCGAAACATCTTCAGCCTAACACTTAAACAAGTCCAGTCACCCATAGCTAATTCCTGAAGATTTAAAAAAAACCTTTATTCCAAGCAAATAAACTACGCAGCGCTGCTGTCTCTTTCAAGTTAAGTTGTTATCGCTAGAAATCTGTTGTCTGGTTTAAAATGGAGAATGTGTTATGTATGTGTGAGCAACAGGGGTTTAATCTCACCTCTGAGCTTGTAATTTAATGGCTTAAACATCATCCTGTTTTTTTTGCATATGAATTATCATATAATGTGTGAAAAGTTAATGAGTGAAAGGGAGTTGTGAAATGTACCTTCACACTCCGCTACCTTCTTCACTCTCATAGGCTACTTTTGGTTTACTTGCTTCTTTATATCTTTATTTTCTCTATTTTATAGATCTGAGCAGGAACAATTGAAATAACTATTTTGCTGTGGATTATGAAATGTTGTGACTCTACATATGAGATGAGCTGCTCGTTAATAGTTGAGTGTCAGTATTAAAGCATAAAAGAGGGTATTTTTGTATTTTTTGGTTTTTGATGGAACAGACAATTTGTTATTTTGTTGTGTGGATTGACTTCTATTCATATTGGAAATTCATAACCTGATCCATAACCAGTAAATTGCCTAACCCCAACCTTACTAACTAACTTTTTTTGTGTCTGATACCAATATCACAAACATTAGTATCAACCAATAGTCCGATGCAGTCATTTCAGACCACTTTTGAACTATGAAGCTGTGAACAACACATTTGTGGTGAGTTATTTTAAAGAAGTAATTCTCCACCTGTGTAACAAATATTGTGCTCCCCAAAAAAGAAGAAATAAAACACCCAAACATGACTCGACTAAAATGCTTTCTCTGTGCAAAGCGAAGCATGTGATAAATAGGAATTTACATTTTTACAGTGATTGTGACAAGTATTGAACCAGTACCGATACTGACCAATATTGGTCCTCTTCCCTAAGACACATCCTAATCAAAATTCAAGCTGTAGCTGTAAACCTAACTAGCTCCTCAGAAAATGAGGTTCTGCCTCATTAGGACCAGGTTTTGGTCTCTATGAGGACTGTTTACGCCAGTGAAGGAGAAAAGGCCCTACACACACGCACACAGTTGGGGACCAAAGCAGGTGAGCGTGGCTGTTTGTCAGTGCTGGTACAGAATATTGACTTAAAAACTCTGATATCAAACCACTCGTTTTTAACAAACCTGTAGAGAAGCCACATTTTCACCATCTTGATCTTGTGCCTCACACTGAGTCGACTGCACATCCAGTTTCGTTGTTCTTTTGTAGGAAGTGACAATGACAAAGATTTATCTTATCTTATTTCATACTGTGCACAAACACAGAGCTGGTTTAGCTACAGTCCTGTCCTCTCTGTCTCCCCCTCTTTGTCTATCAGTGGTTCCTGCAGCTTCACAGCAGCAGTCTGTTCTTCTTTCTGTTACTCTCAAATTCATTTCCTCAACTTAAGGAATTTTAAATGAAGTGGCATGTTTCCGCATGTTTTTGCATTGACGTAAGACACATTTTTAGACAAAGACATCTCAGCCAGCCGGCAAACCAAAGGCAGTAGTGTGCGAGCAGGTGCAGTTACTCAGGATACTGAAAAAAGCTCTCACACTGCTAGAGGAAGAGGTCAAGCCTTGCAGAAACCACCCCGTGGTGTTATTCCTCTCAGCAATGACTCAACTGTTTGGCTTTTTTTTTTTTTTTTGCAGAGAGAGTGAGCGAGTGACAAGCAGGATAACAAAGCTACTGTCAAAGTTTCTCTCTGCTGTTTTCTCCTGGACAAGTTGAAGCCCTTCAGGAAATTCAGTCAATGTAATGTCTGGGATTAGTTTGGGTATTTACAACAACAACAACAACAGCATACCTGTGAGAGCCAACAGACAACTGTGGAAAATCCTTCACTGCAGTCAGTCCTCAGTTACAACTGATCCTTGCCTCTGCTTTCTCCTGGACAGACTAGTTGAATATCTCTGACTGCTCATCCGTGCTGAGGCTTGTCTGTGTCCTCGGTGGAAGAACTTTTTCCTGAATACTGAGGCACTGAGCGTTAATCAGATCCATCCTCTGAATCACTGTAAATGTTTTTTTTACTGGATTACTCTTTGGTCTTGGTTTGTCCCGGTCCAAAACGTCATGGAGTCGATGTAGAATCGAAAGGTGGTTCATGAGATAAATGAGGACAGTCTGTGTCTCACAGCTCAAAAGACATCGGAAGATGTGTAATTTAATTTCTTTACAGTGTCATATGTGAGTCAGGATCTGAAAGCACAATGAACAAAGACCTGCGATTGACGAGGAAAGGGGAGCTGACTGACTTTGGACATGCTCGGAGACACTCGTGCTTGGGGTATGTTTCTTAACTGGGGAAAGGGAGTCTTTATTCAGTTTGCAGCAGAGCACTGATACACACACACACACACACACACACCCCGAAAGTTGGCAATGAAAACACACAGTGTATGTGGCTGTTTTTAAACTGTGCATTTAGTGAGTGTTGTATCACTGATTTATCTCCAAAGTAACAGCTCAGTTTTCAAAAGAAAATTCTGCCTTCTCTCCTAGATTTGACAAATAAAAATGTTTCTATAGGTTTCCTTACTGAAGCTGAAACTGAAAAGAATCAGCACACATAAATGGCATTTAACTAAAAAGCGCATCCCTTATTTCTTTTATTATATAAGAGAATACAGCACAAAATGAGCCTCATTGTTTTCTCAGAGTTCCCCCAACAAATACATTAATTTTTATCTAAAGGCTTGTGTTGGTTCATGGTAAGACATGGGCTTATACTGATGGACAGTTGGTTAATTAATGCTGAGCAAAATTAAAGGCAGAAAATTAAAACAAAAACAACAAAAAAAATCTGCTGTTGTTACTGCTGCGGATGGTAAACCAGTTTGCACACACACTAGTTGGTAGAGATGGACCAGTATACAGTGGAGCTTGTTCCTATTCACGGTGTAAACTTTGCTTTACTGCATTTTGTCTGACCATCGCCACCATTATCATGCTGACCACAGCATGCGCAGCGTTTGGGGAAGTTTAAGTGATCATTGATGTCGTGTTCATGTCTTATGGGATGGATGGTCGAGGAGAAATTGTGTGGTTACAGCTTTTGTCCTGTGAGACTTTAAATACTTGACACTGGACATTCAAGGTTTCACGACCTTGAACGTCAGATGTGAGCTGAACAAGGCATCCCTGAGTTCATATTTATAACCTGCATGATGACATGACAGCTGTTCACAAACTGAAAACTGATAATTACATTAATGTTGTGTGACATCTAGCAGTAGCAGGAGTAGACAGAGCCTGTCAGGATGAATCATGTTTATCAGCGTATTTAATGAGCAAATGTTAAGGTAGTTGAAGTGTGAGGGTTTTGTTGTAGTTATTAGTGTGTGTGTGTGAGTGATGAGACCAGCACTTTGTAAGGCAGCTATTATTATTTGTATTTGCTGGCATTTTACCCAGCAAACTCAGATAGGAAGCAAGCTATGTTTGTGGCAACTTTTATTCAACAGACTTCCTTCCTGTTTTTTGCCTCACATCTTTCTGAGACAGGGTCACAGAATGGAACATGTGGCTAGCACGGTTGCCTCACAGAAAGAAGGTTGCTGGTCCATGCCCTGGTCCAGGCCTTTCTGTGTGAAGTTTTGCATGTTCTCCCTGTGTGTGCTTGGGTTTTTTTTGGGTCTCTGATTTCCTCCCATATGTCTTAAAACTTACAGTGGTTAACTGGACACTAAATTGCCTGTAGGTGTGAGATTGAATGTTTTTTTTTGTCTCTATATGGATGCCCTGCAATGGACCGTATACATGTCCAACCTTTTGCCATATGTGAGCTGGGACTAGCACCAGCAACCTCGCAACCCTCATGTGATGGCTAGATGGATGGATTTTCCTGAGACAGGTGTCAGTGTGACAGCCTTAAGATAATTAGTTATGGTCAGATAGTGTTGTTTCTCTGCCATGGTTACATTGTGCAAATAGCTTTGACATCATAACAAGGAATGTAAGGCATAAAATGTGAATTCCAGCTTTAAAAGATTAAAATGAAGTGTGAAACAGGCTCAACAAACCAGTTCCAAAACTGGTTAAACCCAGTAAGAGACTCAGTGTAGCCACTGCAAAGCAGGAGAGCAAAAGGGGAGCTGGAGAGGGACAATAACACAACAGACCCCAAAATAAAACCTCTGACGCCTGGAATACTTTCCCACCTCGCCAGCCTGACTGCATGAATTACACTTAACACGTGAGTGTGACATGTGTTATTTGTTTCACTTATATACCGTCTTAGTGTCTGTGCCTCCCCCCACCGGCCCTCCATCACACAAACGCACGATCCATATTGATTGTTGCACCAGAGACTTACTGTCTGCATTTTGAGGTCATGTTGCAAGTCTGTGTGTCATATTGTGTTTTCACCAGCTGTGGAAAACAAGAAGCTAAGGCTTGAGTCATTTTTGTACTTTTAGTTGCGATGCGATGTGGAAGATATTTAAATAGTGTTTTTGGGTGCAGAAGTAGTGAGATATTCACCAGAGGTTTCATTTATCAACAGTGAATTATTTCCACTTGCACAACACCCCCTCTGATCTACCAGAGTTTAAAAAAATAAATAAATAAATAAAAACACAGAGACACAATAATATAAGTGATGCGATGATACTGATGTAGTTTTGCTCTCCTGTGTGTCAGATAAGTGTAAAGGTAAAGAGCGACCTCTGTCAGCCGTTAACAGTATTGACCTGTATGTTTGTCAAATATCAATATTATCAGATTCAGTGAGTGAATGGGAATCTGGATTGTTGATAGAAAATCTGCAGTACGTTTGGACAACATATCTTGGACACACACACGTTTGCGCTTTATTCATAATAAGGACCCTCATAGACACAATGCATTCCCAAACCTCTTACCCTAACCTGAATGCCTAACCCAAACCCAGTTCTAACGATAACCCTAAAACCAGGCCTTAACCCTGAAAAATGAAATCTAGAGATTTGAGGACCAGCCAAAATGTCCTCACTTTCCCAAAATGTCCTCAATTCCTTAGGTTTATAAGTTTATTTGGTCCTCACAAAGATACCCATACAAGAACACACACACATATATAACCATCAGCATGAGGCGAATATTTCTTCTTGTAGACATTAGCTTTTATATCATTAAATGCTGGAACAGAATAATTTGAATCTACAATAACACTGAGCCATAAAACATGTATCAAAATTAGTGTGTGTTCGTGGTGCAAATCCCAGGAGACTCCCTTTGCCAGGAGGTCACTTTGCTGTGCACTCTGTGGTGTAAGTACAGATCTTTTTTTTTCTGACCAGCCTGTACAGCAGCTCTCTGACAGGAGCCTGTTTATTTCAATGCATGTTAACAATGACACCATGCAAAGTAATAATAAAGTTCCCCACAAGGTGTCACAAGACCATCTGTAAACCTTTATCTTACATCCTCTTCAGTAAATGCCACAAATGCATGTGCAAATAAAGATTTGCCCACTCTTTAAAGAAGTCACACATACCACAATTTTAATGAGGATTTGCTTAAATTTGAAGCATATAGAATTTATAGGGGGGCTGTTTTTGAACCCAGGCCACACTGGATTACTGTAATTGTGTGGCATAATTTCATAGCCAATAAAAAAGTTTTTCTTGAAGTAAGTGGCATCAGAGGGTCAGGTTGTGTTTTCAGGATGTTGAGGTCTGTGAAACCACCATGCTACTGCACATCTGTCTCTGTATATGAACTTTAACCTGACTGAAAGTAAGAACATGCATTATAACAGGTCATTCCCTGTATAGTTAAACATATCTTTACTGTGTTGAAAACACATGCTGTCACGTTTGTTTCAGTGTCACACCGACCAAGTGTTGTTGTATAATATGGATGGATGTTCATTAGCCACAGTAAAAAATGTAATTAGAATCTGACAGAAAGTACAGTAGATCATAGCCTGAAAAGAAAATACAGGGTTTTTGGTCAGAAATTTGGCTGAAATGTATGTTGTATAAGAATATACATAATATAACCTTTGGGTTTTTTGATCATAAAATGCTTATAAATGTTCTTTAGGGTCCTGCTTTATGTGCTGTCAAGTTTCTGCAGCACATTTATAAGTTGCAGTCTACAATGCAAACAAAGACGAATGGTTCTGCCCACCTAAATGATGCATACACAGCGAAGAATAAGGAGAAAATGTCAGTTGTGAAAGAGTCTTCCCATCTTTTCTGGTATGCGGAGGCAATCATAGCTATGCACCTGACACACTGGGGAAAGAGAGGGGTGAGCATTTGTTGCACTCTGTATTCTCACCATTAGATGTCACTGTTTGTTACACACTGAACCTTTTATGCAGGATTGCAAGACATACAGAAAACAAAACCAGAGTAAAAAATCAGTAGCCTAATTGATACCACACACAAAGTGTATAGCACCGTCAAAACTCACTCTGTCTCACACACATATTCATATGCACACGCACACACTCTGCACTCCTCCCTCACAGCTTATTCTCATTAGCAGGGGTAATGTTGTCATAGGAGCCAACAGCCAGCTGGGCTGAAGACGTCATGTGGCCGGCGGATTCTGTTACACAGTGGCCTTACAAACACTTCATTCCCAGCAAACCTCAGCAGTGGCATCTGTTTCGAGATCCAACGTGTTGCACAAGGAGGGAGGGGAGCATTGGCAGGATCGCTTTTGGAGGAGGGTGAAAATAGCTAAATATGACTGTAGAAATCACAGCGAGATAAAACATTTGTTTCTTAGCGTATAAATGGCCACAAGGAAGTACAAGTAAGACAGTTTGACAAGCATGTGTTTGTGGTTTGTGCAGCAGAGAATTAACTGTATTGTGGCGTTCGTGTACAATTTTTCTCATTATTTCTCTGGTAAACTTTAATCGCCCCTTGTGTGCTCATAGTCAAGCATTTACATCTTCCATTCATCCATTGTCTACTGCTTTATCCTCCACATGCGGTTGCGGTGTTGCCGGTGCCAGTCCCAGCTGACATAGGACAAAAGGCGAATACACCCAGGACAGTTCACCAGTCCATTGCAGGGCCAACATATAGAGATGAACAACCATTCACTCTCACACCTACAGGAAATTTAGAGTCTCCAGTTAACCTCTGCATGTTTTTGAATATGTGGGAGGAAACAGGAGAACCTGGAGAAAACCCACGCACACACAGGAAGGCTCGAAGCGAGATGCAAACGAGCAACTTTCTTGCTGTGAGGCACATTCACATAATGTTAAGAGTTATTCAAATTAAATTAATTAATTAATAGATTTTAATAAATTTAAATCAATAAATAAAACAACATGGAGCAGAAACAAAGCAGACAGGGGCACCTCAAAACCAGAGCAAGAGACAGGACAGAAGATGTGGCATGAAACCAACAAACAAACCAAAATGGACCAACACAGACACTGGGGAGCACAGGGACAAGCAAACACAAATAAAACTAACAAGACACAGGTTAACAAAAGAGGAACCAAAGAAAACCGGAAACCAGAAACAGAACTAAAAACAAACGCTAGAGAAAACAATAAAATGTCCAAACTGAAAAAAAAAATACAACGGAAAGCACCTGGATTATCCAGGAATTGTGATCAGATTACAACAATCCATGGACGAGGTTTAAGAACTTTGGGTTGGTGACAAGACAATTTCCCCCCGTGTATCAGGGCCTAGTTTATGAAGAGGCCAGTCCATGCATTGTTTACAGTGATGTACTATAGACAAACATGGTCTACAGTTTCACTGAAGGTGAAATAAGAGTCGCCTTCAGTTAAATTTTGATCGTGCGATAGCACAGAGGCCTGAGTCCATTCAAAACAGGAAGTGAGCTTCTTTTGTCTCCACAAATGTGGTGGAATCTTTGCCTGGTGACCTTCATTTTTATTCATATTTCTGAACAGCTGGGACATTATAGTGTGGAAATTGAATTATTTGAGCCCACAGATGGTACTAGTTGAGGTTACCCAGCTGGTCCAGAAAGCAGCCAATAACACATTGTGGTTCCAACAATGTACACTTACAATCAAACTGAATCAGGGTTGAAGGTTATTGCCCTACATTTGATAAAGTCAACAAGAACTTAATATTGCTTGGAGTTTTGCCTCCTCAGTTTTTAAATGCGTGGCGTTTTAAAGTCCCCCGCACTTCCATGTTCCTGACCGCACATCAGACTCCACTGCATGACCTGTGTCTCCGGAGACAAATATTTGTCTGTGATGTCAACAGCAGTGAGACCGTCAGTTGATAACATCATAGGGTCCAATAAGTCCATGGTGAGACTGCTTCGCTTGCTGCAGGTCGTAGCTCGGGCTGGAAATTATGCAATTACACGTGATGTCGCAGGCAGCACTAACATATACTGCATGTCCTTATTCATGCGTTCATATGTTTGTATTATTTTCATATTATTATTAAACATAGTGTGATACAGTTGGCTTGGGGGTGAATGTTGGTATTTATGAATATACAGTACATACACAGGCACACCCGCACGCATGAGTATTCTAGAAAGAATATTTATACAGTGTGTGACACACAGAAACACGTTTTTTTTTTTTTTTCTCATATTTTTTGTCCATTCAGGCGGCTGTAGAAACATGAGGGTGTAAGATGGCAGCCACTGTAAAGCAAGGCCCTCACCATATAGAAGGCATATTCCAAGGCTACAGAAACTAAATAATTTTAAGGTGATTATATAGTTTTCCATATGATAAATTAATATAAATTGAACTTCCTATGTTGACTCTGTTCAGCCTCTGTACGCGTGTAAGCTGAGCAGTAAATAGTTAAAATATTCTCAGGAGGGGCATGGAACTGCCTCAGAGAGTTCCCCTTTCCAGAGAGCTGGCCTCCCATATACACTGCACATACTGTATATTATCTACTACACACACAGCTGTGTTTTTATATCTAAGTGAGGACACATCATAGACATAATGCCCCTTACCCTAACCTTCACCACCTAAACCCAATTCTGACCCTAAAACCAGGTCTGAACCCTGAACAGGCCCTTTAAAGTTGTCAAAATGTCCCCATAAAGTCCAAATGTCGACACTAATATAGCTTTGTAAGGTTATTTGGGACGCCACGAAGATATAAATACAGATATACAA